>QEPC01006580.1:1299355-1318403 GCA_003113815.1 Sphenodon punctatus | reverse complement strand
AGGGCGTTTATAGACGAGACAAAAAAGGCGGCTGATCCTTTGATCAGCCGCCTTTCTTGCCGCTCGTCTATATGCCTGGGCTGCTTTTTAATCCGCGTCGGAGGGGGCAGGCGATCCTGCCCCCTCCGACGCGGATTCCCGGAGTGCCGGCTTTACGCCGCACTTCCTGGTCCCGTGCGAGAGTGCGCATGCGCAGAAGGGCGCGCATGCGCACTCGCACTCTGCGCCGTGTCTGAACATCAGACACGGCACGCAGAGACGCCGCGGCGGGGAAACCCGGCGTTTAGCGATCCCGCTTGTAAGCGGGATCGTCTATAAACGCCCTGAGCCTTAGAAGAGACAGAGCCTTAGAAGAGACAAGTATACTTCAATGCATTAAAGCAAGCTTGGATTATTCATCTTCACTTTGAACTTGCAAGATGTTCTACATCTTTTGGCATTACCTGGTCTTGTTGAAGATTGGACTTTATTAGTACTTTACATAGACTGCTTTTTTCCTCATATTTCTGTTGTACTGAGCTTCATTATTGGTTTCTATTTTAAAGTGCATCAAACTGTATGTTTGTATATGGGATATTAAGGGTGCAGTTATTGGCTGTCTTGAGAAAATTCAAGTGTGCATTCTAGTCCATTCCAGATTTTGAAAATATGTTGTCTAGTTAGTTATGAAGTTTTCAATTTCCTATGTTATTCAGTGCAGAAAGTGGGGTTCTTAAGATAATGTCACACATGCGCAGAACGCTGGGGCATGTTTGTCAGGTGTGCTAGCCGGTTATGTAAGGATAGACGTGGATCAAGATAAAAAGTTAGCTGGGCTCTGGCAAGGTTCAGCGGCATATCATTAAAGATAAGAGTCAATTAATTCTGGAATGGGGGAGAGTAGTGCCAGGTTGTGCTGTGAAGAGTTACATTTGCATGAGATCCTGAGCTGAATAAAAAGATGTAGTGGGAAATCGCGGAAGACCATTGTAAACTCGGTGGAGCACAATGGTACTCTTGTCTCCTGCTTGGCTCTAAAACTTAAGAGAGGGATACCCACGTTTCCTTTCTCCATGTGCAGAGCATATATAACCTGTTTGTAACCTGCTCTTCTGAGAAAGGGTTCGGAATTTGTTATCAGTGTTTTGAGATAAAGAATTGGAAATTGGCAGTGAAAGCGGCCAGTAGTTATGGCCAAATGTAGGGGAGGATTTTGATTAAGGAGCACCTGCATAACATAGAATTTATTATGACAATGTATTTGTTAAGTAACGCATGTGCAGATGCTTGTTTATGTAATAATGATTTAGCATTAAGTTAATATAAAAAGGAGGAAAAGCCAGGGGTTAATTGGATCTCACTGACGGACCGGGAACTGCAGATGGTGCCTCAGACCAGATGGGCCAAGGAGACCATCCGTCACTGCTTGGGGTTGCCAGAAGGGATGTGAAAGGTTTTCACACGTTTAAGCTTTTGCTTTTGTATTCAGTAAAATTACTTTTCTGACACCACCTGCTTGAATTTGTTGGTCTGATCCGAACTCAGTTAACCCTTTTCAAGACACAAGATGACAAAAATCACTAATTAGGATTTCAGAGTGCCTCCAGCAATTTTTGCCCCTTTGGAGAGTGGGGATGAGGGTGGCTGGGAGCCAAGACTCCTGGGTACAATGGAAGGGGAAGTAGGGTGGCAGGGAGCCAGGACTCCTGGGTTCAATGTGAGGGGGGCCAGGAGCCAGGACTCCTGGGTTCAATGAGAGGGGAATAGGAACTAGTGGATTAGACTAATGAGGCTGGAAGTCGGGACTCCTGTGTTCAATCAGAGGGGAGTAGCAGCTAGTGGGTTAGATCAAGGGGGGAGGAGCCAGGACTCCTGGGTTGTAGGAAGGGGAATTTAGTGTATTCCCCTTTCAAAAAACAGGTAAATTCTAGGATCAAAAATCCATTTAGTTTAACAGAGGAGTTAAGGTTCTTACAAATTCACTTCTGCTCCAAAAAACATGGAAATTGTAAGTTAAGGCTCCCACCTTAACCTTCACACCACATAAGCAGTAAAGACATTGTACAGTCTTGCATATTATGCTCACTTACAACTTAGGCTGCATGCACACTTCACCTTGGTCTTTCAGCCCCAATTCTCTTCCTCTGCATGTTGGGGACAACACTGAAGCTGGGGAAATCAGGGGGTCAATCTGCTGCTCCATGATCCCCTACTTTCCCTATATGCTTTCATTTGGGTTGCGGAGAGTGGAACAGCTGCGTACCAGGGGGGCTGCATATAGGGGGAAACAAGCTTGATGGATGTGGGATGTGTACAGGGAGACAAAATTGAGGGCAGCCAGACAGTGGGGGGGGGTGTGTCTCTATGGGGAGGGGACAGCAAGGTGCTGGGCCAGTATTTATGGAAGGACAAGGGCTGAGAAATGGATGATGTGTATGCATGGATGCGGCTGGGGGGCAGCCAGGGGTGGGAGAAGTAATTGGTATTGGTAATGGGAAGACAAGTGCTGGGAAGGGTGTATATGGGGCAGGGGGTTTAAGCCTGAGAGATGGGTGATGTGTATCCACAGACAAGGCTAGGGGGCAGTCAGTGGTGGGGGCTAAGTATATGTATGTTTTCTTATGTGTTTCCGGTTGGGATGGGAACAACGGGATATCCAAGTACTGGGGAGATGTATCTTGGGGGAACAAGGTTCAGGACAATGGCGGTGCTGGCCTGAGGGTGCCTGGGGCAGTGCACACACACACCCCGGGTGGGAGTGGGACTCACACTCCAGAAGACAGAACGCTCACTGACTGAGCGCTCTGTCTGCCGGCCGGCTGAAATTCACATCGGTGCACCGTGCTGTGTCTGACTGCTTGGCAAGCCAAGCGGTCAGTCGCAGAGCGGCACCAATGTCAATTTCGGCCGGCCGGCAGACAGAGCGCTCAGTCAGTGAGGGGGCTCAGAAAACAGGAAAAGACACAAGGTACCTTCCCCGATGTCCCTGATGGTTCTTCCCTCCCTTGTCATACCTCCTCATGTCCAATATGACCCCAATTGGTTTAGCAGCTGCCCTGCTCTCTGCCCTGCTCTCTGCCCTCCTCCAAAGAGGCCCCTTTCCAGGTCATGACTATTGGTTCCCACCCCACAAGCACAATAGCCCTCAAAGGGACCACGAGTCCTTTAGGGGGAGGGGTGGTCGAAAGTATCACCCCGAGTCTGGTGATTCTAGAGGAAGATTGGCACAGAGTCAGGCAGGAACACACATACCCCATTCCCCCAGGAGAAACACCTCCCACCCCACCCCACCCCAAACATACCCATATTTCTCATCGCAACATTTCTCATCCCAATCCCATACCCTTCACCCTCTGTCATGCATATATCCCCCCTCTTATAGGGAACCCTGGCATGGGTCCCACTGTCTTTCCCCTGTGCCTGAACCTCCCTCTCTCACAGAGGGGCTAGGACACAAACCTTGATTCACCCCAAATCCCATCATACCCCCCTTTTGCCCATACCACTCCCTCTCATGGAGGGGTCCTGGAAAATTCACCCATCCCCCCTCCATCCCAAGCCAATACCCCTCCCCCTCACTGAGGGGCCATGGCACTCTGCCCCATCCACCAACCCACTCTCCGTAATTCTACCCAAATCCCCCATTTAAATAACCCCTCACCCCAACTTAAAATGAACCCTCCCTCCCTAAGGGAGAAAACTATTTAAATAAAATCAAAGACAGAAAAATGTAAACGCTCCCATAAATCCTACTTAACAGCCACCTAGTGGCCAGGGTCAACTTCAGCAGCTGCCCACAGGCAGCCGCCTGCAGGGCAGGAGGCTTCCTTTATGGCAGCTAGGAGACAGCAGCCACCCAGGTGCAAATGATGGTAAGCAAGCTGCAACAGTCTCAGTCCAGCAGCTCCCACAGACAACCAAATCCCTTTCCAATACAGTATAGTGCTCCTATACTAAGACAAATATTTACTTGCCCTTAGTCACCTGCATAGTAAGCAGATGCACTTGGAAGTGTTGTCTGTTTGTACTTGGAGGACATGTCCCTGAATTACGTTCTGAAGGCCAGAAGCCCCATTTGTACTGCCTTGGGTTCTAGAAAATAGATGTTGTATGTGGCTTCTTTTTCCATGTGCCTTGAATTTGAAAACCTTGGCAGTGGGCTTCCCAGCCTGTAAGTGAAGCATCTGTGGTTAATGTGTTCTGAAGTTGAGGAAGGTGGAAAGACATCCCCTTGAGAACGTGTTGTTTTACTGTCCACCACTGTAGAGATTTGATTATCCTTCTGGTAATGGTGACATGGGCATGTAGAGGCGTGATGCTCGGGATACTGTTGGAGATGACTCAGTGCTGCAACAGACGAAATTGAAGTTGAACATAAGGTGTGGGACGAGTTGCTGATGCAAGAAAGCCCATGAGTCTTTGTCCATAAAGTATTTGATGCTGTGTGTCGGACGGATTCAAAGGGTTCAGATCGTCTCTCTTAGGAGCGTAAATTTATTGTGTGGCATAAAAATCCTTTGCATTGGAGAGTGCAGAATAGATTCTAGGAACTGGATGATCTCTGTTGGTTTCAAAGCTGATTTTTCTGTGTTTATTATAAATCCTTGGCATTGAAGAAGATTGGTCATGACTTTCAGATCCTCTAGATGTTGAGACTGGCATGGCGCTCTGAACAGCCAATCGTCCAGGTAAGGAAACACATGGATTTTTTGTTATCTCAGAGTTGCAGCAATCACTGACACTTTCTTGGGAAACACCCTGGGGGCTGTAGAGAGACCAAAAAAGAGAACTTTAAATTGGAAGTGCATGTCATCAATCACAAATCTAAGGTGTTTTCTATAGTTAGGACGTAATGGCACATGAAAAGTATGCGTCCTTCAAATCCAAAGCCACAAGCCAGTCCTTTTCATTGAGTGATGCTAATAGATTTGGAATAGTTAGCATTTTTAATTTTAACTTTTTAACAAACTTATTCAGCCTCCTAAGATCTAGAATGGGTCTAAGCCCTATATCCTTTATTGGTACAAGGAAGTATCATGAGTCGAACCCTCTGCCCTGATATTTTGGGGGACCTTTTCAATCGCTCCTTTATAAAAAGACCGAGGATTTCTTCATACAACTTTATCTTGTGAGAGGGGTCCATAAAGGGATGGGGCATGGGGGTATTAGGAGATATTTTTTTTTATTGAATGGAGTACCCATATTGGATCATTTCTAATATCCACTGATCTGATGTTATACTTCTCCAAGCTGTTATGGAGGAGGTTAATCTGGTGGACATATCGATGACCAGTGTAAGGCTCTGGTTGCAATCATTAAACACAAGACTTTCACTGGGGACCCTGGTTGGTATCGCTCATATTGGGTCTGTTTCATTGGTGCTGTCTGGGTTGTCTACCTCGTTGATAGCATCACGGTTGCTGTTGGTAGCGCTGCTGATAATAAGAATAGGTGTTCTGTTTATAGAGTCTACAATAAAATGAAGAGGATTGGTTTGAGTACCTTTTCCTGGAGTCAGGGACAACCTACAGCTTTGATGCTGTGTCTGACGTGGTCTTCACGTTCTCTAATATCCCATCCATATAGCTAGCAAAAAGACCCTGTCCATCAAATGGTAAGTTCTCTATTGTAGATTTAGTCTAAGGAGCCAGAGCGGTGGATCTTAACCAGGCATTGTGTCACTGAGTAATAGCACACACAACATTTCTGGCATCACAATCAGCTATGTCTTTGACTGCCTTCAGCTGGAAACATGCTGCCATTTGGCTTTCTTTAGAAAGGGCAAGGAGCTCTTGTTGTGGTTGTTCTGGATTTTTTCAGTGGCCTCTACTTGTTTTCTCTCATAGTACATGTTGGTAGCCTGAGAGGGCAGATAAATAGTTAGCAATGTGCATTGTAAGTGTGGCAGAAGTGAAGGCTTTTCTACCAGCAATGTCCATATGTCTTCCCTCTCTGTCCATAGAAGTAAGCAGTGCAGGTGCACATGAAGAATTAGAAGATGTTTGCCTCTGTCTTCGTGAAGACGCTGTCACAACCAGAGAGTTTGGGGGTGGGGGGTGATAGAAAAACATGGATTTGTCGTTGGGGGCCAGGGGATACATCCCATTGACGTGTATGTTGACTGCTGGGTTGGATCCAGGTATTGCTCATAGTTCGAGGGTGCTGTTCATTATATCCTCAAAAAAGGGGATAGTCAATTGGCCAGGATCATCCCTAGAGAGGAGGTTGAAAGGTGGTGCAGCTGGAGCCTTTTTAACTATTTTGACTGGCAGTTTAAGCATTGCCATGTTTAGTCATCACAGCAATTTCTGAAATTGTTTGTAATCCTCTGATTGAGGTGACTTTAAGGAAGCAACTATGGCATCTGCAGGAGGAGCTGATATGGTATCGTCTGAAAGAGGGGACTCATCTGATGTTGAAGGAGTCTCCCCTTTTTCAGACTCAGAGACATGTTCAGATGAATTATGTGGATTAGAGGGACCAATCATCTCAGACAATAGAGGGTCAGGAACCACTAAAGGCTCTTACACAGTATCTTCCTGGGTGTTTTGAGAAGTACTTGGCTGAATGGTCTTTTGGTTCAGAAGTTGGAATTCTGTTCACAGAAGATCTTGCTGGAGATGTGCGATGTGAGCTCCTATTACAGCTACAGCAGACGGGAGATCTAGTCCTCGAGCAGGAGGGAACAGCATCTTCAGGAGCAGCATCTTGATTTGCAGGAATGCATGGTACAAGGGGTGTCATGATCACCTATTCCTAGAATGGCATGAGGATACACTTCCTGGAAAGAACCCAAGCACTGACCAATGTTTGTGATGTGGAGAATATGGTCTCTTGACATCAGGCTCTCTGGTGTGAGGAGAGATATGTCCCACAGAGATGTCTTTGCACTCAGAATCTAAGTAGGAGGATTCAGAGTGGATAGTTTCCACAGGTGTAGATGGCTGTTCTGGAGTTTTTAGTAGCTGAGAAGGAGGATGGAGTTGTGGAGGTGACAGTTTACTAAAGAATTGTCTCATTTTTTTCAGAAGAATTTGGTCAGTCAGTTGTTCAGTGAGTTGGTACGATGAGGCTGTTGGAGCGTCCAGTGCCACTGGTGCCGTTGGAACAGATGATGAATGCCGTTGTTGTTCTGTGATGTTGCCTGGTGTAGGTGGAACCAGTGGTACCGTTGGTAATGGTGGAATATCCAGGTTATGAGGAGCTGGGACGGTTTTCTTTTTCTTAGTTAGTAACAGAAGATTCCTTTTGTTTCTGGGACTCTGATGTGTGATGCCGTTTTTGTCTATGCTTTCCTGGCACCAGAGGTTCAATTGTCGTCTTATGTGTGGTACAAGTCGCGTTAATGTTTTGTTGGTCCTGATTTTGAGGAGAAAGGTGCTTATTGGTATCAGCAGTGCCACTATGCACCAAAGCCACAGCCGTGGTGCTATGAGTTGGGGCTAAAGAGGTCTGTGATGTTCCCACCTTTTCCTGAGGCAAACTCCTTTGAGAAGGAGAATTTTGAGAAGGAGTCTCTGGAGCAAGTGCTTGGTTCATCAAAGCAAGCTGCAGTCTGGTGTGCCTGTCTTTATTCGCCCTAAGGGTGAGCTTTTACAGGCCACGCAGCTAAAGGAATGGTCCTCTCTGAGACAGATACAACGTTTGTCATGTAAATCAGTCTCTAAGTACAGCAAATTGCAATCTTTAAATTTCTTAAAGCCTTCTTTTCTTTGAGACATTTTAATTTAAATGCGTGGACAAAGCTAAAAGTCCTACAGCAGAAGAGCATTATACCAAATAGGAGAGAAAAATACGCAACATCTGATTTTTTATTTTTTTAAACAGGTAAAACTAACTAACAGTTAACCATTATTAGAACTAGCTATTGCTTTTTTAATGTATCGTTTTAGGTAATTGGCTCACAGAACCGAGGAGAAAAGAGAGGAGAATCTACTCCAGCCTTTGAAGATCAACGCAGTTAAAGGAACAGAGGAGAATGGAATGCCCCTACTCCTTATATAACCTCGCACTGGCACGGATGACTCTGAGCACCAGGGAGGGGAGGGACCATTTCCGAGCTTGAAACTGCTTTGAAAAAGTCCCCGAGACAGGCTGTGGCAGGCTCACCCAAGGATTGGGAATGCACGCAGTCACTCGAGGAGGAATTCAATATTATACACAACAACAACAAAATTGTTTTGATCTAAGCCAATAAACCCCCCGCCTCCACCCCCCCAAAACCCAACTAAAGTCAAAATACTACGGCCACAATCCACAAACTACTTACTTTGGGGCAGCTCCATCAAAACTCCCAGGGCTTTAATGGGGTAACTCCACAGAGTATTTGGTTTGTAGATTGCTGTTTATATAGTTATAAACTAACTGAGGTCAAAATAATCAAGGCTTAATGAATCAAACATGAATCAAAGGTTAATTTTAAGCAAAGCTCTTACAGTGTGCAAATCCAAACTTGAGAACACTGTCAGCTCACATTTCTGGGTCCTTTTTTATTCATGACATGCTTCGAGCCCCTGTTTATCGTGGAAACCCCTTCTCTGAACTAAATGCATGTCTTCTGCACTTTCCAGAGATGGAAGGTTCTGCTGTATTAGTTAAAGCAGGGACAGCCAAGATGATCATGAGACACATTTGTTGTGTACCATGATTCTTGTGTGTGTGGAGGAGGAGTGGGGGTGTAGGAGAAAAGGCCACACTGGAAAGGAGTGGGGGGAAAGGGTTCTCCCACCCCTTTCCAGTATGGTCACACCCCTTTATGAGCATCAGGACATCACTATGCTCAGAAAAAACACTGCCATGCTGGGAGGGGCGGAGCAAAAAGGACTCCTTCAACCTCTTTAAGTAGCCTGCCCTAGATTGGCTTCCCAGCACATAAAATTGTGTGCTGGGTACATCTGGCCCCCCCTGAGTTAAAGGAAATGAACACTCTAATTCAGCAGCTCGCCTGTGTGACCCCATTTTGATACTTAAATAGAATCCTATGGCCCCAGAGAACAACAAAGACATGCAAATTATATCATAAGAACATACTGGGTCACAGACCAATGGTCCATCTAGCCCAGCATCCTGTCTCCGAGAGTGGCCAGGCTTGGGAGAAGCACCCAACAGGTCACAATGGGGGATCCATTCCCTGTTGTTTTCCCCCAGTTCCCGTCATGTTCCCTGACCCTGTCTGGCTAATGGATCTATCTTCCAGAAACTTGTCCAAACCTCTTTTAAACTCAGTTATAGTACTGGCCCTTACCACAGCCTCTGGCAGTAGATTCCACAACCCAATTATACGCTGAGTGAAAAAATATTTTCTTTTGTTTGTTTTAAACTTGCCACCCATGAGTTTTATGGAGTGTCCCCTAGTTCTAGTACTAGCTGAGAGGGTAAATAACTGCTCCTTGTTTATTAGTTCCACACCACTCATGATTTTGTAGGCCTCTATCATATCTCCTCTCAGTTGTCTCTTCTCCAAACTGAAGAGCCCCAACCTACCAAGCCTCTCCTCATACGGGAGCCCTTCCATGCCCTTGATCATTTTTGTTGCCCTTCTCTGTACCTTTTCTAGTTCAGCTATGTCTTTTTTGAGATGGGGCGACCAGAACTGCACACAATATTCGAGGTGCGGTCGCACCATTGATTTGTATAGAGGCATTATGACATCCTCAGTTTTATTCTCTATCCCCTTCCGAATAATTCCTAACATTCTGTTTGCTTTTTTGACTGCTGCTGCGCACTGCGCTGTGGATTTCATTGTATTGTCCACAACCACCCCCAGATCCTTTTCCTGAGTGGTAACTCCTAGCTTAGTACCCAGCATTGTGTACGCATAGTTTGGATTATTTTTCCCTACGTGCATCACTTTGCACTTGTCCACATTAAATCTCATTTGCCATTTAGATGCCCAGGCACCCAGTGTCGTAAGATCCTGTTGCAGTTCCTCACAGTCTGCTCGTGTTTTAACTACCTTGAATAACTTGGTGTCGTCTGCAAATTTGATCACCTCACTCTTAACACCCTTTTCCAAATCATTAATGAATACATTAAACAGCACCGGTCCCAATACAGATCCCTGAGGCACACCACTTTTTACATCTCTCCATTGTGAAAACTGACCATTTAGTCCAACCCTTTGCTTTCTATCTTTTAACCAGTTTCTGATCCATAGTAAGACACTACCTCCTATCCCATGACTTTTTAATTTTCTCAAGAGTCTCTCATGAGGGACCTTATCAAATAGCAATTGGGGTTGTGCCGCTACCTGGGTCATGTACTTCTTGACCTGTAGTTTGGGAATCTCTGTTCTCACTGGGTTTGCAAGTCCCAGAAGCACTATTTATTCTGGTTCTAACAAGCACACACTGCTTCGTCATTGCAGAGAATGAAAAGGTGCGCTAATAGGAAGGGGGGGGGGGGAAGTGCTTGGAGGGGATTCCAATCCCAATCATTTTATTGAAATGACAATTACTATAGAACAAAACCATCTAAACTTAAAAAACCAAGCTTCTCCATAAAGTTGAAGCATCTGGGATTTCAATCCCTGTCCAAATCTATGGGCAAAAGGCCAGATCTTGCACTCCCCCCACCCCTCCTCTCAAACTAAACTCCCACTAGCATCCAGAGTTTGATGGCAATCTTGTCAGAGTAAGCATTACAGGATAAGACCCAGGATGGTAAGAGGTTACTAAAATGGACAGAGTCTGTGAAGCACCTATAGCTAGCAAAGGGTAAAACTAAACAGGCTGGTTGATGAAAAAGACGTTTTAAAACATTGTTGGTTATATATAACATTTTCAAGAAGGGGGAGTGACTTAGAGTATATTTCATACTTACGGCACAATTCTTCATCTGATCAGATCCTAAAATGGAGAGAGAGAGAAAACCCACTGGTGACTTCGCATAAATTTAACAGTGACCATTACAAGAGTCTCAATGCTAGATTGTCCATGTAGAGAGCATCTTTCACTCTAAAAAGTGAGCTAAAGCCTGAACAAAATGAAAGAATTGGGAAAGCAAGAAGGGGGTTAGCATCAATGAGTAAGATAGGACATAGGCCATTTTTAGATGGATGCTGTGGGGGGAGCAGGTTTGTGTGCGCTCGCTGGAGCACACATGCACTTCCAGTGCATGGTGAAGGGTTTAGACAGCGGCGGATGGGTGTGCGCTCAGTGTGTGCCCCCATTCACCCATGCCCCCCTGCCCACCCCCCGCACGAAGCAACCCAGGTTTTTCCCGGTTGCTCCATGTGGGGAGCTGGGTGGAGGTGTGTGGGTCGCGGGAGCGCGTGCCCACCCACCGCTACTTTTACACAGGCGGTACCACGTGTCCACTGGGTGGAAATGTTTGGTACCGTCTCGTCTAAAAACAGCATTAGTGACAAGATCAGTTTAGCCAATAAAATTAGAATGTGCAATAGCTGTGTATATCCACTATAATGGCTCAGAAATGTGGTCCATGTAAGTAGAATATAGGAAGAGACTTGAACGGTTTGATTCAAAATGCCTGAGAAGAATGATTTGGGCATGTCAGCTTTGCCTCTCTTTCCCGTCCTCACCTTTTACTGTCTTGCCCACTCACAGTCTGATCCTCAAAGAGTTCCCTTGGCAGACACCCCCTATACAGTCAGCTGTCTCTTAGAGTGTGTCACTTAAGAGTAGATAAGCAGAATTGTTATGTAATAATAATAGTGAGACACGCTGTCTAATGCAGCCCCTCTGGCAATACCAATAGTCAGGTCTTGAGCTGGTGTAAGTCGACATAACTTTAAGTTCAAACTTCAAGGCGGTTCCTCTGGTTACCTTTTCCCTTCTGGGGGCCACTTTGAAAATTAGTACAAGCTTTGAGGGCCACAAAGAAGCTGCAGGAAAGGGGAGCTCAAGGGGTACACTCAGGAAGAGGAGGGCCCAGATCATGAGTCTGTGCCATCTATCTGTCCCCTGTCCTTGAGTGCCTGCCCTCGTCTCGGCTCTCTTCCCCTCAGCTCAGTCTTTCAGTGCTTGGGGGTAGGAAATAGATTCTGGGCCCAGATCCAGGCACTGGAAAGGAGCAATTAAAAAACTAACTGCCAGCCACATTTGGCCCCAAGGCACGAGGTCCCCCACTCTTGATTTAGAGACTTTTAAAGCCATTTGTTGCTAATTAAGTAAAGTGAAGGTTTTACTTTAAACTCATGATAAGCAGTTATAAAGTAGTTTGCAGCTTTTTTCATTGTGGAGGAATCATCAGTTATAAAATAATTATCATCATCGGTTTATGCTTCTGATAGATCACCTGTGTTTGTTGGGTCCACCTGAATTTAAGAAAGGCACTTTACTTTCTCCAAGGATTTTTTGGTTTTTTGTACTTAGAAAAGGTAAGCATTTCTATAGCATTCTCTAGATGCATGAAAGACTTTTGCTTTGTAATTCTATTAATCTGTGTTGTAACTTATTTCAGATCCTTGTTCATTTCATTAGTTCTGATGAAGGTAGCAATCAAAACATGTTGGCAGTAAATAATTATCACTTCAACTAAATAGGCTTTTCTATGTATGATGATTGCACACAAGTTTATATTCTATGCCATGAAGAAATTATATATTAGATATTGGTGCTGTGTTTAGATATTTATTGTATGTGGCTGAAATTTGTTACCATTACAATTTTTCATGCTGCAATTGTATTATAGTTCTCATAGTCCATTTGGGACAAATATGTATGATATTTTCATATTTGTAAGACTAATATTTAATAATCTATTCTACTGTTTGTGGATGTTATTATTTCTTGTTGGCTGCACTCTAGGGAATCGAGTGTCATTATAATCTTGGTAGGGAATTGAGTGTCATTACAATCTCTGTAGGGTTGCCACTCCTCATGGTTTGACCTTGAGACTCCCCTTTTGGCCTATGGAAGGCTCAGGATCAAACTGTGAGAGGTGGCCACCTCTATCGCTTGGTTCCTTTGGTAAGTCACCACAGCTCCAGTGACATCAAAGGGAGCAAAGTCAATTTCCACTAGCACAGGATCTGACCCTGGTCCAGAGTTATTGATTCTGACATCTACTAATTCATCACAAACCCACACAATGTGTTTGCCAAGGCAGAGGAGAAAGTCAAAGACAGCGGTGTTTGAAAATGGAGCCTCTCAGGTCAATCAAATGTAAACATCACCTCAGCAAGAAAAAATGATTGAAAGAAGCCTAGAAAAACTGACAGGACAGACCAAAGACATGGCTCCAGCCTCTATCAGTTACTTACTTGGATGCTTAGCTCTTAGTATGCAGGTAGAGACTACAGGCAGATCAGAAGCTGAGGAGAGAAAACATATTTAGAAACAAACCTGCAGAGTGTAGCTCTGGGACACATGGAGGCCTGGAACTGATTATTCTCTCTCCCCCACACTCCAAGTCCCAGCTCACCACCACAGTCAACAGCAGAGCCAATCACTCCAATTCAGGGATACTTTACGGGTCTGACTAGCGATACAAGTTGTGCTGGAAATGTAAGAAAAGCACCGACTCCCTTCCTCTTGGGTATACTATCTGTCACGGGTGGGCATAAAATAACCCACCAGAAAGAAAGTATAAACAACAGACATAATTTCAGCCCAGTTCTTTACTTTAAGGGTGGATGTCCTTTGTTTTAACAAGATGAAATTCAGTGGAGATCAACGTAAAGTTCGGTATTTGGGAAAGGAAAACCAAACGTATGGTATAAGTTGGGGAATAGCTGGCTTGGCAGCAGCATATTTAAAAAGTGTCTAGGGACTGTGGTGCAGGGGCTGGACTAAATGACCTCTGATGTCACTTCCAGCTCTGTGACTCTGTACAATGAATGCTACAATTGGCCAGATATACAATTCTATGAAAATGGCTGTCGTCGCAGCAGTGCAGGATTCAGGAGGCCCGGTCTGTAGTATTGACAAGTAAGGGATAATGAACAGCTATAGAGCTTGGGAAACTCACTCTTCATGTTAGGGGTGAAGATCCACCTCTTGCAAACCTTCCTTTGCCAAAATGCCAGCATGCCAGCCAGCAACAGGAGTGCGATGAGGACACCGGCTGCCCAGGAAACAAAACTCTCCTTGTCTGCAACACAGAATCACAAACGCAGGTGGGAAAGGGACCCCCACAGTGGAGGCAAGGCAGAGGGAGGTACACTAGAGCAGGGGTGGGGAGCCTTTTCCCTTCCAGGTGCCACTCTGAAAATTAGTACAGGCTCCAAGGGCCATGTAGAAGTTGGGGGTGGGAATTCTTAATGGGTGTGCTCATGGTGGAGGAAGGAAGAGGAGGGTCCAAATCATAGACCTATGCCATGTGTGTATGGCCTCATTTCTGCTCCCATCCTCTAAACTCACTCTTTCTGTGTTTGGGGGCAGGAACTAAATCCAGGAACTGGAAAGGGGCCAATAAAAACTAGCTGCAGCCCACATTTCACCTCCAGGCCTGGAATTCCTGACCCCTGCACTAGAGGCATTGAGCAAGAAAGAAGGCTGTCTCCTTTCTCTCCAAGACACCCATACAAACTTTTCCTTGTCATCTGCCTTCATGAAGGGCTATCAGACAAAGCAGTTACTCTAAGACAGCAGACCCCTTTCCCCTCATCTTTGTTCACATGAGCAGAAGGGTTAAAACGTGGGTAGTACTTCTGTAAGGAAGAGGGGTTAATCCAGGGAGGGACAGTTCTATTGTCAGTCCTCCCACTTCCCAGCATGCCCCTCCCTCCCTTGTGTGTTTGCTCTCAGTGCCTGTCTGCAAGGCTATCCTGGTTAGCTCATTTTCCTGGTCCCTGCTGTAATGGTGGCCTGCTCCCTGTCCAGCGAGCAGTATGGACTCGTTCACACAGCACCTTTCCCCTCTTTGCAAACTCATCACTTTTTGCTTTAGTTGTGTTTGTAGCAAGGCATTCACACAGCTGCTGATTTCCTGGCATTGCAAATGGCCCACTCAAATGGAAACAATGGCAAAGAGAAGGGGGAGGAGGAGGGGAGAATGAGCCTCCTCCTCCTCCCCCTCCCTTTGCCATTGTTTTCAGTCACTGTATATACCTCACTGTTTTGCTCAGTCTCCATTTCTAATTCCTGATGACTTGCCTGACGAAGGATCCTGTGAGGTCTGAAAGCTTGCATACTTTCACCAACTGGAGCTGGTCCAATAAAAGATATCACTGTACTACAGGGTGACCAAATTTGCCCAGCTGGAGATCTACCCAAGTGCGAGGTTGACCTTCAGAGATCTACCGGCAGCAGGAGATGTGTAAACTAACCCTAATTTGTATGAACACACCCCTTCATTTGCATAATTGCACCCCAGCCAGGCAAGGATGTGGCTATGCAAATGAAGGGGCGTGGGGGCACAAGGGAAGAGGGAGCAACCCCATCAGACACACACCTTTCACTCTTACACAGACACTCACACACAGACACACCTTTGTCTCACACAGAGACTCTCACATAAACACATCCACATCTCTCTCTCTCACACCCGCACACACACACACACACCCGCACTCTTTCACACACCCGCAGGCAGACACTTCCACACCTCCCTCAAACAGACCCCTCTCTCTCTCACACACACACACATATATAGGGAGGAGGGGACAGACAGACATATAAACAGCATGGAGGAGAGAAGGAACTGCTGGCAGGGGGGGAGTAGTTCCTTCCCCTCTTCTCCCCCCCCCTCCCCAAGCTGCTGTGGGCGTGGGCTGGGTGGGGGCAGTAAGCGAGCGGGTGAGGAGGGAGCAAGGGAGCTGTGTTCCGGGCAGCTGCCAGCTTCCCTGTGCACACTGAGGATGGGAGAACAGAGCAATTAGGGGCAGCAGGCTTTGGCAGAGACAGTGGGGAGGCAGGAACGACATTCTGAGCTCCCCTGCTGTACTTTGTCTCTATGGGACCAACATGGCAAACTTACGTGCCTTATCAAGGCAGATCCCACCCTTACCCTCTTTTCCAGTCTTCTGTGTAGGGACAGTGCCAGTAGCATGGTTTGAGTTCAGTTCTCTGACAGCTTCCCCAGTGGTCGTGTCTTGGATGTCAGAGGTTGCATCTTTCAGGGGGATGTTGATGCTAGTGGTAGCCGATTGTCCACTGAGAGCTGGAGGCTGGGAGCTCAGTGACAGGGCTCCTTCCAGGCCAGGAGTCTTTGGATTCTGGATGAATTTCACAGTCAATATGGCTGGTGTAGGTGGGTAGTTTGGGGGCAGGTCTGCACAAGCTTGGTCATGTGTAGAATTTCCTTTGCCCACTGCTTGTTTGTTTAGGATGGCACATCTGGGGAGATGAGGGAGAACAGGGGAGTGATGGGTCACAGAGTACAGTGCATAAGAATTCCTCTTGTGGAGCTGATAAGGAATTGTGTCCTCAGATGGAATCATCTCCCACAAGGCTGACCCACCCTTCTCTGATATTTCCCCCTGCTCAGCATTTCCTAAGCAGAGACAGCAATGCCTAGTGCATAGGGCTGTGGTCTATGGCACAGAGGATCTGAGTTCTGTTCCCAGCTCTGCCACTGTATATCTACTAAATGACCATAACCATGGGTGAAAACAGATATGCACTTTAACTTTGCTTTTAAAATTCCTTATGCATGTTGCGGGGCTGCATAGGGCATCAATACAGCCCTGCAACATGCATAAAAAATGTTAAAGCAGAGTTACGTGCATGTCTGTTTTCACCCCAAATCACCATTTTCCACCCCAAGTTCCCCCATCTGTAGAACAGTAGAGCTACTGCCCTCCTTTGTGAAATGCTTATGGGGCGGTCATTGTGTGACACATGGCTATATGAGAGCCAAAGTAGCCTAGTAGATAAGGTGCTGGTCCTGAACTTAGAAGACAAAGGTTCATGTCCCATCCTAGTTATAAAATCACTGGTTGACCTTTGGCAAGTCACTATCTGTAAAATGGGGATAATAATGAGCTACCTTACAGGGTTATTATGAGGATAAAATAGAGTAATGATTATAAAGTAAACTGAAAATGTTATATAAATTATTAATAATATGACAGCTGGGTATTATTAATGCACAGGAGCGGAGTGACAAAATGAAAATTTGTTCTGTGAATTTTCTTTCTGATCTCTTCCAGAGTGGCCATACTGGACGGACTGATGGGCATGGCCCCTTCCTCAGTTCAGAATGGCCACCTTGGGGGGGGGGAAGAGAAGGAAACAGGGGGAGGCTCTCTCAGTGAGGAGACACCCCCCTCAAATTTGGGGGTGCCTCTACTCTGGCCACTAGCACCCACTACCTATCCTCCCCCAGCTTAGGCAGAAAAGTGCAGAGTTGGGGCTGGAGGCAATTATTTATCATTTCTATAGTTCTTCCAGTGTTCAAAGTGTTTTCTAGTTGTCTAGTTCACCCACACAGCAACCTTGTTAGTCAACAGGTAATTAAGGCTGAGAGATAATGACTTGCCCAAGGCAACCCAATAAGCTCATGGCTAAGATGGCATGCGAACCCTGGTCTCTAAAGTACAAGTGCAATACTTTATCTGCTAGGTCAACAGCTCTCAACCAGTAGGTCTCAGGGGGATCTCAGGTGAGTTTCCGATGAGGCCTGGGACAGCCTGTGGGTGGGACAGCAGTGGTGGCAGCACTCCTGAGTGGTCCATGAGCACTGGTGCAACTGCACTGCATCCTCTGCTGCATTTCCTCTAGTACCTTGTTTTGGCTGCCTGTGCTGCTAAAGGCTGGGGGTGGGAGAGGGGGGTGGGGCTTCCTGCAACTTCCCCACCCCTCTGGCTCCTGCTTCCTCCAACCACCTCATGCTAGCTCCTTGCTACTGCTGCCACCCACTAGGGTTTCACCCCACGCCACACAGCCACTCCTGGTCCTGGATGTTTTTTCAAGATGGGTTCCAGATTTTTAAAATGTTTTAGCGGGTCTTGCCCACAAAAAAGATTGAGAGCCGGTGCAGTAGGCTGCATAGTATCAATAGCAGTCAAGCAGAGGAGGCGGGCCTAGAACCAAGGGAGCAAGTGGGAAAAGAGAGGGGGAGGGTATCTGGGGGCCCAGATATGTTGGGTCAAGGCCTCATACAGGGGGCAGTGACTCTCATATGGAGTTCATGTTGATGCAAGCACAGATGCAAGTTTGTGGTACTGACATAAACTGAACAGAGCAAATCTTTTTCTATGTGGTGACGAGCCCTTAACACATACCAAAACAAGAGGCAATAAAGGCCCATCCATCCCCAGTCTCTCCCCACTCGCAGTCGCAGGTGGACTGTCTAGTGTCAAATAAAGAGAGAGGCAATAATGCCCTCAAAATACCACACTAACAAACATGTCCCCCGGTGGAACGGTTGGCTGGTCACCCCCAGAAGAGCTGACAGGCCTCCAGCCAAACCATCATTGGCCTGTACTAACTGATCACTCACTTTGTGTGGGACTGGCAGGCTTGGATCCTGGAGTTCTGGTCAGAGAAAGTGCCTGGGGGACATTTTTCACATACAGTGTTTATCTCTGGAGTGCCTGCAGAAAAGATGAGAGGATCAGAGCAAGTCACTACCATCTTGTGGCCACTGGCAGAAGAACCATGTTGTTCGGCTTGGGAATTCTACTAAAGCCTTGCAACAGGAGCAGAATCCTGGGACCTGAGGCTCTGCTTGCAGGAGCAGGGCAGATTTCCTGTGCTATGGGCATGACTGGATGGACACAAATTGCTCCCAGCAGTAATTTGCCAGAGCCGACTTGCTCCCAGCCTGCGTGTTGCATAGACCAGGAGGCCTGTACCCCAAAAAACATATGCTGTAATATTCTTCAGTTGCTAGCTGTCCAACCATGTGCTCCTTGAACAAAGCAGCTTGGCAAGGCCTAGGGCCATTAAGACTGAATGCTCCTCCCAAGATAAGGTAACTTCCCATCTTCCCATAATCTTACTCAATCATCTAGCCTCTTAAGGAGCTACCATTGTCGCAGAGAATCACTAGAGTGTGACAATTGTGATGAGTATAAGTCCAAACAAAGTTCGGGTTCCGAACGCGTTCGGGAGGGGGGCGGGGGGCAGGGAGGAACCTGGTTTTCCCTCTCTCTCCAGGCTGCGCGGGTGGAAGGGGCGCCAGGGAGCACCTCCCCCCTGACCCTGCCCAGCCTGGAATT
>QEPC01006580.1:1280540-1299014 GCA_003113815.1 Sphenodon punctatus | reverse complement strand
GCTACTAGGCCTTCTGGTTTGACCCGGAAGGTCTAGTAGCAGCCTGAAGTGCTCTGGAGCGCCGCTGCCGCTGGACCCACCACCGCTGCTGCTGCCGCTGCACTCAAGGCCAGAGCCCCGGCGCCACCAGATAGGGCGATCCCTGGGGTGGGGTTAAAAAAAATATTTTAAAATTCCCATGCTGGGGGGCGGAGGTGTTCCCCGATGCCCCTTCCACCCACGCAGCCTGGAGGGGGGAGGGAAAACCGCCCCCCCTGCCCAAACGGGTTCGCCCCCCCCGAACAGTTTTGGGTTTGGCTGAATCCCGAACGAGCCAAACCCCAAACCCCCGGGGGTTTGCACATCCCTATATGATACTATGTCTTGTTTATACCTTGGATGAATCCAAGGTAAACAGAGTATATGAACTTCAGTGTACAAGAATCAGAAACTTGTATTCCTAGCCAATCTGGTCTATGGCTTGCACTGCAGATGGAAGGAGGCTCTCCTACTCCCTGCTGATCAGCTATTCAGTGGGGAGCAAGAGAGCCTCCACCCATATTGCAAGTCCCAGCCCTGGCTGAAAGGAGAATGGAGTTGGGGCTTTTACTCTGGGCTGGGAGCAATCCTACACTTAATCCTAGCATCTTCCCATCTAAGACTCTGCAGTGAATATTAAATCCTGCGCAGGGCTCCAACCCCTACCTCTAATTTTGACTCCAGAGCCAGGCGGGCAGGTTTCATGGGCAAGGCACCGTATACAAGAGTTGGCGACCTGAGTCACACAGTATTGTCCCGATGGACACTTGCAAACCGTGTTGGAATCTAAGGAACAAGGCGCCTTTTCCACCAGGCCACGAGCTGTTAGGGGAGAAACAGGGGTGTAAGTAAACTAACAAGAGAAAGAAGAAAGGAATAGCGGAGAGGGAAGTCTTCTCCTTCATCAGGTGAGATACAAAATGAGATTGGTCTGAAGCAGATACCTGCTGTGCAAGAAATGCAAGCCTCGCAGCGGGGACTGGGGTAGGCCTTGTTCAGGTAGTACTCCGATGCACATGGTGTCTTCATGCAGTCATGCTGTGGATCTGTGGGACACTCTCTGCCTTTAATGTAGCCTGAGAGGGAAAAAGCAACCTCTAATCATGAACTGGCAGAAAAAGAGAGGACCAGAACTGTCCTAATATACCTCAGTCCAGGGACACAGCTGCCAAAGACAGAGACGCTCCCTATCAGTAAGGTTTCTCCATCCTCCTTCCAGAAATACCACATTTCTACTTAAAAAAGCACCATGTAACGCTGCAGTGATACTATTTCAAGGGGCAGAACTTAGATCGTTACTACAGTGTCATAGGGTGGGTTGCGTGGGGCGAATAGGAAGTGCTGTGTGTACTGTACTGTACGGACAGGGGGGATTGGCACGCACCCAGACCCATGCAATCTTCCTCATGAAATTGTTCCTGCCTGTCTCCTTGATGTCTCTATGGGAACAGAGAGCTGGAGGTAAACATTTTGCCACCTGGAACATACTCCCTTCACTCTCAAATGCATTTAGCCTCTTCAGGACATGGCTGCTGGTGCAAGCCAGGGCTTTCAGGAGAGACCCATGACCCCAAAGCTGTGCTGAGGAGCAGCCAGGACAGAATCTCTATGGTGGTGAGGGAAGGTGGTTGTAGCCAGATCACAGGAGCCATTAAAGGGTCAGTAACTGAGGCAACAAATAAAGGCCACCTTGGTAACCATTGAGAGCAAGAGGGGGTGCCACAAGCTGTGACCATAGGCTTGACTGTAAGTAAACCCAGGCACCAGCCTAGCAAAGGAGAGGGAGCTTAGTGGGGCAAGAGAAACACTGAGAGGGAGTCTGTTGCTCTCTATTATGCCTCACCCCTATGTGACACAAGTCTGCCTGTAATGCCGAGGGCTACTTAGCAGGAAATTAATAGTCACTCAACAGCGTGGGCAGCACAGACAAAAACTTCAGTGCTATATTTATCCCACTAAATGCCACCAGACAGCCCCCCCTTCCCCATCAAGGAGGCAGCTCCCGTCTCCGTCAACCTGTCTGACCAGGGCGGGGATTGCCCTAGCCTCAACGGTCGGGCGGCCAATGTGACTTCTTTCTTCAAAACCAAACTGAATTAACCTTCCACAAACAGGGTGTGTGAAGAGTTCAGTCTGAGGTACGCACTTTGGTGATTGCCTCCAGGTCTA
This sequence comes from Sphenodon punctatus, assembly GCA_003113815.1. Taxonomy (NCBI): domain Eukaryota; kingdom Metazoa; phylum Chordata; class Lepidosauria; order Sphenodontia; family Sphenodontidae; genus Sphenodon; species Sphenodon punctatus. The sequence goes on along the minus strand of QEPC01006580.1, from coordinate 1,296,827 downwards.
GCTGCCCAGCACAACCCACAATGCAAGTTCATCTTGAGTTTACTCTATCTTCTACTGGTAGAAAGGATGTTCTAGCGCAGGGCTGCTCAACTGGAAGCCCAGGGTAGAGTTCCATCTGGCCCTTGAAGTCAAATCTGGTTTTATTAAATAATTTGTATTTTTTTAAATAAAATAAAAATTTTCAGAACGACATCATGTGATATCAGTTCCAAACTGCATGTTTAAATTTGTGAACAGGGTTAGACTACCCCGCACTATAGAAATAACCAGGGACCCGAGTTGACTGCATTGCTGCATTTTGCAGTGATTTTCACAGAATCAGTCAATCCTCGCAGAATCAGCCAATCCTCGCAGAATCCTCACAGAATCAGCCAATCCTGACCATGACTCGAGGGTAAATAGGCCCCTGGGAGATGAACTGTGGGTGGGTGGGGTCTGTAGGCCCTATGTTTGCGTGAGGGAGGTGCTGAAATTCCAGAGGATTTCAGCTGTGTTTGATTAGCAAAGTTGTGATTCTATGTCAAGCGTATTGCAAATTTGCTTCCCAGCATGCATAGTTATGCAAATCAAGTTAATTATGCAAATATTAATGCTCGCAGTCAATTTGCAGAATTTGGCTTCACTGGTTGCAGAATTTAAGATTTTTTGGCGCAGTCAACTCGGGTCCCTGGAAATAACATACATTGACAGAGAGAATTTTGTGCAATCTGGCCCATCAGGGAATTACTGTCAAACAGAGTGGCCTGTGGCCAAGAAGCTGGACAGCCCTGGACTAGCGGACTGCAACTCGGAAAATCTTGGCTCAGTTCCTAGCTCAACTACAGATGTCAGTTACCCTCTGTTACCTTAAACCAGTCACAGGTAGCCTAATCTTATCCTAATCACAGGTTGTTAATCTATTTTGTGCCTTAGCTCCACATCTTTAATACAGGGATAGTACTTCCCTACCTCATAAGATACCTGTGCTGGGCTACATAAGTAGATAGACAGGCTCCTGTATATGGGCTGACACCTCTCGTGGTTCTGACCCTGACACTCCCATAGACCAAACGGGGAATGTCAAGGTCAAAGCTGCGAAAAGTGGCAGTCCTATTTCTGTAGCAGAAAATCCACTAGCAGAGCAGACTGGGGAGCGGCATCTCCTGAGCTAATATCTTTCAGGTACATAAGGTCCAGAGTGTGGGCCATCCAGGACATGGGTGGACAACAAAGGCGTTGAGTGTGAGGTTAGTGAACGTTACACTCCTTGTCTCTCCCTCTGTTCCCCTTCCTTCGTCTCTTCTTCCCCCCGCCCCCACCCCAGATTGTAAGCCCTAGGGCAGGGATCGTGTCTATTCAATTACTTTGTAAAGCGCCAGGTACATTGCTGGTGCTATATAAATGCTTGATAATAATAATAATAATAAATTAATTAATTAATAATAAAGGTCAGGGCTGGGTGATGGGATTGGGGCCAGAGAAGAGAGTCAAAGGACAAGGCTGGGAGTTAGGGGCAAGGCAAGGTTGAAAGCAAAGCCTAAAGGGGAAGCAGAGATAAGACAGGGGTAGAGATGAATATCAGGAAGTGCAGAGCAAGACTGGGGAAACAGGAACAGGAATGGTAGGGTTGGAGAACAAGAACAAGACTGAACAGACAGGAGCAAGGCAGGACCAGGAACTGAAAGGCAGGTGAGTCAAAGTTCTGCCCAGCTTCCTACTGCTACCAGCCAGCCATACGTACTGACAGGCAGGCAGCTAGGAAGGTGGGTAACGTGGCAAGGACTAGAGATGGATGGGTGAAAGGGAGTGGCCTGGATAGTACAGAGAAGCCCCAGAGAGTGGTTAGCAGAGACACAAGGTAAGCAATAGCAGTGGCACTGTAGGCCCAGCCACTGCCTTAGGAATCCCAGTGTCAAGGGTTCAAATTCTGCAAAGTGACATTTAAAAACTTTTGAAGCTACAACTGCTGGAACAGCATCATGCGCTGCAGCTGTGCCAATTGGCATCAGGTCAAAAATCTGACCTGTATCTGAATGTCTTCCGGTTTGCCTTCCATATTTGTTTGGGACCAGCTCTCCACATCCTTCATGTTAAAAGCCTTGGCTGGTCCCTAACAAGGGGAGTGCCGTAGAGTCATCATTGCTACAGAGCAGGCTGTTCTGCCCTGCCCCCCACACGACTTCACATGCATTCTGCCTGCAACACTTCCTGTGTGCCATTAGCCTTCTGAGGCAACGTCAGAAATTTTCTTTTGCACAGCGAGGGACTCGTGCCAGTAAAACCCCACAAAATGCCCCACCCACTGAATTATTTGGGCCAACAAGAGGAGTTCTAGGTACTCCCAGGGCTGTCTCACCCAGCCATTTCCTGCTTGTGACCTGACCAGACCACACAAGGCTTGTACCCCGGCCCTCATACGCGCCATGACTACCGTACCTTCCCACAATGTCTCTCCCTCTGTTCAAAAAGCTGCCCACCTGTTTCTCAGTGGGTATGCTTTCTAAACTGTTCTGACAGTTGAGCTAGCAGCAGATTCTCCATTTCCCCATTTCCGCTTTTAACCTCTATTACCTGCAGATTGGATGCAAATTAAACTGCTCTGTTTTGCTAGAGGAGCTTGAAAACAGAGTAGAAGAAAATAGTCCCCCTACCATTTACACAAGTCACAAACTGCATATGAGTGTGAAAAATAGATGATTACACAAACTGTATATGCAATGTTTAACTGGATGAATACCTGAACAACAATATCAATGGTGAAGTACATTTATTTGTCCCCAAAGAGCTATAAGTCATAGAACTACAAAATATATTGCTAGAAATTTTGAAAGATAATACCAGTACAGAAAAAAAAGATTACAATATAATCACAAAATATACAGTAAAACACCTGTGAATTAGGCTTTAATTTGTAATATTTTTCTTTATGCTGGTATTTTCATCCTCTAAAGTTTATTTTGTAATTCTATGTTTTATAGTCCTGTAGCAGGGTGAGCTGGCCCCATAAGGGTTAATGGGCTCAGCTCTGCTGCTCCGAGCTGGCTCCACCTCCCAGCTGCAGTGAATGAAGGGAGTTGATGATGGTCATTTGAATCTGAGGAAGTCAGCTAACCACTGAGGAGAATAAAAAACACCAGCTCACTGCAAGAGCGAGATCACTGGAGAAGATTTACCTGAGGGAAATTTGAAGAAACTGCCTCTAGGCTGAGGTTAAATATGCTTCAGAGGTAGTCCCTGGAGCAAGGGATGGGATTTGTTAAATCTGATGTTTGTGTTCCAGGGAATGAGTTGGAGCAAACTTGCCACAAGTCCTTTTGGGACAAATAAATGTACTTTTCAGCATCAGACTGTTTTTACATGAGCATTAAATCAAATTAATTGGCTTTTAATTCAAATAATGTGATCATGGGAACACTGAAGGGTGAATTAGTGACCCCAAATTCAAGATTTAACTTGGGGTCTGGAAACCTAATTTTTGAGGATTTATCTGAATTCACATAAAGCCGAGTCCAAATTAGTGTTTGTGTAAACATTTAATTTTCACTAATTCCAAAAAGCCATAGAGTGCTGTAGATAGACATGTTTCCTCTCTAGCCACCCGTATCTCTATGGTATCCCAGCCAACCCTGTGTGGCGCACCAAATTTGCAGCTCAAAGAAGGCACTAAAGCACACACAGAGGGACTCTAGCATGCCCATGGAGGTGTAGAAAAAAATGCTGTCCTTTAGCTGCATGCAGGCAGGGGGTCTGTCTCCAAAAGGGGAAGGGAAGACAGCACGTGCGTTTGTTCCCTGTGCCCTCTTGGCATGTGAAGAATGTTTGTTGTCTGCAGAGTGACTAGGAACCCCGCTGAGATTTGACTGCAGGGACAGTTTCACAATTAAAAAATAGACGTAGATCAAGAAGTGCTGCACCATGGGATTTCACGGTCTTCCCGGCAACCCTTAATGCGCATTGACCGTTCACACTGCAAGTGCACGTTAAATATGAATCCGCCTTTAAAATAATTGTGTAAATGGTAAATCCTGAATAATAATCTCAAGTTAATTAATTTGTATTAAAAGCCAATTCAAATTAAGTGCAATTGTGTAAACACAGCCTCATGATAACTGTTCAGGTATTTACTCAGCTAATCGCTGTATAGTGTATCAACTTGTGTAATCATTTATTATTGATTTGCAATTTGTTTCTGTTGGGCTTGGTTTTACTGAGTGTCATTATAATTCCTTCCCCCCACCCACCCTCAGCTTTTTCCTTCGCTGCTGTTTACACCACATTGTACAAAGGGGTACAAAAATTCAGTAAATCCAAAGGGCTATGTTTTACACTCCCTTTGCATAAGTTCTTTGTAGCAGTCATTTACATATTTGAAGACATGATAGTAGTATTCATTCAGACATCTAAAGATTTGCCACAAAGAAGATGGCAAGACTAGAAATAAAGGGATCAGATTACAAGGTGGTAGATTTTAATTAAATATCAGGAAAAAAACTTCCCAGCGGTAATAGCTGTTCGGCAATGGAACAAGTTACTTATGGAGGTTGTAGGTTTTCTGTTGCTGGATATTTTCAAATAGAGGCTGGATAGCTATCTGTTGGGGATGCTGTTGCTACAGACATCCTGCATCAAAGCAGGGTAGATAACCTTTTGGGTCCCTTCCAACTATGATTCTAAGTCTAAGTGACAGCATAACCATGCAATTGAGCTGCCATTTTGTTTTTTCATGTGGGTGCAAATCCAGGTCTGAAGCCTAGAGGGCTCTGAGCACCTCTTAAGGTGTCATGTGCCTTCAATTCCCAGCACTAGAAACAGACAGTGCCCTACAGGAACAAGCTGTCACTGTCATACCCATTGGACACTTGTCCAGGCCAGCCAGCTTCTGGGTTGCAGCCCTGCTGCCACGGCCTCAGGCAGCCATACCCATAATCCCTAGTTCAACTGATCAACAAGAAGCAGAAGTTCTCCCTCCCACCTGCAGGAAGAATTAGGGTTGGGGCTTGCACTGCAATCTAGGAACAAGTCTGCTCCTGCAGATCATGTGATCATAGAACTAGAAGGGACCCCAGGGCCTGGTACAGAATCTGCCATACTTAGATTATCCCAAACATATGCTCAATCAAGTCTCTTCTTAAAAATCTCAAAGAACAGAACATTCACAACTTCTCTCGATAGCTCATTCCATTTAACGGTCCTTACAGTCATTTTCCTCCCTAAGGTCCCATCTAAATCTCCTTTCCTGCATATTTCAACTGTAGACTGTAGCCACTGGGTAAAAACAAACATGACAGTAACTCGCTGTAACCCGCTTTAGCCCCTGGGCCACTGTCATGTGTGTTGTCCTGCCACCAGATATTAGCCCTGCCTGACCCCGGGTGTGTTGGTGGCTCACCTGGGCTTACACCTCAGCAAATGGCTGAGGTCACAGCCCAGTCTACCACCCGCCCGACCGGCTCAGAGCGGGCTATCACATTTGTTTAGCCCATTGTTCCCAGCCTGATCTGGGGGGCCGCCATGACTGGGCGCCATGGCAGTCCATCATGCTAGAGCAGGGCACTAGGAGTGGCGCGGAAGCGGAGTCAGTCGCCAACATGCCTGTGCAGTCACTGCTGGGGCCAGGCCACGCAGACGGTGGGACAGCTCTCCTGGCCGCACTCACGTGTCTGGTGTCCCAAGCTGACCCCAGCCATGTCAGCAGCAGGTTCCCAACCCGGGTTGTGACAGTGGCATGCCGCTTGTTTGGTTTTTTTACCCACTGCCTCCTGTCCCATCCTCCATAGCAAACGAGAACAATTGTTCTCCAATTTCCATATGACAGCCTCCTGCTTTCATATCCTTTTTTAGTTTTCTTGTCTCCGAGCTAAACATACCTCAATCTTTCAACCTTGCCTATGATTTGTGTTCCAACCCCTGTATCACCTTTGTTTCTCTCTTCTGCACTCCTCCAAATTGTGTATGTCCTCCTTAAAATGGCGTGCTCACAACTTAACATACTTCTCCAGCTGAGCAGAGATCTCTGCAGGGAGAGATCTGAGCACAGTGGCGCAATGACCTGTGTCTGGCATACAATGCTTCTGTTGATGCAGTGCACCCTAAAATGGCATTAAGACTTCTTTGCAACAGCATCACACTGCTGACTCATGTTCTCAGTGATCTACAACTGCTCCTACATCTTTCTTGGCCAAGCTACACCCTGCCTATAGCAGGGGAAATTTCCCCCATGCCTACAAGCAGTTCTCTCTGGGATCCTGCTCCTGTTGCAAGGCTATAGTTCAAAGCTAACTCTAAGCCCATGGAGGTGGGGGTGATGAGTTGATCAGCATCAGAGTGGAGGTGTGGGGAGGCAGGAATTGCTGGGCTGGGAAGCAGACAGTGCTGATGGAGCCACAAAGCATTCCACTCAGGGGCGCAGCTAGGATAGAGTGGGCCCTGGTGCAGACGGTGGAACGGGCCCCCTGCTGGGACACTCCACTCCACGTGCATATGCATTCTGCACACCTGTGGGCCCCCAGGCTCGTGGACCCCGCTGCACCTACACCTACTGCACCTATTACAAGTACACCCCTGATTCCGCTGCCTCCCCAGCTGAGTTAAGCCATGTGAGCATCACAGACCTGCAACTGCAGCTTCCCAGGTTTTGCCAAGCCTAGGCGTACACATATGAACCCTGCATCCCCCCAGGCACCTGTCCCCTTTCATGTTCCTCTGTAAGAACCTGGCCTTGAAACGGCACCCTTGGGAACCCTGAGGGCAGCAGTTGGCTCCACTTCACCACTGCCTTACTCTGACAGGGCCCAAGCTTTCTCCGTAGGACAGCCCCTTAGTTGCTGACTCACTGGCCCTTGTCCTTTGCTCCACCCGGCTTCCTGATTGGCTAACTGCCAGGTAAAGGCTGGCTGGCAGCATCAGGAAGCTGTCTGAATCATTCGATCACCCTACCCTTTCTGTTCTTAAATCTGGGTGACCCTGCATTCCGCTCTGATCAGTTTTGGTTCACATCTGCTCTGTTCTGTGTTTGCCTTGTTCCGATCTCTCTGGAACCCTGCCTGGACTCACACTTTGCCCTGGATCCAATCCTGCCCTGACTTATGGTCCTGATCCTGTATGACTTCCGGCTCTGACCCCCTCAGGCCCAACATCCTGCCCCCCAATTACAAGGTCTGGAATGACCAGTGCACAGATGTGCTTCTCTCCCTGGTGCATTTACTCTGGCTACACGTGCAGGAATGGCTTGGTGTTCACCGTGATCAAGCGATCAACATACTGACCTGAAGGGCAGCTGTAGCAGCAGTTTTGAACTTTTTCATCATAGTACCAGTTGCTCCTTGTGGCACAGGACTGAGGTGTGATGACTGCTGCCTGGAACATCAAACAGACCAAAGGCGTGATTCTGATTAAAACTCAGAAGCAGAAGATGCAATATTGAAAATAACTGATTATATTACTCCATAGACACCTGGTTCAATATCAAATTACATTCACTACTGCCTTATGCAATGGAGCCCTGAACTAAGATTGGTGTCTCCTTGCTGCTACCCCAATGAAAATATCAGAAAAAGGGAAGGAAATGGGTCTTTACAGAATTCCAGGCAGAACGTAAGAACAGTCATACTAGGGCACATCGATGGTTCAGCCCGCACAGTATCCCACCTCCCAAGAGTGGTCAGCACTGGACACTTCAAAGGAAGTGTAGAAAAACAGGGCATAGATGGAGTGATCCCTCCGCTGTCAGTCACTCCCCACTTTCAGAAATTAGAGTTTTCGTCTACCCAGTAAGCTGGCTCAGATCAATAGATGGATTAGGGATACACAGTACATTGGATATATAAATGCATAAAGCTGGTTAAATGTGTGTTTCGCAGAGAAAATCAAAATTCCAACTAATATTTCTGCTTAGCATCATTCATAAGGAAAACACTTTTCCTATTTTGAATTCCTCTGCATTTTAGAAACAAAAACAAAGAATGTTTTTTCAAAAGTTTTACATTTTTGTGAAAATTTTCCTATTGCTGTTGAAGGGGGGAACATTCTCAAAAGGTGGAAGGAAAAGTAATGAAAAATAGGGGGAAATCACCCTAAAAAGAAGGGGAAATTCCAGCAAAGAACTTCATGAGTGTTAATTATTTATTCTTTTTTTTTTTTTTTTGGGTGGAATGGGGGATTTTTTTTCCACAGAAATTTTCAGCACTCCCAGAAACAAACTGTTAATTAAACTTTTTTTGTGTGAAACTTTTGCACCTAACTCTAGAAAACAGTGAACTGAATGGTGCCTCTTGTTATTTCAGTGCCCAGAAGCTGAATCCTTGTTAGTTATATACGGCGAAAAGCACAACTGCATTACCTGCAGCACTGACCCTAGAGAGACTACTCTTCCAGACCAGAGTTATCACTTCACTCAAGGCTTTTGCTCAAAGAAGGTGGGGCAAAGGGGCTGTCATACCCCTTTCAGACATAACTTTGTATAATAGATTGTTCAGCCCGGCCCAATGTCCTGCTCGCACAACCCAGTCTTACTGCCTCCTTGGGGCTTCTCAAGTCCCTGTAGGTCCTTTGCTGGGCAAGATCCCATGCTCCCAGCAGTCCTTCTCAGTCTCATAATAGAACCCCAAAGTCACTGTGACCTTTATCTCCCTTGGGCTCCGTGACTCCACTCTCCAATTTACAATGCCGCATCTTCAAACCTGCGCTTGTTCTTGGCGGCGACTGCTTAGAATAGGAGCAACATCACTTCCGGTAGCGCAGGGAAACGTCTAAACACACACACACACCCCGTGTAGGTTTCTCTCCCTGCTATCTTTGGAGGTGCTTTTTTAGCACCTTGTGTAAAAGGGTTTTACAAGGCTGTGAGATCTTGCTGCATAAAAGGGGAATAGGGCATTCACACATTACAAAACTCCAGCATTTATAACATCCGGAATTATCTTGAGCACTTATAAGAACTCATGTGTAAAAGCAGCCAGAGACGCATCTGGTGGGTCTTACAAGGCTGTGAGATCTCGCTGCATAAAAGTAGTACGTTCATAGATTACAAAACTCCAGCATTTATAACACCTGGTATTATCTCGAGCACTTATAAGAACCCATTTTTGTCATGTGTAAAAGCGTGCTCAAGCAGGACATTGATAGCTTTGACAACTTAGAGCCACACATTCATAGTCCATGTATTAATTCTGGGCTTCCAGTGAGCCAGCACACAACCTCTTTCCAGGGGCAGCTCTGAAACTCTCGTCACAGTTCTGCCACAGAGCGTACTTTCAGACATCACATTTTCAAGTGGTAAAGCCAGGGTAAATCAGCATACCCAGAAAAGGGTGTTCATGCAACTTCACACGGATGTCTAAACTGTGCTAGGGCCATCCACCACATGATATATCTGTGGTAGATGTCTCTGATATTTTCAGGGGTCAATACCATGGAGTAAACTAAGTGGTAACACTGCAGGGATAAAGGTGCTCATGCTCATACAAACAAATAAATCCATAGAAAGGGTAGTTTACCACAGATCTGCATTCAGATGTCATGGGAACCCACTGGACTTGCAGCAGCAGACTGGGGTTGCCATGAGGTTACCACGCAATGGTGATCACCCAGGACATCTGAATGGGCAAGTGAGGAAATGGATGCATAAGGTTTTCTACCACATGGTAACACCAAGGGGATCTGCAGTAGGAGTTCCAGAGAAAATAGTGAGGAAGATTGTTCATGCGCATCCTCTCACACATGAGCAATGCCATAGGCTTCAACAAGCCCTTTCCAGACAGTAAGGCTTTGCAGAAATGATTTTTATTCTGAAAGGTTTTGATCTCAGCTGTGACTTACACTTAACAAAGGTGAATCACCTAAAGAAGCAGACACAGCAGAAAACTTATGTGGCCTCAGCCACTTTGCTTATAGCAGCCTGAGTTGCACACTGGGGAATTTCAGTGTTTCAAATTTTCCTGACAAGATCACTTGAACTCAGTGCTTTCCCCCAAACCATCTTGCCCATCAGCATCTACTCTTCTAGGAATTTCATTGTCGTTAACCAAAGAAAAGTGTCAAATCATTTTAAGCAGCAGCTTCTCAGAAACAGGACTGTCCTAGGGCAGCTGCTGGAATAGCTTTGCCTCTAAATGAAAGGATCCCAGATTATAGGTCAGGACCCCAAGTGGGGTCACACCAACTGGGAGCAGAGTCAAAAGCCTGACTGTTATTTGCTGTACATTCCATGACTTCATTGCTGGCTAGGGTCACGGAATTGGGCCAGTGCCAAACCTGCATGTTTGTTCTGGGCCTGCCAGATGTGGGCCCGGTTCAGACCCTGGCGAGGTAAGCGGCTGGGCCGGAAATGTGGCCCCAGAAGGAACCAGGCCCACAGTCCAGACCCAGGAGTCACCCTGGCAGTCCAGAGCAGGCCGACCCGGGCGGGCACATCTGTTTTCATGCCCACCCAGCCCGGTGTGGGAGGTTGCCATCGAACTTTTAAAGGACATGTGTGCAAAATACAACACCATGTCGGCTCAAAGCACAATGCAATACATGAGAGAAGGGCCAATGCCATGGAGGACAGCAGCTCAGATGGCAGCTTCCTACATGTCCCGCCCAGTAATATGTGCCTCCATTGTAGCTCGGGACTGTCAGCAGCTCCAGCAGCTGCACCATCTCCTGAGCAGGAAGGAGTTACTGGTTTTATGTTTCCATGGTGTCCAGGGCTGTGTGTCATGGCAGAGGGTGGGCAGCTGGGTGGGGACTGAGGTGGGGAGTGCTGCTGAGGGGAGGGGGGAATGACCCATATGAATTGTTTGCACGGCCAGTCCGTGGTGGCGGGAGCGTGTGGAATCTGCCTGAGTGGGTGTAATGGACACCCAGGAATCCGCCCGTTAGAATCCCTCCCCACTCCGTGTGTGTGGGTGCCCTGGAGTTGCACCACTCAGTGGACACAGGAACACCCCCCACCCCCAAATCTTGCTTGTTTAAAAAACACTCAAGTCTTTTACTACCATGACATGAACTGCACAAAGTCTGAAAGAACTGAAAGTGTACATTATGCTGGGTTACTCTGCTGTTAGACCAGGTGTTCCTGAGGTGTTCATCATCATCATCATCATCATCATCATCATCATTACGCATTAGCTCACACCATAGCCAAAAATAACACAAAACATCAAGACAATAAGGGCTTAATCCATTAAAATAAAATTTACAAATTGCAAACAACATCTTGCAAAGACATAAAAACATACCAATACCTCGGGCCAGGACTCTCTTTAAACAGAACAATCCCCAACTCCTCAACCCCTCAAATCAAAATAATCATAACAAAGTCATAATTTAACAGTCAGCCTTGAATATTCAAGAGCCTACTTATGTTGTCAAAGAAACTGAGGGATATTCTTCTGGTTGCAGCTGCCCTTGAGGCAAAAGCTACCAATTTTTTCATCACCACATGATCTGTATGTCTATGAAGCCATACGAGTCAGGGCCCCCAGTCGGCAGTGCACACTTCGGGTTGCTAGGAAAACCGAAGTGTGGCAGTGCCGCCATGTGGGGGTCGGGAGGCAGAGCTCAGCGGCGCAGGAGGACGCGCCATGCATGTCGCACGCACCATGGGTTGCTAAGTAACCCAAGGCCCAGCTGCGACGCAGTGCGCAGCTGCAACAGGGCAACCTTGCGGGGCTTGGGAGCTGCCTCACTGTGGTAGTGACGAGGGCAGCTCCGGGGAAATTGGGAAGTGACAGCAGCTGGGAGGGGCTTGGGAACAGGATAAAGCAGCTAGCGGGGCTTCCATTCCCCGCCGGTAATCATTGTGAGAGGCTGGCCCTTAGAAGCAGTGTATCTGGAGTTTGTGTTCAGGAACAGTGAGAGTGTGGTTAGAGAGTGTGTAAACTTGTGTGCTTGACGTGACTAAAGGAGATAAGGAGGTGATAGTGGTGATAGTGTGGATTTAGAGAATGAGTCTGGGTGCATCCCCTCCCCTTCCCCACAGGTCAGTGCAACTCCGTGTGAGTAAGAACGGGTGTGTGTGTCTTCCCTCTCCCTGCTCCCTTTCCCCTTCACACCAACCTTTGTCACCCCCAAACCGGATTAGTTACCTCAAAATGTTTCCTGGGAACCCCTCGGTGATAGGAGTGAGTGTACATGAGTACTGCATGTTTCAGGCTAATCCCCCTTTCTCCCTCCCTTCCCAAAGGGATTTATCCTCTCCACCCTGTGATGATCTGGGTTGCTCTTCGTTCAGGAGAGATCGTCTGAACAAGATCCTTAAGTTCCAAGGAGGCCTCTTTGGTTCCGGAGGGAGGACGTGTTAGGATCTGGGGGCTGGAGAGTGGCGTTTCCTCTATATCCCACCCCCCCACCCCCCTAACAGTATGAGCTTTTCCTTTTTGGGAAAAAAAATTAACCAGGAAAGAACAGGAGCAAGAAAGGATTCACTTATATCAGTAAAAAATAAACACTCTAGCACATAGTGAACTGAATCCTCCACTACATCCATTCCACAAGGACAAATTCTTTTCTCCACAGGTAAACCTAATCTACGGCCAATTACCACCGCGGAGGACATTTGTTCCAGTCACAGTCTGGTTAAATGTATATGAGCATTCGATTTTAAATTCAACTGTAAATATCTGAGAATCCCAACAGTCAGAGAGCAATGTACATATAGGAGAGGGATCTATCAGTTCCTCATCGTGGTGTGATCTGGAGTGAATCCCACTCTCCTCCCTCCAAGATGGCCCATATAGCTTATTCTTAGGCAGGGAAACTATTGAGTACACTAAAGAACCATCCGCCAGCAAGGGCTGAGAAGGCGGAACTTCTGGTTGTATATTCTATTGAGTATGAATGCCTACTGAAAAGGGAACTGGCCTACCCTTGCTTGCAATCAGCTGATCATATAGGCTGGACATTCTACCAAGTATATCATTCTGCTCCTCCACAGAGAGATTGGCATATGGCACCAGAGTTTCACATTCTTTGGGAAGCAGACCAGTTCCAGATTCCCCATCCTTAACCTCCATCTCCATACTAGAGTTGAGATCAATCAACTAAGGAGGGTCTTTCATACCCTTTAGACGGGTAGATGAGGCTTGATCAACCATCCCAGCAACAATACAACTCTGGTTAACTTCAGAGAAAACATTCTGCCCCGACATATTTCTAAACACACAAATATCTTCCAATTTTCCTCCATCCACAGGATTCGCTGGAGAATGTTGAAAAACCCTGACAGGATAAACTGCTCTATTATTCATTTTTTCCCCATTTCAAGGATAGTAGATACTAAATGGGGTGATCTCAGCTGTACAATGAACTGTATATGATCCCTCAGCTGAAAAAGATGGTCAAGTCTTTTAATATCATGACTGGTAATTGGCAGTCTCAAAAGTACTCTCAAATACTCTGCAATATCTAAGTGAGTATTTGGGAGAGGTAAAATAGTAAAAGCCAATTTATCATTTACTTCCCTCAAGGAACTCATCCCATTACCTGACTTCCTTGATCTTTAGAAAAAAACCCTGTTCAGTTAATGCTCCATCCCTCTGTAAATTTTGTACTTGAACTCTTAGGCACTGAATGAGGGACTTCATACTTTTCTGTTCTAAAACTGGATGTTGAAATAAAATCTGTTTATTAGCTGATACTGTATCTACCAGGTCATCAGTTTTTAAGGAGAGTAGATTAAGATGCATCAAAACTTATCTTACAGTTTGGGCGGTCAAAATTATGTGCTCTCCTAAAAAGGAAGCAGGAAGTTTTGGCTGTTCCAATGGAACACTCTCTTAATTCCTTTTCTCCTTATAAGAATCTTGACATTCTAATCCCTTGATTCCCATTCCCATTCTGATCCCTCTGTAGCCAGGTCAGGGAGGAAGAACATTAGGCACTTCCTTCAGATCTTTGCCTACAGAAGTCAACTTCTTTTGTTCCAGTTTCAAGAGGGTTAATAAATCACGCTCTTGAGCCTCTGCCTGAGATCTTAGGTGTACAAAGGAAAAAAAGAATTAAAAAGTGGAATACCTAGGTCTAAAGCAAGACTCTCTAAACCCAAGGGGCCAAATTTTTGCAAGTATCCACCCAATTTCCTTTGTTTTAATGGAGGAGAGATCAGGGAATTAACTACGTTAGATCTTTTGGTTTTTAAGGACATTTCCAGGGAGAAGGAGAAACTCAATAAACTTTACAATAACATAATTACCTCTACTTCCAGCCAATCAATCAGAACTCAAAAGAGCTACAAAATCAATATAATTATCTTAATAGAAACCCTGTTACCAACAGGAAGTAGTACAAACAATCAACAAAAGCAATCCCTATCAATAAAAATCCCAAAACGAATAGTCCAACCCATGTATCCAAAAACCCAGCAACCAAATCTCCCCAAAATAAAAGCATAAACAAAGCGTTAATCCACCCCTCTTGCAGAGTTTCTAATAGATCTCCCAACAATTAGGTAGAACAGTGGCAGTCTGTCACCGAGGGGGATCACACTATCGCTTCTCGCTCGCTCACTACCCACGGTCACCCCACACAGGGTTAGGAACACTCGTGGACTAATGCCCGTCAGGATAGAAGTGTGGCCGTTACCTCCGATTAAGGAGAACAGGCCTCTATCATCATAGGGCGCCACTGAGTGGGGTTTCCAGGGCCAGCCCCCCAAACGCACGTTCACAGCTGTACAAGGCACGGGGTTTTTAGGAAGGAAGGGAAGGTACACCCCCGGGAGGGGACGTGCAGGGGACCCCACAGGAGAGGGAAAACGGGGCACGCACACACCAGTAAGGTTCCACAGGTTAGAAGTCACCGGGGGGGGGGGCGCGGGCAGGGCCCACTCACACACACACTGACTCACTTCTCACGCGCACCACCACTCACCAGGAAATCAGGGGAAGGGTTACCCAGGCTCTCGGGGCTCCACACGCACTCCACACTCGTCAGGCTCACTGTCACACGCTCTATCTCTGCACAGAATTGCTCGGCCGGTTTCCCAAATCACCAGCGCCGACTGTCTGGCGGCGCTGGTTTATATCCCTAAGGCCCCGCCCCCGTGCGCGCACGCAACCGCTCCGAGCGTCACACCAGGGGCGGGGGCAGTCCTACGCTAGGTGCGGGGCGCGGGGGTGTGGCTCCCCGCCCTGGGACGCCCGCGGAGCGTGCGTGCGTCGCCTGGGGCGGGGCTTGACTTGCCGGTGAGGGCGGGGCCCGCGTTGGTGGGCCCTGCAGCTGAGCCTGCCCGGCGGGATCTCTACCGGGACGGCGCCGCAGCGCCTCTCTCCCTCACGTGCCCCCCAAACGCCCCCGAGCCCTGACACAGTCACTGCTGTGCTCTAACAGCAAGAAATAAAAGAAGAAGTCAAAGTCAATACAAAAATAGAGTCACAAATAAGGAACTTTGTTCCTCCACCTCCTACAGGGGTCCCAGTAGATTTCCCAAGAGTTGGGTAGTACAGAAGAGTTCACAGCTATCCTCAAGGCAGCAGGAATAAAAGTATAGGTCTAGGACCTGGGTTCCCCAAGGGTGGCCGTTTGGTGCGCAGACACAGGCGACACAGGTCTAAATTCATCCTGCATGAAGCAATAATAATAATAATTAACAATAAATGTTTATAGCACCCCACTGCCAAATGGTGCTCAGAGGCCAAATGTTGACATGGAATGAACCTTCAAACAAAAGGTTTGCAAGAGTGCAGATATCAAGATATCTTTTGTGACATTAGCAGCTCTTAGAATAGAGCAAGCAGTCCTAACTGCTTTGTTTGCTCTAGTCTTAATATGGTTCCACCAAGTACCTCTATCGGTAAAGGTAACTCCTAGATAGGTAAATGAATTTACCGTAGCATGGTAGGAAATAGTGTTCCAGGAGCTGTAGTGGGGGCTGAGACTGGCACACTAGCTATAGAATGCCTGGGGAAAATCGCCCTCATTAGATTTTGGGTGAGGATGCTGAATCAACAAGAATCTGCTCTACCAGTATAATGTCTAATGGAGCAAATAGAGTATATAGGGGTTTGGGCATACCCATGGTTAAATTATCTTACCTCAGTGGTGGTGGGCCGCCTAGGAAGGGAGGGGCAATGCCCCTCCTGGCCCCAGGACCTGTCTCTTATACACATCTAGATGTGTATAAGAGACAGCATATATGCGAAGGGTTCTGGGGTCCCCTAGGGCTACGCCGATCTCATTAATGAGAACAGGGTTGGAATTGCTTCCTGTTAAGGCTAGAGCACAAAGTCGGCTACTTAGGTACTGGTTTAGGATGTTGGATATGGAGGAGGATTCATTACCTAAGGTCTGCTGGTTGGAAACATTCGGTGTTTCTAAGGGGTCCGCCTG
>QEPC01006580.1:1269672-1279959 GCA_003113815.1 Sphenodon punctatus | reverse complement strand
TCCCTGTGTTTTGGGTTTATAAATTATTTATTTTAAACTTGATGCGCATGTAGACTGTGTTTTCTTCCATCCTATGTTAACCCTGGGAACTCCTTGCTGCTGGGTTATGCCATGCCACTGGCCTACCATCCCCCTGGCTCCGCCTACTGTCCCCCTGGCTCCGCCTACCGTCCCCCTGGCTCTGCCCCTAGGCCCGCCGGCCTTACTGCCCCAGTGCCCCTCCAACATCAAAACCCACCAGCCACCCCTGTCTTACATACCTCTTAAGAAATACAGGATTTTCTTTTACATCATTTAGGGGGAGAACTATTGCATCCATAAAGGAAGAAATAAGCCTTAGAGTAAAAGATATTGCTATGTAGGAGGATTTAGCAGTAGTCTGGCAATGGAAGGTAGCCCCATGGCTAGGACTTGTGAAGAACAGCTTCGTCTTTGAGCCCTACCTTGATAAACTGTCAAATAAAACCCTAAGAAGAAACTACACCCTCTTAAGATTTCAGCTAATTCATACAGCAGTTATAGAAGGGAGATATATGCATATTAAATATGAGGCATGTTTCTGTACTTGCAGTTTAAGCGAGATAGAATCAGTGGATGCCCTTATTATCAAAGTCTCAGAGAAGTCTGGTTATACCCACTTATAATTAACAAAGGAAAAATAGACAAAGAAAGCGATTATAAATCTTTATTGAACATTGTCTGCAAAAGAAGAGATTTGCGTTAGCTGGCGTCAAAACAGAGAATAAAGTTAAGATCTGGCGCAAAGAGCCTATCGGTAATCTCTTGAAGTTAAATAAAGTAAAAGTCAGAAGAAAGCTGTTCTATCAATTGTCCATGATATTCTATGTTTTATTTATTTTATTATAGCTTTGAGATATTTACAGATTACGTTGTAGGTAATATTTAATACAGGGTAAATTTTTAGTCTTTGTGGTGCGTATAAATAGGATCAAACGTACCTTTTTATGGTTTTAACTTAATGTTGAATATTTGTATATATTGTATGAACTGAATAATTTCGGTCTTAACTTTGGATTTCGTTTTAATTGTACCATAGTGAAAGCCTGTGTCGTTAATAAACTATTGATACTGATATTGGAACACAGAGCACTTTACAGCATAAAAATACAACATATAAAATCCATTTAAAATATAAATCTGTGTAAAAAACAATTTTAAAGGGGGAAGGAAGCACGGGAGGACAACACACCTTGAGAATAAATAAATCTTAAATCTGCTTACTCAACACACGGTGCTTGGAGTGCTTCACAAAAACAGATTCAATAAAAAATACAACAGAATGCAATACAAAATAATCCATTTAAAAACACCTTTAAAAGGAAAGAGCAAAAGGAGAAGAAGAAAAAATTGGTTGGCCTCATTCTTTTTAATGGTAGATACACATATGTATCCCACACCCTTCCTGAAGTGCTCTCCTCCACTTGGCTGCCCCTCACTAGGAGGCAGACTGGATACAGATTTGCCTCTGGCTCACATATTGTAGTAGCCGCCTTATTGGTTATTTATGTACATCTTTGATGCCAGAAGTGTGAAGTTTTGAAGGTGTTGTAGAAAGCCCCGTGCATGTTACCATAATGACATTCACATGGTTTCCAGCTCTTCCTACTGTTGGCTTTGCTTATGTAATTCATTCTGGATCTTGGTCGGATGTTAATATGGCACTACTGCAGGATCAGTATTGCAGCAGTGTCATAGTACTGGTGTAATAAATCCGATATGTGGGT
The DNA here is from genome assembly GCA_003113815.1 of Sphenodon punctatus. NCBI lineage: Eukaryota > Metazoa > Chordata > Lepidosauria > Sphenodontia > Sphenodontidae > Sphenodon > Sphenodon punctatus. The sequence continues at coordinate 1,278,214 of QEPC01006580.1, read as the reverse complement.
GGGTGCACACGCATGTATAGACAGACAAGATTCAGGCTTGCTTTTCCATGGAGCTCTTCACCTGTAAATTTCAAAGCCTATTACAATAGTGGGTATCGTTCTCATTCTATTAATGGGGAAACCGAGGCACAGAGACATGCTCAACTCATTGGGAGAGCCAAGAACAAAAGCCAGGTCCCCCCAAATCCTGGTGCCATGCCTTACCCATTGCCTTTCAGAGGCTGGTTTTAGATGAGATACAACCACGCAGGTCCACCAATCCCACACACATCCAAACACCTGTCTGAAGGTGGTGTGGGGATGCACGCTCCCATGACCCATGCACCACCCACCCATGGTGTCAGGCCCTGGTGGCATGCCCGCAGGGGATCAGGGCAGGCTCCCAGCCTGCAGGCAGCAGCCCCCGAGAAAACTGGGAGTTCCTCGGGGCAGAGCACTGATCACCAGCTGGGAGGCTCGAAGAAAACCCCGAGCAGCAGGGAGAAGGCCGCACCAAGCGGCAACACACCAACAGCCGTGGAAACAAGGGGTGGGGCTCAAGGAGACTCCAGCGGCACTCCCAGTGCCAGTGCACGCATGCACACTGAACCTGGGGTGCCTTGGCGCTCCGCGCACCTGTGCCAGCATATGCTGTGCCGGGGTGGGGCCTAGCACATAAAGGCGGATGTCTGGTGAGCCTCCCAGCTGGTGATCAGTGCTCTGCCCTGTGAGACTGGCCACTCCAACTGGGGTTATTGCTATAGCTTGATAGCTCTATGGTGGCAATACTTAGTAGGGGTTTATGTGTCTCTGTGTCTAGGTATCTGTGTGCCTGGATATTTGTGTGCTGGTGTGCTTGTGTGTTACATGTCTGCTTGATTGGTTGTTGCTTGTTAATTGTGGTGTGTGTGAGATAACCTGGGGGGGAGGTAGTATTCCTGTTCCTGCACTCCCCCTGTGTATTCCTTCACTTTCCCTGTTCCCTGTGTGTTTGAAGGGTTGTAGGGGTTGATTTGTGGCTTCCCTGCACACTTCTGCACTGTGGTGAATTCCCCTAGACAAAGGTAGCTCTTGCGGCTTCCGCCTGGTTACCCTTACCCTATGATGATCGTGGCAGAATTCCGTTACATGGGAATCAACTCCACCCTACAATCCTGAGGGTTATTTTCCAGGGGTACTCCGTGCACAGGGCCACAGGGGTGAACTTTGTCCTTTCCCTTCCCCCATCCTTCACAGTATCACCGGCACCTTTCTCACGTAGGAGGGTGGTGCGGGAATAAGCGTAACCAGGGACTTGGGAGACTTAACCAGGGTGGTGCAGGCCCTAGCTCTGGAGGTTAAAGACCTCTGGGAGTGGCAAGAACAATTGGCAGCTACCGCCCCGGCCCCCTTCAGCAGCAGCTCCATCTGCAGCGGGAGTCGAGGCCCCTCGCTGGAGGGAGCCAAAAGGACCCAAGATAGCAAAATTTAACGGGGACAGATGCCAATTTTGCAGCTTCCTGGCCCTTTATGAACTAACGTTTCAAATCCAACCCCATACATGTTCATCAGACGACATAAAGGTAGTCTTTATCATAGGCTCCCTGGAGGGTTTGGCCTTTTCATGGGCTACCCTGCCACTTACTAGCAAGAGCTCATTGTTAAGAGTCTATGAGGCTTTCGTGCAGGAATTCAAGTTTTTGTTTGATTACCCCCATCGATCCAAGGATATAGAAACCGCCATTATTGCGCTCAAACTAAGGAAAGGGGGGTTATTAGAGTACGTTACACAGTTCCAGCAATTTTCCATAGATTTAGGATGGCCAGATAATGTACTTAGAGTCCTTTTCTGAAAAGGGTTGTTTGACTACTTAAAAGACCAGTTGGCGTATACTGTCTTACCAAATACCCTAGGGGAACTAGAGACTTTAACACTCCAAATAGATGAGCGACCGGCGGAGCAAAGGTGGGAAAGAAGGCATGAATGGGGACGCTCATTGAGCACCAAACCAGCTCTTCCCCCCATAGGCCATCTCGAAACCCCAAGGGGCAACGAGCCAGAACCCATGCAGATTGGAGCATCTCGGGGTCCCCTGTCCCCTGATGAAAAAGAATGACGGCAGGCTCTCCGTTTATGTTTTCATTGCAGGGAAGGTAAGCATTTTGCAAGCCAATGTCCCTCCTTGTCAGCAGCAAGGCGCGGGCAGGGAAATTCTGGGGGCCGGGATGGACAAGGGACGTCTCGGTAGGCTTCACTCATCCCTTGTCACCAGTGAATGCCACTTCCCCAGGTGGCGGACATTTTAAGGTTCCCATCATGTTAACCATCAACCCACATCGATCTCTTGTAGGATGGGTTCTTATAGATTCCTACACTTCAGGAAATTACATGGATGATCGCTTCAGTACAGCATACCAGATTCCTGCGCAACACCGGGAGAAACCTGAGATGGTACACTCCATTGACAGCTCACCATTGATCTCAGGACCCATAACGCGCCAGACCAAAGACCTTGGAACCACAGTAGGTACACATGAAGAGGTACTCTGTTTTGATTTGGTATGTACCCCAGTGTTCCCTGTAGTTTTGGGATGGCCTTGGTTGCAGCTCCATAACCCCTCAATCGATTGGCAAAAATGTGCTATTTCTTTCCCGTCTCCTGGCTGCAGACAATGCTGCCACCTTACCTTACCATCAGGGACACTGCCCCTGAGTTGCTGCACGATAGAGAAGAAAGGTGTGTGGGGGGTATTCCAATGATGTACCAGAATTTTAGAGATGTATTTAATGAACAGGAAGCAGTGGTACTCCCTCCACATCACCCATATGACTGCCCTATCGATTTATTACCTAATACAGAACCCCCATACGGGCGAATTTATGCCTTATCAGAACCCAAATTGAAAGCCTTGTGGGAGTATTTGGATGAACATTTGCAGAGAGGGTTTATCAGACATTATCCTGGGTCTACCAAGGAATAAGGTGCCAGGAGAGGATGGAGTGACTGGGGAATTCCTGAGAGAGAACTGTGAGTGTCGGATCCCCATTTTGCAGAAATTATTCAATTTCATAAATTTCTTTGGGATTATCCCAGCTAAATGGAATCTGAGCATATAGTAGTGCCCATTTATAAAAAGGGAGATAGAGCCTCCCTTACAGACCAATAAGTTTGATTGATATACCGGCCAAACTTTATGCTAAGACATTACAAGTCCGTTTAGAGGAGTGGTTGGAGGAGAATAAGATAATTAGGGCTGAGCAAGCGGGATTTAGAAAGGGGCGATCAACGATGGACCACTGTTTTGTCCTGGCCCATTTAATTAATAAATATGTCAGGATAAGGAGCACTAAATTATATGCGGTCTTTGTGGACCTACGGCAAGCTTTTGATTCGGTGAATAGGCGACTGCTGTGGGGGAAGTTAAAACAGGCAGGTATAGAGCCAAGGTTGTTGGCCTTGATTCAACATCTTTATCAGTTTACTGAACTTAGAGTACAAATTTCTGATGCGGGTGATCTGACAGGACCTATAAAAACAACAAAGGGAGTGAAGCAAGGCTGTGTATTGGCACCTACGCTCTTTAATGTCTTCATAAATGATTTAGTAGATACCTAAAGGGAGAAAATCTGCACCCAGCCTACGTGGCGGGCAGGCGAATAAATATATTGCTGTACGCGGATGACATGATACTCATGGCCACCACGAGGGTGGGACTGAGGCGAGTACTAAAGCAACTAGAGGAATACTGTATGATTAATGAACTAGTAATCAACAGCGAAAAGACTAAGGTAGTTGTCTTTTCAAAACAGCAAAGTCAGCATGTATGGAGATTGGGTGCTGGAAGGTTGGAGCAGGCCAACTGTTACAAATATTTAGGATTAATGTTTTCTGCCACGGGTAAGTGAGACAAATACTGGGAAGTGGCAGAAATGAAAATACAGCAAACGGGGTAATAAAGTTTTGGATTAAACATGGGGGTAGGCAGGTGGCCCCAGCTGTAAAGCTGCTTGAATATAAATTGATTCCTAAAGCTATTTATGGAGCGGAGATATGGGGTGGCCAGGTAGACTCACATTTGGAGGGCTTCCAGAACTCATATATGAGAAGGGTTCTGGGGTCCCCTAGGGCTACGCCGATCTCATTAATGAGAACAGGGTTGGAATTGCTTCCTGTTAAGGCTAGAGCACAAAGTCGGCTACTTAGGTACTGGTTTAGGATGTTGGATATGGAGGAGGATTCATTACCTAAGGTCTGCTGGTTGGAAACATTCGGTGTTTCTAAGGGGTCCGCCTGGAGAGAGGACCTGGCTGTATTATTGAAGAACCTAGGATATGGGTATCTGCTGCTGACTCAGCTGATTCCTATTCATCTCAGAGTGGAAATCGTGAAACGGCTGGAGGACACAGCTGGGCAAGAACAACTAGCGCAAGCTACGTCCAGTAGGGTGGCCCCTTTCTATGTTAAGTTGAAAGAGACCTGGGGCAGAGAAAAATATCTAAGTGAACTTTGTAATTTTAAAATGCAGAGAGCTTACACACTCTGCCGGATTCAATTAATGCCGTCTAAAGTGCTCAAAGGCCGGTATAGCAAGATTCCTTGGGCAGAGCGTAAATGCCCGTGGATCAAATTGATGACCTGCAACATGTAGTTCTGGATTGTCGGTACACAAATGCGGTGAGGGCTAAGTGGCTGAATAAGATCTTGGGCGAGAAAAGATACTGGCTGGGCAAATACCAACTTCAGTTTCTTTTATCTGCTGTGGGAGGAAAGCAAGTGCAAGAAATAGGATACATGTTGTTTCAAATGCTTGAAGCCAGGCAAAAGTCTGGCCAATTCAAGTCTGCAGGTATGGAGGAGGGGGGTCCGAAAACAGGTACATGATTAGCTAGGCAACTAAGCCACTCTGCCCCGCTGACGTGGGATGCATATAGACGGGGATATAAATGACAGCTAAAATAATACTCTTATGGACATCGAGGGTGCATGGGGTACTTTGTTTTGTCAATGTTTACTGAAATGGGTATCGAATGACTAATTATATATGAATATGGCATCCGAATTTTAAACATATATATAAATGCAGTATCTTATGTGTGCTGTCCTCACGGCTGGGAGTGCCATGAAATTGTGGTAGCCAGGGGTCAAGAGTCTCCCAAGCTCAAGCTCCGTTGAAGAGCTAGGGATATCTTTTAGCATCAATTTCATGCTGGGATATTTTTAATATGGCTATTGTTGTATGGGTTGTACAAAGCCATCGGTATATTTGAATATTTTATATGAGGTTGGATGATTTTGACCCACTTTGAATTGCAATTTAAAACTCTGATAAGTTTAGTTTAGAAGATAGTTAATGTTAATTTAAATTCAATTGTAAAACATGTCTGTTTAGATTTAGACGAGAACAGCAGGCAGTTCGGAATTTTTATATGGATGAGTTTGGTGTCTGATTTTTTATTTTGTGGACTCGCTGTATAGTGCACATTTTGTTTATGACATGTTGTCACAACAATAAACTTTATATTGATTATCAGACATTCATCATCGCCAGCTGGAGCTCCCTTATTTTTTGTGCCCAAGAAAGATGGGGGTTTGCGTCCATGCATCGATTATCGTGGGTTAAACACCATTACAATAAAGAATTGATACCCTTTGCCATTGATTCCGGAACTACTAAATCGGCTACAATGGCCAACCATATACGAATCCGGGAAGGAGACAAATGGAAGACTGCCTTCCGAACACGGTATGGCCACTTTGAATATTTGGTCATGCCGTTTGGCTTAGCCAATGTGCCGGCCTCCTTCCAGCACTTTATTAATGATATATTCAGAGATATCTGGGACATATTCGTCATTGCATATTTGGATGACACTCTCTCATTTTTTCCTCCTGTGTAACAGATCATGTTCGACACGTCCATACGGTGTTGGAACAGCTACACTCCCATCATCTATGTTGCAAACTAGAGAAATGTGCGTTCCACTTAGAAACCGTAGATTTGGGGGGAGTTGTCATTTCCCCCCCAAGGAATATGCATGGATGCAAGCAAGGTACAAACCATCCAAAGGTGGCCCCCTCCACACTCGGTGAAGGCATTAGTGGAAACAGATGCTTCAAATGTTGCCATAGGGGCTGTCAAATTCAAATTTTATTGAAAGACATGACTGTACGCCATTGTCAGCATATACAACAATACAACAGTTATAAAAGACAAGACAACAATATAACTAAACATACTTGTAGATGAGATGCTATCTGTTTCACTCCCAACGTGGGAATTTACACCCACGAACACCAATAGTCCACAACAGAATTCCTAACTTCTAAAACGAAGATGGTAGAGTTCGACAAAAATAAAATGTAAGGAGAATACTAGTGAATATACAATATCAATAAAAGCTTTTTATAACTTACTCAATCAACGACCAGAACTATTAAGTTTGACCAGGGAGCGGAAAGAAATAATAATAAAAGATTCTTGGTTATCTAGCAATAGGCTATAACATTAGATAACAGCAATTACAATGGCCAACAAATATGAGCCAAATGGAATAGCTCTAGGGGTAGCTAACCCCAATAATATCAAGGCACATGCAGGAAAATTTGCCTTGCCCTTCCTAGGGTAACACTTAACTCCTGCTAATATAGATTATGCAAGGGAATAAAACATACACTACCCTGGTACATCGGCTGTACCCATATTATGGCCTTGATCATCAAGAACACGCTTATAGTTTGCCTTGACCCCTGCAAGAATAGTCTAGGCTCAGAACAAATCGAATAACCACATAGTACAATAACTAAAACAACAGTCACGAAAAACATATACAAACTTTAGCTTACCCTACCCAAGGCTTGTAAAGCTCTTGACCCATACGAAGGAAATAAAGGAACCGTTGGGAAAATGAACCAGTAAAGCTCTTTACAACTTAAAGTGCAAAAATGTATTCCTCATCTCTATGGCTTGGAGTAAATATTTCATGACGTAGGAAGAAACCTCCGGATGCACATCAGCGAGAGCCATCTGGGTCAAAAACCCACTAATTGCTCCAGGGAACCTATCTATAAGTGGTTGCAGGTATTTCCCACGAATGGAGTCATATAGACGGCATTCGAAGAGAATATGTGAAGTCGTTTCTGAAACCAGAGAATCGTAAGGACACAGGCGATCCTCATACGGTATCCCCACAAAGCGACCAGCCAAAACATTGGTGGGCAGTGCATTAACCCTAGCGCACAAAAATAAATACTTTTCCCTAAAGGTAGCTGTTGCTCCAAAATAGTGGGCCCTATGTCCAATCTGAAGCACCCACAGACTATACCCCTGCAAATGGCAGGACCCAGCCGCCATCATCAGATCTTCTTGACGATCTACATCTCACACTCTGGTAATTATCTCCCGTTTGGTGGCAGCCAGAGCTTTTGTCTGAATATATATGGTTGAAAGGCCTATACAGGCCAAGTACTGGGTTACTGCTAGATACCAAGGGCTGACAAAGGTGTCTGCAAGCATTAGCTGGAGGAGACGATCTTGGGGAGCTCTTGTCACTTTTAGCCAGTAAAGGGCCGCCCGCTCCCAAGCTATCGCAGACCAGCCTCGGGAACCTGCCTCTAATCTTATGGCTGCAGCCACAGTTGCGTGGGGAAGCTTTGTAAGGGCACTGAGAAACCTGGACTGCAGAGAGTTCAGGTTACCCTTCACCAGGGCCCCCATAGTTTGGCACCATAAAGATATGATGCCCTAACCTTGGTCTCAAAAATTTTCAGAGCTATTTCCAGATTCCTCCTCCCTGTCCCAGTGAACAGTCTCAATATTTCCAACATTTGGCTCTTGGCAGCCACTTCCTGACTCCCAATATATTTGTTCCAGTGCCCATCAGCGGTAAAGTGGAGCCCCAAATATTTGTAGGATTTGGTTTGCTGAAATTGGGTAATGCTAATAGGCCATCTGTGAATCTGCCTGCTACGGGAGAAGACAAGAATGTTTGACTTGGAATTGTTAATGGAAATATGATTGTCCTGGCAATAGTCTGTAAAGGCCATAAGCTGTCTCAGGAGTCCCACCCTAGTCTGGGAAAGAAGAACCAAATCGTCAGCATATAAAAGAGCGCTGACGGGTTTTGATACCAGTTTGGGGGTGTGTGGAATCTCTCTTGCCTCATTTGGGGTACAAGGTCATTGGGTATTTTCAGATGTTACAAGATCACGCTCAACCACACTGAAACCCGCGGTAGGGCCAAAGGGCCCTGAACGTCTGTTCGGCGCGCGCCAGATGTTCATCACGCTCAATACCCACATGGGGTCAATTTCAACCATGCTTCCCGGGCTAGCCGGGGGAATATCCCGGGAAGCGTGGTCAAACGGACCCCCACCGGGAACCAAGGAAAAGTAATGTCTGGACGCCAATCCCCGGGCGGAACCAAAGGAAACGAACCCCAGCCGGGGACAAGGCATGCAGCGTCGCTGCCGGGCAACCGGCAACAACACAACCACCGGAGGGAGATTTAAAGCGAAATCAGCAGCAGGCAAGCGTGGCGGGATGGAGCGAGGAGGGAGGCGGAAGAGAGCGGAGGGAGAGAAAG
>QEPC01006580.1:1233698-1248272 GCA_003113815.1 Sphenodon punctatus | reverse complement strand
CGCAGCCTGGGAGGGGGAGGGGGGAGGAATTAATTGTATTTATTTCATTGATTTCAATGGGGACACAGTGCCCCATTGAACTCAATGAAATAAAACCGGTACCGGTATACCGGATTTAATCCGGGAATCCGGTTCTTTGAGAACCGGAAACCGGTAAATCCGGTATCCGGTATTTACCCCGGGGTCCCAACGCTAGTAACCACACATATTACATCACTTCACACACTCTAAAATTAAATAAATCAATTACTTATTGTTCACATGATTTAACAAGTTAATCAAGGTATTAATGTTTTAATTAATAATGCATTAATAATAATAAATAGTACTCTTATCTGAAATTTAAATTAGTGAAATATGTGCTATGTATAGATTAACTTAGGGCTGTAAAAAAGAAAGCTAGAGCTGGGAATGTTTTGTACAGCAGGGTGGGGGACATTAGGCCTGGGGGCTAAATGCGGCCCATGGCTACTTTTTATTTGGCCCCTTTCCATTTCCTTGGTCTGGGTTCCTGGATCTAGTTCTTAACCCTTCACAAGCAAAGCAGCACTGAGAGACTGAGCAGAGGGCAAGGGAGCAGAGATGAGGGCATGCACACAAAGATAGGGAATAGATCCATGACACAAATCTGTGTTCTGGATCCTCCTCTTCCTGGCTGCACCCCTTATGTTAAGCACCCACCCTCAAGTTTTATGTGGCCCTCAGAGCTTGTAGTAATTTTTAAAATGGTCCCGGGAGGTAAAAGGTTCCCCATCCTTGCTGTTGTACAGCCTCCACAGTACTTCCCAATTTGGACCACACTTCAAAAACCATTCAATCGTGATTATTCATCAGCCACCTTCAAAAAATTCACACCATCATTTTTGCCCCTTATTGCTAATAATAATAATAATAAATAATGAGTAAGTTTGACTTATATAGCATACACACACCAAGTGAAATGCTCTACATCTGGGACAATTCATTTCTGCCCCATCCCCCTGCTCCTCTCACATGAATGTCTAGAAACACTGAGATATACATTACTTTGCAGTTTCCATCAGCACTGGCCAGGAACTACAAAAGCCAAACTTCACTGCCCCCACCCCCAACTTTCTGTGAGGCACCAAAATTAAACTCATTAACCTCAGTCCTTTTGAAATCTCATCTTCAATCTCTCTGTATCCTCTTTTATCTTTTGTCCAACCTTTCTTTCCCACATTCTCATCTCTGAACTTCAAGAGAGCTGCAAAGAGAGATGCAATCAAACTCGGGGAATCCCAAGGATGGCTCCACCTCCAGTGTTTAAGGCAACATCCATGAAGATTATCACTCATGGAAAGCATCTTCTGCTTTTCTTGCCAAACACAACTAAGGCAGTTGCTGCACTGGCCCCCTTGCTCGGACAAATCTCCAGGAACAAGGGAAGTCCCTTTGCAAGTTGATCCAGCCATACATCATGTGCAGGCGAGTAACCAGAGTTTAGCTAAGGTGGGGAAGAGGTAGTGCCCTGACCCCCCGAACATCACCCCTTTCCATGATACACACTGTCCTGCCTTCCTCTTCCCAAGCACAGACAGGGAAGGGGCTGCTTCCCCTTACTTTACTCTGCCTGCCCAATTTCCTGCAGCTACTATTGTAGAGTTAGCTTTCTGCTGAATAACACCCAGTAGAAGTTTCTTCAAAATAGAACTGTACTAAGAGCTCAGAAGACATGCTTCCAGCCCTCCTGGGTTTCCGTAGGAACTGTAAGACCTGGCTATTCCGTCAGGCATTTGGGGAGGGAGAAGAGTGAGGGTGGTGGGTGATAGGTGTTAAGGGTTTTTTTCTCCCTATTTTTATTGTTTGTTTTTGCTATTTAATGTTTTCATATATTTTATATTGTATTTTTAATGATGATTTGTTAACCGCCCCAGGCTGCCTGTGGCAGGAGGGGCAGGGTATAATTTGTTTAAAATAAATAAATAAATAATGTACAGACTGCATGGGACAAGATGGGGGACAGAGAGAGGAGAAGAGAGGCGACAAGGAGAAAAAAAACCCTGTTTCATCCCCTGACCCTCCCCCTGCTGGACAAGTCCCATATTAAGCTTGCAGGGCTTGCAATGGGCGTTTACTTGTGACTGTTGCACAATCCAACACCCCCTGCTCAACAGTCACTAGTCAAACCCACTAGGTTCATTCTTCTTAATAGCTTGTGTGGCGTAACGGAGCCTACTGGGGTTCACCCCAGCCTCCCGGTACCCTGTTACCCACTTATTCTCTGGTATCTTTCCGCTGCCACCACCCAGAATATTTACTTAAACTGTAAATCTCATCCCTCTGGGGAGAATGAGATCTCTATCCTTTTCTTTAAACAGCCAGGCTGGCAAACCAGGATAAAACAGTTCCCAATTTCTGCCGACTGAGCGTACAGAGGCGTATTCGCTCACACACACACACACACACACACACACGGATCTTTTAGATCAGAAAAAGGAATATTACTTTAATGGTATTTTTAAACCCAGCATCACAGGCTACAACCATGTGAGGTACTTTGAATCCTTGAGCAAAAGCAATTGATCAGACACAGTTAGGCTCGATGGCCTTTTTGTAGCATCTAGCCTAAACTGGTCCCTCAGATGTAACATTAAATTACTCACAGCTTTAGGTGCGCCTTTGCCTTGCAGCAAAGGGGTTCAGTTCTTAGGTTCAGTTTAGTACAAACAGGCCAGGAGCCATTCCCTTAGCTCCATAGCAAAAGGTCAGTATCCCAGAGCAAACAGAAGACAAGATGGAAGTCTCTCCTGAGAGGTGTGTCTTTCTTTTTAAAAGCCCACTACCCCTCATTCATGATTGGTCCTTGGGGGGTTACCTGGCTGTACCTAGTCCAATCAGAGAATGACCCCTCCAGCCATGCTGGCTGTAGGCCCCTTCCCCTGGTATTGTGAAATCCGGCCTAGTCAACCTGGAAGCCAGAGTGTCAGTGAAGGTCACATGGAAAGGGCAGGGTTGCGCCTGGCAGCTTCTGCCACATCTCCCCCCCACCCCTTCTCCTGTAGCCTGAACACACTGCTTATAATGACTGCGAGTTCAGGCATCACACAACCCTGAAGGAGAAAAGTGTACAAGGTTATATGAGTTACAAAGTCTTAGCAGCGCAGAAACCGTGACACTCGCCCGCCCTGAAAGAAAAGAGAAAACAACAACAAAAACATTAACAGAATCACCAATCCTATTCTTTAGCTCACATTGTCAGGTGCAGTATTGCCTAGAAAGAGCCTCTGCAAGCACATTGGTAGTGCCTTTAATGAACTTACATGTCATACTCCTGGATGTTCCAAGCCCATCTCTGCAGCTTGGAGTTCGAGTTTGTCATTGTCTGTAGGTATTGCAATGTGGCATGATCAGTTAGTAGTATTATTGCTGTGAATGGGGTTGGCACAGCCTATTATGATCCACAACCTGCTGTGGTCCACTTTCTTTCAGCTAGAGTCAGGAGGCAATGTCAGCCTGATACAGAGTTTTATGCCCAGCGGGATTTTGTAAAAAAAATACTTTTGGAATTCTGGACACTTTTTTAGATTTTAAGTGCTAAATTTCTTTAAATCACAACCATTTCATATTAAAAATAAAGCAGTGCTGTATCGTATCACTGCTTTATTTATATACATTTGTGTTTTAATTTTTAAAAATAAAGGTTAAAAGTGCCCCTTTGAGTTCACCCCCCCCCCCTCATGAAAATTCCTTTTAAAAACCACTGCCACAGAAAGTAGCTGGTGGCAGCCCAGCAGGGGGATTATGGCATGGAAGCTGTGGCATTGACACAGCTGTGCCATGTGGTAAATGAGTGGTAAAGCTCCTTAGCAGAAACCAAACCACCCAGCTGGATGCTTTCTGAAAGCACCCTAAAGCTACAAGACAATAAAGGACAATGAACTGAAATGACCACTTCTATGGCCTGGCCTGGGAACACTGAAGACCAGAGGTGGGGAAACTCTGGCCCACAACTTGCCCCGTTTCCAGTTATCGGATCTGGTATATGGATCCAATCCTTATTTGCAAGTGCTGAAAGCATGAGCTTGGTGGAAGAGAGACGAGATGAGGACATGCACTCAAGGAGAGGGGAAGGATCCATTGCATAGATCCATGATCTGAACTTTTCCCCATACTAAGCACACCCCTTAAGCACCCTCACCCTCTCCAGCCCATGGAACTTGTACAAATTTTCAGAGTGGCCCATGGAAGACTATTGATGAAGAAAGGATTATTCCTTGTGGGGGAAAAAAGTAAGGATTTGTTCCTCCTCCTCTCTGTGCTGGTGTCTAATATGGATGCATGTGCTATCTCAGCTAAGGCAGCGGGGTCAGTGGTTGGATGTGTGTGGTGGTGTGTGCGCAGAATTGATTGGGTTAATCTGCAGTTGAGCAGGGACATGATACAACTCATTTGTTGATATCTTTCTGACTTCATAGAGAAAAGAGCATGATGAATCACAGTAAGATCAAAAGTCAGTTGGCTAGAGATGTGTAGGAAGATAAGAAAACTTTTAAAAAACGTCTTACTGTAATACGCCTGTCTTCTACCATGCACTCCAGAACTTAGTAATGCAACAGACAAAGCAACTCCCCTTGTCTTCAAATGATGTAGAAGTCTGATATTGCTTCAGAAAGAAACCAGTCAAGCCTGGGAGTATGAACAGGAAAGCTTGGTCTGACTGGTGATGGGTCATTTGAGAAAGTAATTAATAATAATTAAAGCAGCTGATGTAACGTTTATTAAAAAAACAAAAAACCTGTATGCTGAAGTGCAAAAAATATAATGAAGATGTAAATTGTGGGATATAAACTTCTAGAGGACATTAAATATTATTGGTATAGGCAGGCCAATCAAAGATCAGGGTCTCACTGTGCAAACAGGGACCCCAAGTGAGATCACAAAGGGTATTTTTAGACAAGTGCCTCCCCACCCATCAGGCATGCTGTAGGGCTGCATTGGTTGGCTCTCTATGCAGCCCTGCAACATGCGTGATGGGTGAGGAGGCACTTGTCTAAAAACACCCTAAGTGATGTCCCCTGCAAGACTGGATCTGCATAATTACATATGCAAATTTGCAAATATATGTGTCACAAGGGGTTTTCTGTCTCTCAGTGGGGTCACAGCCTAAAAAAGGTTGGGAACAGCTGAGTGAAAAGATGATCTCAAAGAGATCACAATCTAATTGCTCTGACTTTTAACAGAAAGGGGATGTAAGTAACAAATTGGGGTGCTTTGACATGCCCACAGCAAAGGCATCCCTCCATTCCTCGCTGACTGAGGTTGAGGAGAACAGGTTCACATGTTACATTAGCTACATAGGAGCCATAAAGAGGAGCAATTGAGCTGAGTTTTTTCTTTCTGAAGCAATTGCCCCAGCGTGTTTTCACACGTGACAGTGCTGAGCGCTGCCACGCTTTAATCCTGCCCGGAGTGAGGGCCCTCACTCCGGGCAGGATTTCGCCTGGCTCCCAAACAAACATTCGGACCAGGGAGAGGGCAAGGCGATGCATAGATGTGCATTCGCACGGCTCCATCCCCACGCTGCTTAGAGCAGCCCATCCCACTTCCTGATGGATGGCCATGACTGCCTGGAAGCATTGCGGACCCAGACTGGGGTAAGTGCAAACAGGCTATCAAACATGACAGTCTGCTTTACTCCGGTCCAGCATCCGTTGCACGGGCCGTGCCCAGACTGTTCCTTGGGGAACAGCCTGAGTGAAGTGCCACCATGGTCCGTGATACAGCCCAGGCCAACATCTGGCGACCGTTTCCGATGTGATGGCAGCACAGATTTCCACACATGGCAAAGCATGGAAATCCGTGCTACTGGTACATCTGAACCCCAACCCCCCCTCCCCCATTTTGGAACATAGCCAGCCCATGTTTATGAACACACAAACACAGTTTTGTGATAAGTCACATGAATAAGGTAATGTGTGAAAGAGTCCTTATGCCATCACTCTTCAGACTCCTGCTCATCAGAGAAGGGATTACGTTTTAAAAGTCAAACAGCTGTCAGCATTTAAGTTTGTTCCAAAGCCGTAAAGTTTTGAGTTACTCAAGTCATAAATTTGCTCCAAAGCAATTCCAAAACTATCAAGCCAATCCTGTATTCCTTACTGTGAGGAGGAATCCCAAGGATTACAGGACTCCATGCTCTGGGCAGGGGATAAACCAAACAAACAACACAAAACAACAGTGTGGGAGGGGAAACTTCACCCAAAAGTACAGGGGTAAATCCCATCTAACATCTTCCTGCTTTTCACTGACTTCATGTTTTTAAAGAAAAGAGTAGACCGTGTAGAGCATTTTTTCACAGAGTAGACTGCATGTGCCAAGAAATTTGATGACACTATCCCAGAAAGGCAATAAAATGTAGAACTAAGATGAAAATTTAACGTGCTATTCTGCCTCTTCATCTGCCTGACTACTGTCATGCTGAATGATGAGGCTTCCACAGCCAGCCATCCGCTACAAACAGGTTAAGATCTAGCTTTTAATTTCTGTTCAGAAAAACAGTTAATGCCAAAAGATAAGCTAAAATATTACAAAACGTCAAGACAATTTTACATATGTCATATTCATCATAAATATATAAATAACTCGCATTCACATGAGTATGCGTTCTAGCATTTCCAGTGAGTGGGGAAATTAACAGGGTATTTCTCTGCAGATAGACTAGGCCCTGATCCTGTAGGCACTGACATGCAATAGCTGTGCTCATGAGAAGAATCCCACTGACTTCTTTGAGATTATTCACGTTGCGTGAAGCTATACTTGTGGTGCATGTTGCATGAAGCTATATGATGTATGAACCATATGCAGGAGAAGCAAGGAATTACAGCGAGGCATCTGTGCTACAATTCTCTGATTAGTGCAGAGGTTCCCAACAAGGGTGTGTGTGCGCAACTTGGACCACAGCTCACCATTCGCCAATTTGTTTTTATAGTGTTTATATTTGTCTGTGATCAATGCATATATTGATTAATCTGATCAATTAATGCTTTCAGCTACCAGTTACAGGACAATCCATTATGATGATGATTCAAAAAAAGAAAAAAGCAGAAAGGGTTGTTATGGACTAAGAGTGTTTAGCACAGGGTTGAGTGTAGCGGGGGGGGATGTTCCTTGGACTGAAAATCATTTGTTAATAGGTAGGTCTTAAAACAAAGATCAGCTGGGAAAGAGTAGTTGTGCGGGGCACTATTTCAAATTCAGCTTACTGCTGAAATGACAGCCCATGCATGAGCAAGCACTGCAGCCACAGAAAGCGTTGATAGCACAAAGGATGGAGGATCTCCCCTCCGCACCCCACCCTCTTTCATCAGTGGCCGTTCCACTCTATGAGTTCATTCACACAATATCCTTCCCCCTAGCAGTGTGTTCCTTAATCTGTGTTTGCCCATAGCAATGCATTCACACAGCTGCTCATTTCCCGGGAATCAGATAAAAAAGAAAACAGGAACATCAAGGAGCATGGGAGGTAGCAAGGGTTCAGAATGTGGGGGTGTGCCACTCCCCACTCTGAGTGCTGTGTGAATGAGCTCTTTGTAATGGAGGGGGGGGCATGTCAGCGAGAGAGGCACAGAAGGAATGCATGCTGCTAAGCTGACTGGAGTTTTAGGACACTTGGCATGGGGGTGGGGAGTGGCAGTTGAGGGCCTCCTCCTCAACTCTTTCTCAGTTTATTATTTTATTTGGAATTATAGCCCACCCTATCCCAAGGTCTCAAGGTGAGTTACAGCACATAAAATAAATATTAAAATGAGAACCCTAGCGATATAAAATCCAATATAAATATAACTACAACCTCCTAAAGCCAACCCACCAAACGCCTGGCCAAATAGAACATATGACTACATTTCTCCTATGGCCTTTGCTGCCAATCAAGCCCAAGCATGAACTCCAGGATGTTAATGAGCCTTGAAATCTGGTCCTGTCTACCAGGAGGGCTTTCCAAAATTTCCTTGTAAATAACAAGGCTTGTGTTACTCTGTAAACATGACGGGCATGAAACTTGCCCTACAGAAGGGGGCAGCAGCTTGCCTGTGTGGAGCTTACGTTTCTTCTTCCCAACTGAGTTTAGAAAAAATCAGGAGATGATTAATAGAGCTTTATACTTAGCTTGGAGACGCTGTGGGAAGACAATCTCCTGCTCTCCTCTCCTCTGTGAAGTCCAGTGGAAGAATGACGTTCCTAGGCAATACGAGCACAGCTATTTCCCCATAAGCATCCCCACCCCAAGATCCTGCTCCCAAATGCCATCAGATCCACCCGCTTACCCGGGCATTGGGAAGTTCAAATCCCCATGATCCCCACAGGAGTGGCATAGAAGTCAGAGATTGAGGGTCTCCTCCATCCCGCCCCCCCACTTTTATAAGCCTCTTGGGGCCACTTTTATACACAACAAAAATGGGTCCTTATAAGTGCTTGAGATACCAGGTGTTATAAATGCTGGAGTTTCCTCATGCATGACAGGGTGCAAAATCCAGCCCTGTCATGTGCGAGCAAAGCCATGGCAGAATCCTGTTCAATGCGGCAGAACCCCGTTCACACTGGACGGCACTGGCATGAGGCTCCTCCCTGCTGCCACATCTTTGCCTGCGCGTCATTTTAAAAGTGCCAGGCGTCGGGTGTGAACGTGGTATATGACCCATCTGGTGGGTCTTAGGCTGCTTTTAGGTATGCACAGCAAACACTCTGCATAAAATCATGCTGCATGTAAATATGCCGTGTGTGGGATTTAGACGTGACATTTTGCATGTTAAAGCCGGTCGCCCGTTCTTTTAAAGCCGTAAATTAAATACCTTGATGTTAAGAACAGAAGAACATAAGTAGTGCCATACTGAGTCAGACCAATGGTCCTGTGACAGTGACCAATCTCGATCACATGGGAGAAGAACCAACAGTCACAATGGGCAATCCATTCCCCGTTGTTCATTTCCAGCTCCCAACAGTAAGAAGTGCATCCCGTAAGCTACTTGGTTAATAGCCATTAATGGACCTATTCTCCAAGAACTTATCCAGTCCTTTTTAAAACCAAGCTATACTACTGGCCTTGACAATGTCCTCTGGCAACAAATTCCGTACAGTAGTTATGCCTTCAGTGGAAAAGTACTTCCTTTTATTTGTTTTAAATCTCCCAGCAGCTAGTTTCGTGGCGTATCCCCTAGTTCTAGTACTATTTGAGAGGGTAAATAACCGTTCCCTATTTACTCATCCCACACCACTCAAGATTTTATAAATCCCTATCATGTCCCCTCTCAGTCTTCTCTCAGCTGAAGAGACCCAGCTTGTAAAGCCTCTCTTTGTACGGAGGCTGTTCCATACCCTTTATCATTCTTGTTGCCCTTCTCTCTACCTTTTCTAGTTCAGCTATGTCTTTTTTGAGATGGGGCGACCAGAACTGCACACAATATTCAAAGTGCGGTTGCACCATCGATTTGTATAAAGGTATTATGACATCCTCAGTTTTATTCTCTATTCCTTTGAGAATAACACCCCTAACATTCCCCTACACGCTCTCGGAACTCTGTCCAACCATACGTCCCCCCCACCCCCCATGAAAGTGTCACCCCCATGAAAGTGTCACTCTTCCCAGAGCCCGCCAGGGGACGCAAGCTCCAGGGAGACACGTGGAAACAGAATGGACCCCCCTTCCCCTGTGGGCAAAGCCCCAGTATCTCCAGCCTGGTCGGTCAGTCAGGCTCATTCCACGTGCTCAAGGCGACTGCAAAGTGCACTGGCGGCAAATCCCCGATCCCTGCTCTCTCTTCCAGCCTGCAGCGTCTCCCAAGGAGGCAGGCTCACAGCCGGGACTCCCCTTACCTGACTGATCGCTGGGAGCCCCAGGAGAACCGTCAGAAGGAGCGTCGCCTGTGACCGGCTCAGGGGGGCAGCCATGGCCCACGAGCCCATCTCGGTGGTGGGGCTGCTGCCTCGGCGAGATGAGAAATTAGCGCATCCCTCCTGCCAGCATCCCGTGGAAAGGGAATGAGCAGGGAGCGATCATCTTCCCCAGCTCCCGCCGCGAGCTGCTCTCGGAGCTCGAACTAGGGACTGGGACGACACTGTCAGTGTCTCGGGCAGACAGCACAGCAGCGGGGGCGGCAAATCAGAAAAAGCCCAATCAAACCGAGAAAAGCAATGAGCTGGGGTCCGAGAAAAGCTCCCTCCGCACCCCGCGCCCAGTCAGGGTCTTCCCCCGCCCCGACCGCAACGCCCCGCCCCGCAGCAAGTCAGGCGCCGCACCCCTCAGACTGGCCAGGAATCAACGTGGTCTAGTGGGTAGTGTGTCATACGGTATTGGGGCTTGGGAGAGAGAGAGAGTAGCGTTCAAAACCTGTTTTAGCCATCAACTCACTGGGCAAGTTCACAGCTTCAGTTTCCAATCTGTAAAATGGGAAAGAATGACCTCCCCCTGATCTAGTTGTGAGGGAGAACGAGATAGGGGTTGTAAAACATTTTCAACACTGAAAGGAGTAGAGAAATGATAAATAATAATAATAATAATAATAATAATAAAGTCTTAGGTGTCATGTCTTACTTTGAGGGAGTTTCCAGTTAAAGCCCACACAGTCCTTTTCCCTGTTTGATTGAACAGCGAGCTCTGGTTGGAAGCTTAAATGGTTTCTGTTTTCAGCCTGATCATGAACGAAGCTTGGGGCCTGATCCAAAGCTCACTCAGGTCAATGAAGCCTATATCGCTGGTTTGCTGTACCTTCACCCTCAGCAACCCTCACTCTCAGCAGTCCTATTGGGGCTGATTGGGGCTACTGTTGTCTCCCCTTTCTTGTCTCCTAGATTCTAAGCCCCTCCTGGCAGGGCCCTGTCTCTAATTAAGGATTGCTCAGTGCCAGGTACAGACTCTGGGTACTCTGTACAACAGCCGCCACTCTGAGCACTGAACTGGGGACATGATAGAGCTAGAGCTAGATCCACACTTCATACTTAGCTGGGATAGAAAAGACTCACTTCTACTCTAGGGGTTACAAAACACATCCCTTGGTCAGGGACATTCCCCAGTGCACGGTCAGTCATACTCCCTTCCCCTACTCCTGAGCGGCTTTCAGCTCCATTCAGAGATCAAATCCCTGTGTGACTGAGGTAAAAAGCAGCAGCATTAGATCAATGCCTGCCCTCCCCCACCACTTCCAACCACTGCTTTGCACCTCATGTGCATAAATACTGTCGGTAAGGCACAAGGCAGCTGCCGGCAGGGTGGGAGGGAGCAGCGACAGCAGGGTGAAGGAGAATGGGGATAACTTTAGGCTAACATTTGTGGGGCATGCTGATCCACATACACACCACCCACATATCTCTAGAACTGCAGGGGGAGGAAATTTGTGGGGGACGCATACCACCCCTACGCATTTACTCTCATGCAAGGGAGGCAGCAGAGGGGTCTCTGGCTCTGTGGCCACTGGCCACCTCCCTCACTTTACTGCTACTCCTAATGCCACTGCTGGTTCCCACAGTGGAGCTGGAATTGGCAGCAGCAGATTGTAAGCCGTAGGCAGGGACCGCGTCTCTATCTTTGCTCTGTAAAGCACCAGGTTCATGGCTGGTGCTATACAAATGTTTATAAGAAGAAGAAGAAAGGGGTGGACAGAGTTTTCTCCCCCCAATCTCAAAGAAGCTGGGACTGACAGCAGCAAGAGAGGAGAGGCAACTCCTATCCCTACCCTCTCTATCCCTGTGCTCAGGAAGGGAAGGGCAGGACCAGAACAGGGCATGGTCCCTGCTTAAATGGTTTTGGTTGTGGCCCTGGGGAGTTAGCACACAGAGGACATGTGTCCCCCACCTCATGAATCCCATTTGCACTGTCAGGCATTACAGTCCCAGAAATTTGGAGGAGTAAGCATTCTCCTCCTAGCAAGAGTTCGACAAACCAAAACCATGTATGTAAAGGGGAAATCTTTGAAAAAGTACAGTTTGTCTCAAAGGAGTCACTCAGTGAAAGAGCACCAGAGTTGTATTTTTAGGACAACCACACTTAGCTAAAGTGAGCAAAGGCCAGCTCAGGGTAATTCACTAGGTAATGCCCACTGCAGCAACACCCATTCCACAAAAACCATAGTGTAACTGATATCTCGCTTGATAACCACACACTCATTGTGCAAAATGACAACATGCTAATCAAAATGGCCTGCTGAGACCTTACTATGGGTCCTTTTATTAACAAGGGTTTTGCCGCCACTCCCAAGAGTTTTGGCCCTACAAACTCAGTGCCACAGTCAAGCAGGATAATGCCTGTGAGCATTTGCTTCAATGGGATGTGA
Source organism: Sphenodon punctatus (assembly GCA_003113815.1). NCBI lineage: Eukaryota > Metazoa > Chordata > Lepidosauria > Sphenodontia > Sphenodontidae > Sphenodon > Sphenodon punctatus. The sequence goes on along the minus strand of QEPC01006580.1, from coordinate 1,235,991 downwards.
ACCTATGCTAACTGCTAGTGCAAGTACTATCTGCCCAGAGGATGGAGTCCTGAAGTACACTCAACTTTGCACACGTGAGTTACCCTGTTTGAGTCAAAGGTAAAACCTTTGCGAGTCAAGATTCCAGTGGGGTCAAGGCAGGATAGACTCCAGGGCAGGATACACTCTACCTACAGCATCATGCTTGTCCAGACAGTTTAAAAAAGGCTTATGTGTACTTTTGATTTGTACACATAGTAGTAGATGGGGCTCTTCCCCATTAGGTTATAGCTTGGAAACCATTTGGAATTGGTAGTTTTGTGTATGTACACAGAGCTGATCTTCTCCTCCATCCCAGGTAGAAGTAGCATAGTTCACTGTGTCTCACTTTCAGAGCAGATGAGGAGGCAAGAACCATGAGTATCCTGGGTAACAGGGCAGGGAACAGCTGGGACTTCCAAAGAGAGCAGGAGGGGCTGAATGTGGGGGGAGAATGTTCTTTGTGGGCAGTGTTCCTAGAATTTCTTAATCTGCTTCTGCCAGGTATTTAAATGTAATAATTCCTTTTTTAAAAATTTAATATAGCGCCCCCCCCCCCAGCGCTTCACATAGAATTAATTAACATAACTTTTTTTTAATCCTCACAACCCTGTGAGGTAGGTTAGGCTGAGAGAATATTGTGACTGGCCCAAGATCACCCAGAGAGTTTCTGGTTAAGGCAAAACTTGAACCAAGGCCTCCCTCGACCCCTTACCCCCCAGTACAGGTACTGCACACTTAGGCCTTTTTTACACAGATACTCTAACACCGATGTAGTCCACAGGTTTATATTTAATTCTCAACATGTCACACAGACAAAAAGGCTGGGAACCACTGGCCTAAATTGTGAGATTTAGCCCTTTTATTTTATTATTTATTATTATTATTAAATATGATTACATTTATTTTATTTAGTGTGGTGTAGTGGCTAACTTTTTTACACAGACACTCTAACACCAATAAAATGGGTGTTACATTTTATTATACATGGTACAGGGCAACACAGCAGCTTGGTGGAGGCGTCTGTGTAAACACCACTTGTGGTGGGTGTAGGTGCGTGCATGCTCCCGCACAACACCCATCTCCACCCACCCACGGAGCAATCGTTGCTCCGTGAGTAGGTGGTGGGTGGAGATGGGTGTTGCGTGGAGCAATGGGCTCCAATGCCCGATGGTCTGTGGGTGGAGATGGGTGCGCACACCAACCTCCACCCACCGCGGCTGCACACCCATCCTCCCACCATTGCTCCGTGCGTGGTGATGGGTGGAAGTGGGTGTTGCACGGGAGCCCATGCTGGTTTCATGGACACACATCTATCCCCCCACCCCCACAGCAGCATTTACACAGACCCCTCCTCCACCACACACCTGCCTGCACACCCAGCATGGGGGGAGGGGGGACATCTGTGTAAAAATGACCATAGAGATGACTGGCTGGGCAGCAGCACTTCTAAAAAGGTTCTGGGATTGACAGACTTAATAAGTCAACAGTGCACATGATAACCAGGTTCTGCTTTAATTCCTAGAGGTCCAAAGCTTCCACTTAAGTCAATAAAGTGGTAAATACTGTGGTTATGCAAGGTGGTTGAATGTTAAAAGACAATCTAATAAATCTTCAGGCTGGCGACTGATAATGGCTAAGTGACAAAGGTCAACAAACCCCTTATTGCAAAGTAATCTCATTGAAGCCCACAGGGCTATTCTGGAGTAAGTAGTTTGCGAAACAGCATGACTAAAGTTCTCAAGAATAAACTATTGTAGAATTAGCTTTCTGTTGAGTAACACACAGCAGAAGTTTCTTCAAAACAGAACTTTACTAAGAGCTCAGAAGACATGCTTCCATACTGTACAGACTGCATGGGACAAGCTGGAGGACAGAGAGAGGAGAAGACAGGAGACAAGGGGGGCGGGGCAGGGGGGGGACCTGTTTCATCCCCTGACCCTCCCCCTACTGGACAAGTCCCATATTAAGCTTGCAGGGCTTGGAATGGGCTTTTACTTGTGACTGTTGCACAATCCAACACCCCTTCTCAACAGTCACTAGTCAAACCCACTAGGTTCATTCTTCTTAATAGCTTGCGATGGCGTTCCCCTGCTAGTGGCTTCGTGAACACATCCGCTGTCATAGCCTCTGTAGGACAGTATTGCAGATCTATGAGTCCTTGTTCCTGTGAGTCTTTCAGGAAATGGTATTTTACATCAATGTGCTTGGTTCTGGGGTTGATTCTTTCTGTTTGTGCCAGCGCTATACATCCTTGGTTGTCTTCCAGGATCAG
>QEPC01006580.1:1182554-1204865 GCA_003113815.1 Sphenodon punctatus | reverse complement strand
GGGGGGCGGCGGGGATGGAGGGGGGTGGGGGCGGGTGCACCTGTATATAGGGGGTGAAATAAATGCTTTTATGACAGTATTGCTTCCTGTGACTGTTTCTGCCCGACAGGGGTGGGGTGGGGTTGCCTCCCATGTAGGAACTGGCCCTGGGATCCCCCGGGGGCACCACGCGGGTGGGCCGGGTGGTGATCGCCTTCATGCCTTGGCCTCCCGACTGATATGCCTCACCAGGGCATCATGGATGTGCTTGGCATAATGGTACTCTCTTGGGTTGTCTGCGTTCACGTACAGTGGCACAGGGTCAGGGGGGCGGATGGGCTCGGGATATTCCAGGGCTGCCCCCTCGGTCTCGCACACCTTGTGCAGCACACAGCAAGCTCCAATCACCAGGGCCGAGGTCTCCACAGTGTAGTCCAGCCAGCCAGCAAGGCTCCTCCAATGCTGCTTGAGGGCCCCGAACGCCCGCTCCACCACAGTCCTCCTGGAGCACAGCCGGGAATTGTACAGCGCCTCCACAGGGTTGCGGGCGACCCGGTACACCTTCATTAGCCACTGGGTGAGGGGATAGGCCGGGTCATCCAGGATACAGGGGGGCATCGGTACCCCCTCGATCCAGGTCATCCCCATGTCAGCAAAGTCCACCCGGAACATCCGGGCATAGAAGGGGGAGATGGTCATGATCCGGGCATCGTGACTGCGGCCGGAGTTGCCCGTGAAGATGTCTGTGAACCTCCCCCAGTGATCCACAACCGCCTGCAGCTGCAGTGAGTGATACCTGTGCCTGTTGACATACTCCGCGGCCTCTGCTGCGGAGGGGCGGAGGATCTCAATGTGCGTGCCGTCCACAGCACCCATGCAGTTGGGGAAGCCCCTGGCCATGAATCTGGCCATCACAGCCCCCCGGTCCACCAGCTGGATCGCTCTGTCCAGGAGCACGCCGAAGTGCTGGGAGACGGACCGGCAGGAATCGGGCATCGCTAGGGCCCAGACCCCAATGGCCACCCACTGGACCATGGGGATGGGGATCCACATGGGGGGGTGCTGACGCTCCAGCCAGGGTGTGAGTTGCTCAGCGAGCTGCAGCAAGGTGAGCTTGTCCATCCTAAAGTGGGCCCTCCAGGCTGCCTCGTCCCACTGGGCCAGCGCCCTGGCCCACCACCCCTGTGCCCGCTTTGTGACCCATATCCACCTGTCAATGGGCATAGCGAGCAGGGCAGCCCAGCACGAGGTCTCCCTCCCCCATTGGAGGTGCGCGGCCACCTCGCGGATTGCTGCTGCCCTGCTCCGGCCCCGGATCATAGCCTGCTGGTCAGCCCCAGACACCCTGTGAGCCCTGAGCTGGGCCAGGGTGCTCCTGCAACCATGGTGGGCCCTGCAGGACCATGCAGTGCTCCAGGCCATGGAAACCCGCAGGCGGGTGCCCAGGTGCACCTCTGTGGTAAGGATGCGCAGCTGATCAGTGTAGGTGCGATACCACTCGACTGAGAGCGGGAAGTGCATCCAGTAGGTGGCCACTCTGTCCCTCTCCATGTTGTTGGCAGCCCCAGGGGTCGGGGGTGGGATATGCCGGCCTGGTAATGGGCTGGGTCACCCGGTGCCCCGCCCCCAGCTGCCCGGGCCTCCCACTGCGGGGCAGGCATCCCTGGGCACACTGTTGGGTGCACCTGCTGTCATTGCATGGGTCCTGTCTGGGCACTTGTTTCCTGCAGCTGTGCCGGGTCCACACCCCATGCCTCACTCTGTTGCTATACATTGTTGCGGCCCGTGGCCACCTAACTTGTCCTTGGGACCTCTCGGAGCCCCCCCCCCGGTCCTGCGGGGAATGTGTGCCCCCGTCCGTGGTGTTATTCTCCCTGTCTGGCTGGACCTTGGCTGGTTGTGCTCCCACTGGGCTCCAGCTTCCCGGCCCCCATGGGGCCCCCCATAGCTGAACCTTCCATGAGACCATGGCCCTGTGTGACCTGTGGCATACCCTGGCCGTCCAGCTGCTCCTGGGCTGCCCAGACAGCCAGTCGGGTGCTTATGCGAGCCTGAGCTCTGGGCTTCGCTACTTGGGATCGGGATTGCCGGCTGCATGCGGAGACGCTGGGGCTGGTTCCCTTCCCCGATGGGCGCATCCCAGAGATGAGGTGCTCTCATGTGGCCTGGTCTGTGGCTGAGACCGTGTCTGCCCTGTCTGTGTGCAGCCTGGCCACCTACACGGTCTGCCTTGTAGAGGTGGGCCCTGCCTTGGCCGTGTCTTACTTTGGCTGTGTTCATGGGGCCCGTGGGTACCAGCACTCTTGTGGGGCGGTGTATCACTGGCTGTTGGAGCTGGGTCAGCTTCTGTGGCCCCCTGCTGCTGACTGCTGCATGTCTGAGCCTACCGCGGCAGAGCTGTCGGCACTGTCAGGCATGTGGTCCCGTTCGGATGTGCAGTTGGGGCTGTCCATGCAGGATCCTTTCGAGACCTACTACCTGATTGCCCACCACATGTCTTTGTTGGGGTATTGCCAGGGCATGATCCATTGGCTCCACCTGGTTCACCGGGCAGGGCACCCGGACCCATCATGGCCCCCAGCAGCTGGCTGTGAGTCCCGGTGTGCCTCCCGGTCCCTGGTTGCCTGCCCCCATGTGGGCTCCTGCCCCCGCCTGGGGGCTGGGTTCCGCTGGTAGCTCCCTCCCTGATGTCTCTGCCGTGCTGCTGTGCTGCCTGCTTCCCGGGGTGCTGCTACCCCTGCCTGTGGCCCCCTGTCTGCCTCTGCACTCGGTGTTCCCCTCCATGGTTGCCTTCCCCGGTGCCTGGGTCCGGCTCTCTGCATGGCCTCACCGACTCGCCTGAGTCCAGCTGACTGTCCTCAACCGCCAGCGCTCCCCCCTGTACCCCCTCCTTGGGTGCCTGTGTGACCTCGGGGTTCTGTGGCCCCTGGACTGCCGCTCCCAGCTTCCTCCAGGGGTGTGTGTGTTCTGCGTCTTTGGACCTGCTGTGCTGCACCGACTCTCCTGCCTGCCCTCCATCATCCCCTCGCCGGGGTGTGGGGTCTGAGTGTACCTCCTGGACCATTCCCAGGCTGCTCCATGTGCTGTGTGGGCTCCTGCTGTGCCTTGGGTCTGAGCTCTTGGGCCCCCCACCATTCCAGGACTGCCTGTGTTGCTGTGGGGGTGCCCATGCGAACAGTTCTGCTGTGGGGATTGTGGTTGCCATTGCCTGTGTCCTGCCCTGCCCCTTTGCCGTTTCCCCCCCTCTTTCCTGTTCCGCGCCTCACCCCCCATGCCCAGCGTGCCTTGTGTGTTGTCCGGGTGCCCGTGTCCCCCCTTCCCTTCCTTTTCCTTCTGGGTGTGTGTGTATGTCCGGACGTGTGCTTGTGCTGTGTGTTCCACTGTGCCCCTGTTGTCTGTGTGCCGGTTGTGTGTGGTACCTGGCCAGCTCCTCTCCCTCTCCCCCATCCCTTCCCGTTCCCCTTGTGTGGGCATTCCCTTTTGTGCCTTCTGGCTTCGTTTGCCCTCAGGCGGCCATGTCTGTGTCCCGCCCCTGGCCGGTGGCTTGTGGGTGTTTTGACCATGGCTGGGACTCAGTGGCACGTCTGTTGCGCTGCCCCGGACCATGATCCGTTAGTCCAATTCCCTGCCATGGTCCCGGTCCCGTCACGTCTGTTCAGGGCTTTCCTTGACCATGGGGGGGTGGTTGTTCAGTTCACCATGGCTGGGGATCCACTGTGGTGAATTGGGACCGCGTAACATCTGAAATCACCCTCTGTCTCTCTAGTCTCTCACTCTTACACACTCAAACCAACTCACGCAGTCACACAGACTCATTCAAGCTCACACACATAAACTTACATGCTGCTCACACACACACTCACTTCAGCCAGGCCCCCTGCCCGCTCACACATACCGCAGTCTGCTGTCACGCCACTGCTGCTGCTGCTGGAGACCCCACGCCGCCCACCGGCTGTGTGCCACTGCGCGGGTGCAAATGCTGGAGCCAGCCATTTCCTGGATCTGGCAGACAGAGACTACATCCCCCAGCATGCCAGATCCAGGAAATGGCTGGCCCTGACGTGACATAAACTGCAGCAGGAGATTCATTCAGCTGCAGCCTGGCCTCCTATAGCAGCAGTAGCGCATGGCCCTGGCAACTATCACACAATTTGGGCCAGCACTTAGTACGGAGGGGCAGAATGGCGGTGAGGCATCCAGGCGGGCGGGTAGTTGGGGCGGCAGGAGCTCCTCCCCCACCACCCAGGCTGCTTGCTGCTGAGAGTAGGGGCTCGGGTAGGCTGCTAATGCTAATGATAACCTGGGACCAGCTCACGGAATCCCTGGGAGCACTGCCTCCTTCCTAGCCTACTACCCCGCCCCGCGGTACGGCTGGCCCTGAACTGGCTGCTGCCAGACTCACCCTGGGGAGTCTCAGTCAGCAGACTCCCCAGTCCTGGGCTACTGCAGACAGGGAGATGGGGCCCCAGGCTTCCTGTGCCGCTGCCAAGCTCACCTTTCCCACCAGTGGCATGTGCTGCCTGCCATGCCGGCCTCACTCCCTCTCGTCGTCGTCTCCCCCATCCACCCCCCCGTGCGCCCTCCCACTTTCCCGCACTCACTCAGCATGCAGGGGGAGGAGGAGAGTGCGCGGGGCTGAAAGCACAGCAGCTGGAGACATCCTCCCTGTATTGCCATTGCAGGCACCTCTAGCATTGGTCCCTCCTGCTGTCTCCCTGCAACACACTCTAGTCTGGCCATTTGAGAGCTGTACATTAGGGGGTGAGATTTGATAGGGAGATGGTAGATCAGGAAGGGTGGCCTGTCTTATATCAAGGGCTCAGGCTGGTGTCCTTTCTGACCATGAACTCTGTGATACTTTTGGTTCTCTATATTGTATTGAATGCAGTTCTCTCTTGTGTAACTCGAACATAACTTCTATGAAGTCAGTGGAGTCACTAAAGATAGTCAACAGGGGAAACAAAGGAAGAATTTGTTCCTTTTCTTGTAAGACCTGTGCCTCAATCCCTTTATTTTATTTTATTTATTTATTTTATTTATCTATTATTATTTTATTACATTATTTTATTATTTATTTATTACTACTACTACATTCAGTGTTTATAAGGAAGAATGAGGGCAGCTTACAATGCATACAAAAATACTTTAAATACAAAATAGATTATCAAAACATGCAACTCCCATCCCCTCCCTCCCTCCTCACATTCCCTTACCTTATTTCACACAAAAAATATTGATTCAGTTAAATGACCCCAATGCAACAATCACTCCTATCCTTTATTTATTTATTTTATTTATTTTTACATTTTTACCCTGCCTTTCTCTGAAGACTCAGGGTGGCTCACAACATCGAAATTTTAAAAATCAAAATTTAAAATACATTAAAATCCCATTTTCCCACCCACCCCACCTTTTACCCCTTTCCAATCCCACACGTTCCCTAACCTATATTCCCCATAAAAAGTCCTCCCTACCCTTGCCCATCTTCACTCTCACAAGGGACTGTGGTAAACCCTGCTCTGTGCTCTCCATGCAAATGCCAAACAAGGTTTATGTTCTAGGGTATAATTTTATTTTTTAAGCTAAAAAGATTTCATATAGATATTGCAGCAAGTTCAAAACAAGACAGAAACAGCCTCAAGCAAGATGCTTGATTTGGAATTCCCCTCCGTACACTAGAAGGCAGTGGATTAGGAAACCCCCTGGATTTGGGGATTTATAATCCGATTCACCAAGTGTTCACAATATCAATGCATTCTGAACAAAGGAGACAGAATTTAGTAACTTGAAGCTGAACTCAGTAGCAGAGGTTGCAGTTCAGACTCAGTTAATAATTAATAATAATTATAATGTTATATAACACCTCCCTCATGCCACCAAATGATGCTCCAGACGCTTCACAAAATAATACAATAAAATACCACAAAGCAACCTAAAATCCATTTATAATTAATTTTTAAATAGGGAGAGGGGTTCCGCTGGGGCCTGGGCAGCGGTTGGGGTCGGACTAGAGTGGAGGGAGGGCAATGAAGCAGTCGTGGGAATCGTTCTGGGGCAGGGGAGGTATGGTCGTGGGGGGCAAAGGGTACAGGTGGCCCAGGGACCAAGGTGTTTGGTGCCTATTCCCAGAGCCTGCTCGCCCTCAGATGGGAGGATGGATCAAGGCCTGGGGTCCCTCTGTTTGGAGCTGCTGCTGTTGAACGCGAGGTCTGTGGCTAACAAAGCACCAGTGATCCGGGACTTAATCCTGGATCGGGCTGCAGACCTTGCGTGCTTCACGGAGACCTGGCTGGATGGGGAGGTGGGACCAATTTTGGCAGACCTCGTTCTGGCAGGGTACTCCGTGCAGCACCAGCCTCGACTTGAGGGTTGGGGGGGACGTGGTGAAGCTATGGTTTTAAAGGATTCCTGGCCCGCTAGGAGGTATCCAGTGCAGTCTATTCCAGGAATTGAGGCTCTCCAATATGGGTATAATAAAAATGTAAAGGGGATGCCCCCAAACCCCAGGAATGACCATAAGTGGGAAAGAGCTTGGCAGTAAGGGGCTATACCATAGTACTCAATTTAAAATAAAATAAAATCTGTTGGGAGGCAATTTGCCAGTGCATCTGGGGGAAAAGAAGCGTACCAGTATAGCTGAGCTGCGGGGCCGCCGTCGATCGTGGTCCAGAAACATCCTATTTTTGGTCAGGGTGATTAGATTTTGTATGTAGATTTTAGTAATTAATAGTTAAGAGTTCTGTTGGAAACGAAGCACATTGTTTGGTTTTGGTTGTATTTAGAAGTACTTTGACGGCTGTGTGTCTTGTATTTGTGTTTATATATATATGTAGATTTTGTTAAAAGCCAACGGCTAAACAATAAAACTCGATTTGATTTGATTTGAGGCTCTCCATGTGGTGTTTGATTTGGCGAGGGACAAAATTGGGGTGGTCATCCAGGCGGAGATATCAGAGGTAGTTGACGAGGCGTGAGTGGACAGAAGAGGAGAGAGACGGGGTAGAGAGATAGAGTTGGGTGTCATCAGCATAGAGATGATATTGGAATCTGTGGGAGGCAATAATTTTGCCAAGGGACAGGGTGTAAATAGAGAAGAGGAGAGGGCCAAGGACTGAGCCTTGGGGGACCCCAACTGAAAGGGGGAGGGAGGAGGAGTTTGACTTGGGGAGCGAGACTTTAAAGGAGTGGTCAGAGAGGTAGGAGGAGAACCAGTCAAGGACAGAGCCACGGAAGCCCAAAGAGTAAAGTGAGTCCAATAGAAGCAAATGGTCGACCGTATCAAAGGTTTCAGAGAGGTCAAGGAGGACAAGAATGGAGTAGAGGCGCTTAGATTTAGCGACAAGTAGATCATTGGTGATCTTAGCCAGGGCAGTTTCAGTAGAGTGGAGGGGGCAGAAGCCGGATTGGAGAGGGTCTAGGGAGGAGTTGGCAGAGAGGAGGTCCAGACAGCGGGAGTAGACGACATGTTCCAGAAGCTTTGAGGCAAAGGGAAGGAGGGAGACTAGCTGGTAACTAGAAGGGTCAGATGGGTCCAGGGTGGGCTTTTTGAGGATGGGGGAGACAGTGGCATGCTTGAAGGCAGAGGGGAAGGAGCCTGTGGAAAGGGAGAGATTGATGACATGTAGACGGGGGGGGGCGGCAGTGGGAGCAATAGAGGTCAGGAGGCGGGAGGGGATTGGGTCAAGGGGGCAGGTGGAGGGGTTGGATGAAGAGAGCAGAGCGGAGATTTCCTCGAGAGAGGCAGGAGGGAAGGATGTGAGGAGAGAGAGGGGGGAGGAGGAGGTACGGGAGCGGGAGGAGGAGGTGGGTGGGAGGCAATGTCCCGACGGATCTTGTCAATCTTTGAGATGAAGAATGATGCAAGATCCTGAGCAGCAAGGGAAGAGGGCGGAGGAAGCCAGGGGGATTTAAGAAGGGAGTCTAAAGTAGAGAAGAGGTGGCGAGGGTCGCGAGAGAAAGATTCGATCCTGGAAGCATAATAGCATTGTCTAGCTAGGGAGATAGCTGAGGAGAGGGAGAATTTGTAGTGGAGGAAATCAGGGAGGGAGCGGGATTTGTGCCAGAGGCGTTCGGCAGCCCAGGTGCAGGAGCAGAGGTAGCGGATGTTAGGGGTGAGCCAGGGGCGGGGGTTTTGGGGCCGGACGGGGCGTGAAGAGATTGGGGCAAGAGAGTCAAGGGTTGAGGAGAGAGAGGTGTTGAGAGCGGAGATGGCAGAGTGATGATAGGGCTCCTTGGTTTACTGAGGAGCTGCGGTGTATGAAGCGGGAGGGACAGCGGTTAGAGCGATGCTGGCATTGTTCTTGCACTCTATCCGATCGACTACAGCATCGGGCCCATTTGCAGTCCTATGCTGTGGCCATGAGGGCGGCAAAGAAGGAATTCTTTGCCGCCCTCATAGCTGCTGCATAGTCACATCTGGCGTAGCTCTTCAAGGTGGTGAGGGGGCTGGTCTGTCCGGCCTCCCTCTGCCTGGAGGGGAGATATCCCAGGCCTGCTGTGAGGAGTTTGTCACCTACTTTGCAGAGAAGATTGCTTGGATTCAGTGCGATTTCAGAGCTGGGATTGATGCAGAGGAAGGAGAACTAGGGGTTATGGATGCCCCATCTGGTTCATCTTTGTGGGATCAGTTTCAGGAAGTGATGCCAGCTGATGCCGTGGGTGTCCTGGGGTCTGTTAAGGCCACCTCTTGCAAATTAGATCCGTGCCCGTCCGATAAGATGGAGGTGGGTCGGGCAGCAGGGGTGATGGCTCCCCTTGTTGAGGGTGTCCGCCCCCGCTGGCTCCCTGGGTCCAGAGCTTGGGAGTCCTGTTGGACCCCAGCCTTTGACTGGATTGCCAGGTTGGACCCCAACCTTTGGCTGGATTGTCAGGTACAGGTGGTGGCGAAGGGAGCCTTTAGCCAGCTACATCTTGTGTGGCGGCTCCGGCCATATGTTTCGCACTCCGACCTGGCCACCTGCATCCATGCGTTCATCACCTCGAAGCTGGATTACTGCAACGCGCTCTACGTGGGGCTGCCCCAGGTGACGGTTCGAAAGCTGCAACTAGTGCAGAATGCGGCGGCCCATCTTCTGACAGTGTTCCAAGCTCCGCACTGGTTGCCTATAGCGTTCTGAGCTCGATTCAAGGTACTGGTTTTAACCTTTAAAGCCCTACACGGCTTGGGCCCCTCCTGTCTAAGAGACCGCCTCACTCCTCGGGTCCTGGGGTGATCCTTGTGGTCCGCCAGGGGCGCCTTCTTGGAGGTCCCCTGGGTTAGCCGGGGAGCCACAATGGAGAGGGCATTCTCGGTGGTTGGACCACGGCTGTGGAACTCCCTCCCGGAGGAAGCTCAACTGGCCTTGAGTCTGCAGGCCTTCCCCCGGGCCTGTAAGAGACCTGGCTGTTCATCCAGGCCTTCGGGGAAGGGAGTGGGTAGGGGTGGGGAAGACGGGTAGTGGGCAGGGGGTTGGGTTGGGTTAGGGAGGGTTTGGGTAGGGGTTATTTTAATCTGGGACTTTTAGGTTGTTTTAATTGTATTTTAGTTATGTATTTTAAAATGTTGTTAGCCACCCCAAGAAAATTGTAGCAGGAGGGGGCAGCATATAAAATGTAATCATAAATAAATAAATTAAATAAAATGAGAAGGAAAAGAGAAAGGAAAAAATATATTAAGGAGAATCCAATTACCCAATTAAAATCCACTGTACATGAATTCAGCTGTAAATTAATTCTAAAGAGCCTACTTCCATTTTGTGATGGTTGAATCTGCTCGGGGATTTATCTCAAAAATGAAGCTTTCATTATGTAGCTACTGAAGCTTCTGGCTCTGCAGTGTCTGAATTCTCACCAGAGAGATTTCGCCCTCCTTACACTTTCCCTCTTGCAATTACTGCATTACTTCAGTGTGCTTTGGACTGGGCCTTATAGCCTGGCCTGCAAATAGAGACACTTTTCAAATTGAATCATCTCCGCTTTAAACCCAACTTTGCAGACAGGGCCGCTGGCCTTTCACGGGGGCGATGGGGCCTACCTCCATGGCCCCACGCTTCCAGTGGCATTGCACCAGGGCCCTGGGAGTGCTGCCACCGCTGTTTGCTTCGGGAGCCCCAACACCACTGCCGACGTTCCTGAGTAGAGTGGCCATACCTCCCCTTTAAAAGAGGATACTTATAAAAATACATGTTGCAGGGCTGCAGTGGTTCCAGTGCAGCCCTGCACCATGTATTTTTCATACATGTCCTCTTTTAAAGGGGAGGTATGGCCACCCTATTCCTGAGGCTCCCAGGGCCCCGCTATTATTGCTGAAGTGAGCCCCGAGGCTTGTGGCAGCAGCACTTCTGGGGCTTCTCAGGAGCAACCACAGCAGTGGTGTTACCAGGGTTCCTCAGGGGCAGTGATGGCCGCATCCCCAGGGCTCGACTGCAAGGGCTTTCTGCAGGGGCTTCTGCTTCCTCCTTTGCCCCCCAATGAACTCACTCCCACCCTCCGCCAGTTCTAATACCGGCCCTACTTGCAGGCCTAACTCCGGGAAAACTCGAACGGCAGGGACAGCCTCTTCATCTTTCCCTCCCAGGGGCCTCTTTGAAACTTAATACAAGCTCCGAAGGCCACACAGAAGTTGGGGACGGAGGCGCTTAAGGAGTGCACTCAGGAAGGGGAGGCTCCAGATCATGAACCTGTGCTATGGCTCCATCCCCTGTCCTTAGATGTATGACCGTGTCTTTGTTCCCTTAGCCTGAGCTCAGCCTTTCAAGGCTTGAGGCTAGAGACAGTTCTGGGAACTGGAATGGGGCCCAATGCTGCGGACTGCATTTGGAGAGTCTCCATCCCTGGCTTAGATGATATCTTTTATTGGGCCAATTACGGTTGGTGAGAGTAGCATTATTATTTATTATTTATACAGTGCCAGCAATGTACCTGGCACAGTTCAGTCATAATTAGAGGCAGGTCCCTACCCCAAGGAGCTAGCTTTTGGGCCAAAGGGCCCTTCCTCAGGCATGTAACAAGTCAGAACTAACTTTGGCTGTTTTTAATCCTACCGCCCCCACAGAGGCAGTCCGTGGTTGCGCCGCTGCGGGGGCAGTGAGGGGGGGAGCGCAGATGGACGCACCCCCACCCACGCCGCTGCCCGGAGCAAACTTTGTTTTTGCCAGTTGCACCATGTGGGGGCGATGGGTAGAAGTGCATGTTTCATGGGAGCGCGCATGCAGCACGCCCACCCATCCGCTCCTGCTTTCAGATGGGATGCACCTACTTCACGTCCCCTGTGTGGGCATGAGTGGATGCGTCCCATGTGAAAAGGGCCTTCATTTCTCACAGGCATTATCCCTAATTAAGCACAGAACTAATACAAAACAGAATGGTCTGTAAAGGTTTATAGCCGGAGCTTAATTTAAAAATAGATTTCCTTTACAAAACCCTTACTATTTACATAAAATTGACTCAGCTAGGGAAATCCAACCAACTCTATTTTTGGCTTCTGGGCTAATAATTCTAATTTGTTTGGAGATGAAATAAGTTAATATTAAGAAAGTCAAAACCTCTAGGATGAGATGTTTTCAACAGAAACAATATTGAAAAAAAGATTTGTGGCAGAGTGACATCAAAACCAAAAATGCTTTTTTGGAGTCAAACTGAAAAATGAGACTGAGAAAAGCTGACGGAAAAGCAGCCAGGAAAGACTCTGTTGGGGCTTCTATGAAACACAAACCCTGTAGCAGAATTACTACCCTAGAAAGATAGCCAGCCTCTGAAAAACACTTACGCATTCTGGGTTTTCTGTGCCCCCCTTCTCCCTTGCAATTTCTCACTGAGGCTTCTGGGGAACTTAAAGGAACAGGGTTCTCTGCCAGCATATGCTCCCTTTATCTTTCACATGCAACGGTTCCTCCTTTGTATCTGATAGTGTGATGGTAGTGGTGGTAGGGTCAGGGAGGATATGATGACTCACTGAATGAGCCAACCAGGATAATCGAACCGCACCGTCAGGGAAGATGATAAAAGAATAAACCTATCCTGCAAGTAAAGATTAGGCTTGCTGAAGTCTCCATGAAATTAAGAACTACCTATCTTTTATAATTATACCATTCCTGTTTGTTAATTAGCGCACTGCAGTCATTGTAGCTGTGATTATCCTGCATCCAAGCAGGGGGTAGGACTAAATGAAACTCGAGGTTGCTCCCAACTTTAAGATTCAGATGATTCTAATCTAAGGCTCGCCTTAGACTTTGCAGGGGGCAGAGTGAAGACAAAATGGGGCGGGGGGGGGGGGGGAGGCTTGGTAGCCTAACACCCTCCTCTATGGCCCCACCTCCTCATGGACACCTTCCATGGAGCCCTAGAGGTGGTCGTGTTTGTGACCCCACCAGGAGGGTGTGGGAACCCCAACCCCTCCCTTCCCGGGTGAAAACAGCAGGGCCCTGGAAGTAGAGAAAATAGTGGGACTCAGTCACCCCAGTTTGCCCTGTGGTAAGGCCAGCCCTGTTAACTGATCACAAAGTAGCTTGTAAAGACAAAGCTGGCATTATCCCTTTATAAGGAAACCAGGGGTGTAGCTAGGTTGGAATGAGCCCTATTGAAAAAGATGGAATGGGGCCTCCTACTCCCCGCTTCCAACATCAGGGGCACAGCTACACCAGGCCCCCCAGGCTCATAGGTCCTGGGGCAACTCGCCCCCACCCCCAACCCTAGTATTGTTACGCTCTTGAGGGAAACTGAGGCCCAGGAAGAGGCTGTGATTTACTCAAAGCCACTCATGGGGCTAAGTGACAGATCTGGGACTAGAACGAGTTCCAAGCCAGTGCACTATCCTCTACACCACACGGTCATGAGCAGCTCCTGTGCTCACTTCACTCCCTGCTAGCACCAGCCTCTGCCTACACACAGATGTTTCTGAGAGCCTTTTCTACTGCAGCTCCAGCTGTCCATCACAATCATCCGGTGTCCCTTTTGTCACAAACCTTAAACATGGAGCATAAGTCTGAGTTAAAACACACCTGACGGTGGTGCGCTGCCATCATGACCCGCCACAGGGTGGGGAATTCTGACACGGTGCAGGTCAGGTCAGGGCTTCAGATACATGTGACAACAGCCAGGGAGCCATCCTGCCATCCTGGGTACGTCTGGGAAGCACAACAAATGTGTGGGTGGGGTGGCACTGCCCACTCTGTGCTCCCAGTGCCCCACCACTGCCATGACAGGTGGACAACGGTGGGCAGCCATGGCGAACCCAGGCCAAGTCACAGCGGGCCACAACAAACATGGTAGCCCACTGTGGTCCGGTTGGGCAGACTCTAGTCAAGACTGGGACCTCGGAGGTTTTCCAAGGACATAGCCCAGGCTCACCACTGACATGGCCCTGGGAAATCCCAGGCCAACATCTGGCGGCACCTCAACAGACACGCTGGTGGTCCGCAGGCCATACCTGGTTCTGACTGAACCAGGTTTGGATTTGGTCCTGCATCTCTTGCAGTTGTGGGCTTCTACAAAGCATGCCATTGAGGCTACAGTGGGGATGCCATTAACACTGGCATTAGCCAGAAAATATTTTGAAAAGGTAGGACATAAAAGTGCACAGTTACAATGGTGTGGGAAAGCCCTAGTGTGCACTGAGTGACTGGGGAAATTTTCATTTGCAACAGCGGAGACTGTCCAATTTCCCTCTAGGTCAGGGAGAGATGATGGTCATGTGTCCATCATACCTAATGGATAACCTGGCCCTGAGTCCCTCTGAGAGAAGAAAACGTATTATTGATTAAGAGACTGCCTAGGACTTATTATTATTATTATTATAAACATTTATATAGCGCCAGTCATGTGACCTGGTGCTGTACAGAACATAGAATTAGACATGGTCCCTGCCTGTGGCTTACAATCTAAAAGACAAAAAAAAGGGGGGGGGAGACAAGGAGAGGGGACAGTGGGAGAGACAAGGGAGAAGACAAACAAACATTCAAGCAGATGCGAAGTCTCAGGTGCGTGTGCTTGGCTTGGTTTACAGAGAGGTTGGTGGCAGCAGTCAGCAGAGGAGGGCCGGCAGTAAGAGTAAGGGGAAAGACTAGCAGGCAATGGGAAAGGCAGCAAGGAAAAGGTGGGTTTTGAGGAGGGATTTAAAGGAGCGGAGGGAGGGGGCAAGGTGGATGTGGGCAGGGAGGGAGTTCCAGGTATGAGGGGCAGTGAGGGAGACGAGTCGAAGGCGGTTAGGCGAGCAAGAGAAACGAGGGAGAGTGAGGGAGGGGACAGAGGAAGAGCGGAGAGCACGTGCAGGAGTGCGTAGGGAAATTAGGTCCGAGATGTAAGGGGGAGCTTGGTCTTGGAGCGATTTGAACGTGAAAACCAGGAGTTTGAACAGGATACGTTCAGGAAGGGGGAGCCAGTGAAGGGAGACTTGGGTCCCCCTGCTCTGCCTCAGGCTTCCTGTGTGATGTTGGCCACGTTACTTAAGTCTCTCCGGTGCCACAGTTCCCCATTTGTAAGATGGGAGTTGGGTTTGCCTATGAGAAGGGGATCCTCAGAGAATGAGTTCATTACACATTGCAATGTAATAAGATTGCTATGACGATGGGGACCAGGCAAGAAGTGAAATTAATATTCTTGAGAAAAAGCGATTCTGCTGAGGCTGTTGTAGGGATCTCCAAATCAGAAAAAAAGCTGTCAGATGGGTTTCAGTTCATACATTTACCTAAGCCATTGTGTCCTAGACCTTGCCGTTAGATGGGACACCAGTTCTGGTAGGGCTGTACACCTATTTTGAAATAAACCTGCTGTTGAGATAAGCCTCCTTGTCCCTCATCATCCATTCTGGGCACTGCTTCTTAATCTCCCATCAATACATTCTACTGATCTCAGACACTTCGGAAGAGCCAAAGACTTCCAGTACTAGTTAGATTAGACTTCTAAGGAATAATCTCCCATCACTGGGAATACATGGGGTCCCTTGAGAGAACAAACAGGTTACTTACCTGTAACTGTCATTCCTCAAGATGGACCCATGTATTTTCACAACTCTCCTGCCTTCCCCGCTACTCAGAGCTTTTAGCCAATTTTCTTAATTGTTTTCTCTGGGTGATGAATCAGAGGAAATGAGAGTGGGAGAGTGCCCTGCCCCCTTTATAGTCTCTCAAGTGCGCACCAGAGTCTATTAGCCAAGATGGTCCCAACTTGGAAGGCAAATCCTGATGGCTGGGAGTAAATTCTGTATGCAGGGCTGGCCTTAAGCTCAGCCAGAGGCCCCAAGCTTTACAGTCTTTAGGGCCCCATAGTGATCACCTTGCCCTGGTGGTGCTCTCGAGGCTCTGCTGGAGTGGCAGTGGCAGCAGATGGGTTCCAGAAGAGCTGCAGCTGCTGCTACCTTTCCGACTCCTGAGAGCCAATCTCTCAGGAGTGGCAGTGACCCTGGGGGCTCTCCCATAAGTACTCTGGAGTGACAGTGGGTCAGGCACTCCCTGCGAGGTCCTAATGCCCTATCAGGTAAGCCCTGCCCACCTTCAGTGATCCCACCTCCTCAGAGACACCACCTCCGAGTCTCACATTATCAAGGGCCAGCTCTACCTATGTGATGTGTTCTTGTACACTCCTTTGAAACATCCCTTATTGCCACTGTCACAGACAGGATGCCAGGCTAGATGAACCAGTGCTCTTATAGTACTTGGACCAGTACTTGGTTCAGCACATAGACCAGGAGGTAGGGGAATGCTTCCAGTTCAAGTTTCACCTTAGCCGTGAACTCACTGGGTGACCGTGGGCCAGTCACAGATCTCTCAGCCTAACCTACCTCACAGGGTTGTTGTGAGGATTAAGAGTTGAGTTAATTAGTTAGTTAATGCTACAGTTAATAAAGTTAAAGAAGTGTAAGCCACCCTGAGCCTAAAGGAATAGGGTGAGATTAAAAATAATAATAATAATTAATAATATAAATAAATAAATAATCCAGTATGGCAGCTCATGTTCCTTGAGGTCAGTTTGACACAAACATGAGGTCAGTTCGAAGCAAACATGGTCCACCCAATATGTTGTAGGTCTATGTGGCCTCATTTTGGCCCATTAATAGTATTGCTTGCACTGCTCCATCTTGTTTAATTAAACCAGAATCTCTTACCCAGCTCAATGTTAATTCCTTTCCTGCCTTGAGTTAATGTTTCATTTATAGACATTTCACACATCTCAACTCTTTGACCCAGTGGTAAATTAACAGGCAGTTCCTGGATATAGCAGTTCCTGAATATACCAAACAGAAGTTTCAGAATGAACAGTCATATTTTTGCTTTTACTGGCCATTACCTATAAACTCTTGCCAGAAAGTATGACTTGACCTTTTGCTTTCATATTAAACACCTGCTCAAAGGTTATTGGTCTCTTTGTTTTTCCCGCTCGTTCTAGAGATGAAACTGTTCTCAATCACTCCACCACAATTACTAGTCTGTGCCTGGCTGGGCTAATATGAAACCATTTTAGGGGCCGGATTCTATTCTGCTACATTGGTATGATTTCAGAGTTCTACCACTGACATTAGTAGAGTTCCCGTCCCCTCCCTCCAGCCTCCCAGGCTTAGGACTTGTATATAAACAAGATGTTTCCCCAGTTTAACCTAACTATGGATGTTAACAAACATAACGGTAGTCCACACACCAGGTGGGTGTCCACCTGCCTAATTATTAGGGGCCACCACGCACCAGACACACAACCCCCACTCACAGCGGGGTCCGGGAGCATGTGGAGCACACCTTGTGGGTGAATGTGGACTAATGTGTGTCCTTATCCCATCAATTAGGTTGCATGCAGCCTCCATGCATACAGGCCCACCAACAGTTGTGGGCAAAAAAGCCTAGAGTGTTTGACAGAGTGACCACTTCCAGCCCCTCTCTCCACTCTCACTGACACACACATAATGTCCACCTTAAAAGCCTCTACTGCACCATTTTCAAACATGTGTTCTTCCAGCTCTTCTTGATTGCAAGTACATGCCCAGAGACACTTGCTGTTTCCCAGCCACTGCATTATCAGGGATGACTTGTAACTATTACCATGGCCAGAGCCATGGCTAAAACCGACAGCCAGGCAACAAACAACCAGCACTGCTACCACCACCACGCAATCTCATTCGTTCTTCGCTTACTGATCCACCTGCCAACACGGCATTCCCTGGACTGAGGAAGAGACCAAGGCCTTCATCACTCTATGGGGAAGCAAAATGTTCAATATGCCCTGCTCAGGTGCTACAGAAAGGAGGCGGTGTTCCAAGATTTCTTGATACAAGTGGCATAGCAGGGCTACACCTGGGACATGAACCAGTGCCGGCAGCAGGCCAAGGACTTGAGGCATGGATACAAAGAGATCTGGGCCACTGGAGGCTAACATCACCCTACTAAGAGATTCTGGACCAGTTCCTCTGTGTGGATGGAGTCATCATTGCATCCTGTCTGTATAGCTGCACTTTGTGAGGGGGCAGAAGTGGATGACTATGGCTTCCCTACTGCCTACTTCCACTGCAACCACTCCTGCTGCAACCACTCCCACCACAGAAGCCGCGACCACCACTGGACATCCTTCCATGCCCATCCCCACCCCAGAGCCAGTATGGGTCGACACAGACATGGACACTGTGACTCTAATGGTGTATCCCCTCAAACCTGAGAGCTAGCCTTTGTTTGAGGAGCCACTGGAGGTTCTGGTCATGGGCATGGAGGATCCGGATGCCACCTTTGTAGAGGAGGTGGTGGAGGTGGAGGAGAACGGTAAGTTAATGCACCTGAAGGGTGTTTGTGTTTACACAGGTGCATGATAAAGGCTTCCATTTATTATCTAATTATGTTTTTTTATTGTTTACTGTGTTGACAAGTGTCCAGGAGAACGCAGAGGAGCAGCAGGAAAATCACCAGGAAACAGCTCCACAAGATGGGAACGGTAGGCGTGGGAAGTGGGTAGGAAGGCGTAACGGGCTTCCAGGCAGGCGGGTGAGGGGGGGATGCACCATGGCGGGAGGGTGGGACCCAAAATGGTGGCTGGGAAAAGCCAAAATGACAGCAGGTGGGCAGGGGGAGATGGCGCAAATGGTAGTGGTTGATATCTATATGTTCTTCACTTCCCTACAATGATTGCAGAAGGAGAACTACATAGTGCTGGGATTCTGCTGCAGTAGCTGCTTAGGCCAGGTACTCATTCCTGCTTCCCTTCGGGTGGGTGGAGGGTTGAAAACTGGGCAGGTGATGGCCTGAAACACCAGGGCAGGAAGGTGGGTGGGCGGTCTGAATTAATGACTTTCCTTGCTGCCTTGCTACAGGTCTGCCCGTACAAGTGCTCAGTAGAACCAGGACTGCGGGTCCGCAATCAGTGGTGCAGGGAAGATTTGGCAAGGGAGCTGCTTAGGGAGGCTACGTGGCGGGTGGATGAGATCTGCAACGCCATTAACGGCATGGTCAGGCAGCATAGGCAGCTGGCACAGCAGAATGCCGCAGAACTCAAGGCCTTTGCTACTGAGGTCCTCCTGGACTGCCAGGGAGGACAGGCACTAGATCCACCTCTGGCAGCAGTTTACAGACAGCATGATAGAGAAGGCGAGCAGCACCTATGCCAATTTTTAAGGGACACTCATAAAAATACATGTTGCAGGTCCTGCAGCGGCACCTAAGGTGCCAATGCAGGCCCTGCAGCATGTATTTTTCATAAGTGTTCCTTAAAAATTGGTATAGGTGGCAACCCTAGAGCTCCCTGCTCGAGCATGTTGCTGCCACAACCACAAGCATTGTTGCTCAGGGGCAGGTGCCATTTCCTAACCCCCATTGACTGTTCACGCCCTCCTATGTGTAACCTGACTGCCCACCCTGTTTCTCCCCGCAGTCCACCCCCAAGGAAAGCACCCGAGCCCTCTCTGCACTATGCTCACACCAGGGAACAGTTCCTGGGCCAGGCATGCTTCCCCCCACCAGTCATTCCCACACACCTCCCACGCACACGCCTCCACAGCTGGATTTGCAGGAAAGGATCAGGAAAATGTGCCTCTGCCAGTCCAGCCACCCAAGCGAGCGTGCCCAGCTGTCACCAAAAGGAGTAGGCACAAGAAGGAATAGTTTATCTTATTTTATTTTTTAAAAGTTCTTTAATTTTTCATAATCAATGCTTTCCGTGCTTCTTCTGGGAAAGGAAGGAAGTTTGGAGGAGGGCCATGGAGAATGGCAGTATGGCATAACAATAAGCCGCTTTGGGGACTGCAAGGGAAGAGGGTGGCAGGTGCACCAAAAACAGGGGTCGGGGTGGGGAGGCTGCTGGTCATACACTTGAGGAGGGGGCATAGCCCAGTGGGGAAGAGCCTGAGTGCAAAGGGAACTACTGTGGAAAAGCCACAGGCAAAGGTCGCAGCCTGTCCAGTCACAGGGGAGCCAGATGTACACCGTTACTGATATCACAAAAATATCATTTGAAACAATTCATGGATGCTCATTAAACTCACTGATGGTGGGTGTTGGGGCTAATATTGATTGCGGTTGATGTTCCAGCACAAGGTGTTCTAGATCGCCCCTGGTATGCATTGCTTCACTCAGTTCAGCTGATTCTGGAACAGGGACACTGGTTCACTGGAGCTAACTGGTGGGGGGTTCTCTAATGCAGCTCTGCTGTTTTCACAGATGTTATGGAGTACACAGGTAGTGATAGTTAGAAGCAGAGTAGTCTCTAGCTGGAAATTGATACTGGCCACAACTAATCTCCAGCGCTGCTTTAATAGCCTGAAGGCTCTCTCCAAAACAGAGTGGATGGTACTGAGCTGCCATCATGAGCCAGCCCAGGGCTATAGGGGGTAGGTAGGGTCCTAAGGAGGACAGGTCTGAAACAGACCTCATGAGCACCCCCTCAATGCACGTTTCAGTGGAGGGACCAAAGTCTCCGGTGTACATTTGGCCAAAGAAGGGAAACTGATCAAAAATGCTGGTATCGTGGTTCTTTCCAGACCACCCAGCCAGTACATCCATGAACCAGGAATTCAATCAAGTCCTCCGAGACTGGTAAGTACATGCCAGGGCCCCAGGGGTGGGGGAGGTTGGATTTGGACTGGTTTCCCATTGTTTACCCGGTGCCTGGCTGCGGTGGGGGATTGGATGAGGACGAGCCATTTGAAGCTGAATTCCAGTAAGTTGGAGGTGTTGTTGGTGGGAAGGGGCGAGGGAGTGGAGGCCCCCATCATTGATGGGGTGTGTCCCTCCTTGGTCCCTCAGGTTCAGAGTCTGGAAGTGCTCTTTGACATGCAGCTCTGCCTGGATGCCCAGGTGGCAGCTGTGGCAAGGAGTGCTTTTTGGATGTTACCGCTGGTCTGTCATCATCGGCCTTATATCTTAGGCTCCAATCTGGCCACTGTCATCTATACATTCATCACTTCGAGATTGGACTACTGCAACACACTCTATGTGGGACTACCCTTGGTGACGACCCGGAGACTGTAGCTGGTACAGAATGCGGTGGTCCACCTCCTGATGGTGATGGGCCACCAAGAGCACATAACGCTGGTGCTCATTCTCTGCACTGGCTGCCTATAGTCTTCCGGGTCCGATTCAAGGTGTTGGTTATTACCTTTAAAGTCCTATATGGCCTAGGCCCTGTGTACCTGCAGGACCGCCCCACACCCCGTGTCCTGGATCAGCCCCTACAGTTGGCGGAGGGGGCCCTCTTAGAAGTCCCTCAAGTCTGCCAGGTGGTGACTTTCAAGAGGGTGTTCTCGGTGGTCGTGTGGCTGCAGAACTCCCTCCAAGCGGAAATTCGCCTCTCTCTGGATCTGTCTTCCTTCTACAGACAATGCAAGACCTGGCTGTTTTGCCAGGCATTTGGTGAGACAGACGGGAAGTAGGGTGTGTGTGTGTGTCTTTAATTTTATTTATTTATTTATTTATTTATTTTGCATCATTTCTAGCTCGCTCCCTCCTGCTCACAACAGCAGCTCGGGGTGGCTCAGATTTACAAATATAAACAATTCAATAAGTAAAATCAAATACATAAATTTATATTAAAAATAATTAAAAGAGAGGAACTAAACCCCCACCCCCAACTTCATCCCATCCTACACGTCTCCCTCCCCAAAGCCTGGTGGAACAGCCAGGTCTTACACTCTCTCCAGAAAGAGGGGAAGTCTGGGGCCAGGCAGGACTTTGTTGGGAGGGAATTCCACAGCCCAGGAGCAGCCACCAAGAACGCCCACCAAGAACACCTTCCCCATCATTGCCACCTGGGAAACGGGTTGGGCATCCCCAGCTGACCACAGGGGCCGCACCACGGCCTGGGGCGTGAGGCATTCCCGCAGGTAAGTGGGACCCAGGCCATTTAGGGCTTTATAGATCAACACCAACACCTTGAATTGGGCCCAGAAGACAATAGGCAGCCAGTGCAGAGAACAGCGCACCGGTGTAATGTGCTTGCGATGACCCATCCCTGTAAGGAGGCAGACCACCGCATTCTACACCAGCTACAGCCTCCAGATCATCACCAAGGGTAGCTTCACGTAGAGTGCATTGCAGTAGTCCAGTCTACAAGTGATGAAGGCATGGATGATGGTGACCAGGTCAGATTCTGAAACATACAGCTACAGACATCAAACCAAATGTAACTGGCGAAAGGCGCTCCTCTCCACTGCCGCCACCTGGAAATCCAGGCAGAGCTGCGAATTGAGAAGCAACCCCAGACTATGGACCTGAGTAACTAAAGGGGAGCAGACCCCATCAAAGACAAGTGCCCACCATCCCTTCAGCCCTACTCATCAACATCACCGCCGTCTTGTCGGGATACAGTTTCAGATGGCTCACCCTCATCCAATCCCTCACAGCCACTAGACACCGGGGTAAGCACCAAGACTGCCGGGTCTGGGTCTGCAGAAGAGGAGAGGTAAAGCTGTGTATTATCGGTGTACTGATGGCAATGTACGCCAAACCCTCTCACTGCCTCGCCCAAAGACTCCATATACACGTTGAACAGAAGAGAGGACAGAATAGAACCCTGCGGGACTCCATACGTGAGGTTCCGGGAAGATGATGAACACTCCCCAAGCACCACCTGTTGAGTTCTTCGGGTCAGGAAAGAGCAGAATAGGGATGGGCGAACAGATTGCGGTTCGGGTTCGGCCGTTCGGTTCGGCTGCGTTCGATTTGGCCGTTCGGTTTGGCCGTTCGGTTAGTTCACCGGGTTCGGGTTCGGCTGTTCGGTTCGGCCATTCTGTTCGGCCGTTCGGGAAATGTTATGGGTGTTTTTTTTGTTTTTTATATGGTTTTTTGGTTTTTTATTGGGTTTTATATGGTTTTCTTTTGTTTTTATTTGGTTTTTTGTTTTTATATGGGGTTTTTTTATTTATTTTTTTATCTAATATTATATATATCTATC
>QEPC01006580.1:1091699-1182530 GCA_003113815.1 Sphenodon punctatus | reverse complement strand
ATTATCTAATAAGTACACAGGCCTACTCCTACAAACACTAAAACTAAATCACTAACGCTATCTCTATCACTATGCTAGCTCCTACAACTACTATCCCTAACCTACCTATCTATCTCTTTATATCTATATCTCTCTATCTCTCTCGATATGTGAAGGGGGGGAATCACAAACACAAGGTTTCAGTTTAAGGTTTCAGTTTCATTTCAGTACAAAACTGAAATGAAACTTAAAGCAATCTAATAATCCTACTCAATGCCTGCTGTTCAGGAACAGTGACTAGCTCAGAAGGCGTTGGGAAGGAAGGTGCCTGGAAGTCTGCTCCTCAGTGACTAGTACTACCCCTTCCTGTCACCTTACAGTGAACCTTTTTTTGCCACCCAAACTCACCCGAACGCGATCCGAACTGACCAAACTGTTTGGCCATTTCGCCGTCCGGTGTTCAGTTCTGTTCGGTATGTTCGTGTTTGGGTTTGTGTTCACGTTTGGTTGTCCGAACAGGTCGAGTTTGGGCCGAACTCCAAACTTCCAAACCGCGTTTGCCCATCCCTAGAGCAGAACCATTCAAGAACAATTCTGCTCACCCCAGCCCGGTCCCACAGATGGGCTACCAACATCTCATGGACAATGGTATCAAATGCTACCAACAGATTTAATAAAATCGAAAGAGACGATCTGCCCTGATCCAATTCACACCACGGGTCATCAACCAAAGCCACAAATGCAGCCTCCATGCCAAACCCAGGGTGAAAGTCAGACTGCGAAGGATCAAGAAAGCTGATCTGATCCAGATGCCCCTGAAGCTGCTGAGCCAACACCCATTCAATGACCTTCCCTAAAAAGGGAAGGTTAGAGACTGGCTGATAGCTGGTGAGGGAGACAATGTCAAGTGATGGTTTTTTGAGCAGAGGCTGCACTACCACCTCTTTAAGGTGACCCGGCACTCTACCCTCCTTAAAGGAGGCATTGACAACCCTAGCCAGCAACAGTCCTAATGTTTCATAGCAGGCCTTGACTAGCCAGGATGGGCATGGGTCTAATTTGCAACAAGTGACTCTAATCACCCCAAGGACATCCACCACATCAGTGGGCTATACCCACTGAAATTGATCCCATAAAACGAGACAAGGTGGGGCCTTCATTATCTCAGGTTCTCCCACTGCTACAAGTGCGGCATCGAAGTCATGGTGAATCCAGGCAATTTTATCCATGAATAAGTCAACAAACATGTCACGGCGAGCACTGGAAGATTCCAGTTCCCCAGACGGAGAGCAGCCAGACTGACCAGTCTCTGCACCACCCAGAAAAGCTCAGCTGGATGTGACTTCGCGGATGCTATGATGGTAACAATGAACACCTTCTTTGCTGCCCACGCAGCCACAGCATAGGTTCTTAAACTAACTCTATGCTGCAATTGATCGACTTCAACACGAGTACGGTGCCACCGTCACTCCAGCCGACATCTCTCCTGCTTCATCCATCGCAGGTCCTCTGTAAACCAAGGGGACCTGTGTTGTTGGCATTCAGGAAGTGGACGCCTAGGAGCCATTCAGTCGATGGCCTCAATCAGCAAGGTATTCCAAAGAGCTACAAGGTCATCGAGTGAATGGTCATCAAGATGGGGGGGTATTTCCCCAAGAGCATTCCGGAACCTTTCTGGTTCCATAAGTCTCTGGGGGTGAACCAACCGAACTGGTCCAGCACCTCTCCGGGGGCAGACATGCGCCAGGAGACTGGCTTGGAGGAGGTAATGGTCCAACCATGACAAGGACACAACTAACACCTCCCCCACCACCGGATCCACTGCATCAAGGCCGGTGAAAAATATCAGGTCCAGGGTATGTCCCCCATCATGTGTTGGGCCAACAATCCTCTGAGACAGTCCCATGGTTGTCATGATGGCCATTAATTCACGCTCTGCTCCTCCAAGATCGGTGTCGGCATGGATGTTGAAGTCCCCCAGGACTAGTGTCCTCGGAGACAGCAAGACCACCTCTGACACCAATTCTGCTAGAGCGTGTAGAGATGTTGCCATACAGGTAGGTGCACGGTATATCAGCAACAGCCCTAATCTGTCTCCGGCCAAATCAGTCACTAGATGGACGCCTTCTATGCCTGAAATAGTTTGCACTGGATACCTCCTCACGGACCAGGTATCCGTGGAAATGATGGCTACACCCCACCCCCACCCCACCATCCCTCTGGGCGGGGCTGATGCTGTACAGAGTACCTGCCCAGAACAAGGTCAGACAGAATTGGCCCTGACTCAGTGTCCAGCCAGGTCTTTTTAATATACACGAGGTTGGCTGACTGATCCAAGATTACTTCTCTGATTGTTATGAACTTATTAGCCACCGACATTGTGTTAATCAGCAACAGTCCCAGAGCGGGAGCCTTCCCATTCTTGATCACCACACCACCTGCCCGGGGCCAGTGAAAGGAATCGGCACCAAACACCTATCCCCTCTCACAGATTTAACCAGCCTCCTGGAGGGACCATAATTGCCCCGGCCCATCATGACCCCAATGGCTGTGGAACGGGCCCCTGCCCCACCCCCCCGATGGCTGTCCCGCTCAGCCGGTGAGGGAGACCCCCCCTCCCCCCACAACCCCTTCCTTTTCTTTCTGTGGGGAGGTTGGGTTTAGTTGGACCTCATCTGTCTGTTAAATTTTTAAATGGTTTTATATTGTATTTTTATATCATGTTTTTATTGTGTATTGTACGCCTCTCTGAGCTGCCATTTGGCAGGAGGGGGCAGGTTAGAAATCTTGATTAAACTAAACTTAAACTTCAATGGGATCTGAATCCGAACCGTAACAGATTAAAAAATTACAGATCCGAATCCATAACGGACCTGAACCCGTAATTCAATCTGAATGCTCATCCCTAGTAGAAATCCAGTTATGAACCTCCATGGGTGGATGGGGATAGTAGGTGCTGGACCACCTCCTGGAGTCATTTAGAGCCCAGAAGGAACAGCTGGTGCAGCTTCTTTTTCCCACGGTTTGCCATAGCTGTGAGTCATTATAGGGGACGGGATACTGAGAAAGTTGAGGGGGGCAGGGAGAGAGGTGGTGGGTGGAGCATGGCAGGGAAGAACACCTGTCCATGTATTAGGTTAGGAACCTGTGCACGGAATCTCCCCTCCTGTGCAAGGATCCCAGAGCAGAGCTGGCTCTAATGATCAATGGGTGAAAACAGACATGACGCTAATCACCCTTTAACCACCCTTGGTGGTTATTTATGCATGTTGCAGGGCTGTATTGGTGCCCTATGCAGCCCTGAAACATGCATAAATAACCACCAAGGGTGGTTCAAGGGTGGTTAGCGTCATGTCTGTTTTCACCCAATAACACAAAAAGCAATTCTATGTGGCCTGACCTTTACCAGACCCTATTTCTCAGAAAGCTCGAGCAAACATTTTAGCAAGAATTCCTTCTCTGTCTTGCTATACGTCACTGGGGTTGGAGAGAAGCAAGACTTCTGCTAATTGGCATCTTCTTTCAACATTCCCCTACACTCAGTCCCTCTGAACTCAGCAATTGTGGTTGTGAGACATCAGCTAAGAAAGGAACACTCATTGCTCTCAGGTGCAGGACAAGAAGAGCAGCCGTGGTGAGCTGTTCCTTGGGAAACTGAACAAGCAGCTGCAATCAGAAAAGAGAGTCCCAAAATTATAACTTCTTACCCAGAAAATAAGTCCCCTTGGACATGTTTTGGGGCAGATCTACTGGAAAAGAAAGGTGTTTTAAAAGTCTCTTAGCCCAGCAAAGTTAGCACAGAGGTAGGAGGAGGAACTGGATTGGAATATGGCTCATATACAAACAGTCCTAACTTGAAGTCAATGATTCAGCTTCCATTAACTTTAATGGGTGGAAACCCTATTGTTCCAGAGATAAGAGTCCTTATTAGTGATGAGGCACAGGACAGAAAGCTATTGGGCTTAGCTCTGAACAGAGCCTGGAGGACCTCTTAAGCACCTCCATCTCTTTGTACCCCAAACAGCTTCAAAGTAGCCCACAAGGATGGAATGGTTCCCACCCCTGGTTAAAAATATGGTGCTTTTGTCTACACTAGGATTTTAACATGGGTTAATTAATGGAGAGCTAAAGCTTCTAGCTGGATACAACCAGAGGATGAGGGATGTGAATGAAACCAAGTAGGAAGCCCATAGCGCCAAATTCAGACGTGGTTTTAGCAGGTGCAACCTCTGTGACCCTTGCTAGGGTCTGGATTTGATCCACAAGGTCAAGCCTTGGAGGGGGATGATGAAAGGAAGTATTAGTTTTCCAAATTAAATCACTGCCTCTGGATCAATCTTTATTCAAGCCCAGTTTGGGAGGCAATATACAGCTTGGGCACATGATGATTGGGAGCTTAGGCCCTCTCCTCCAGCCTGAGCAGACAGCACATTTCTTCTGTGCCACCTTCATGCTACCAGTTCCACGACACTCCCTCCTTGATCCGTGGCACCCCTTGCCACATTACACCTGTCACTGCTGAGTGTGGATGATTCCTGGAACGGTACACAGCACCCCCCCTCCCGCATGTTATTTTTCTCCAGTATCATCTACTATGGGGAGGTTATCTTATGAGTCTAAGTCTACACCACTCCCAGAGGGCAGCTTAGCAATACTGGGTTTGGATGCAGAGATGTGTTCAAATTGGGGCAGGAAGCCAGAGAGCATGGGGCTGCCTGGACACTCCTCTGGCTTGCACATGATACAGTCTGTCAAAGAGCAGGCCTTCTCCTCCCAGAACTCGCTGGCTTTCAGGTTCACCGTGATGTTCTCAGCCGAAACCACAAAGTGCCGGATTCGTGCCTGCTTGTGTAGTTCACACATGCACACCCAAGGCTGCCAGCTGTTCCAGTGGAAGAGATCATCCCCTGTGGACAGTCAAGTCAGGCATGCTGGTAAGAGGACAGGAAACACAGACATGGGGGCAGGGG
Organism: Sphenodon punctatus; assembly: GCA_003113815.1. Taxonomy (NCBI): domain Eukaryota; kingdom Metazoa; phylum Chordata; class Lepidosauria; order Sphenodontia; family Sphenodontidae; genus Sphenodon; species Sphenodon punctatus. The sequence goes on along the minus strand of QEPC01006580.1, from coordinate 1,177,581 downwards.
TATAAAGATGGGGGGAGTTCCACTTGAGAGAGCAGCAAGGAACTGTGCACTCAACCCATTAGATTAGAAATCGCCTGAAAACAAGGATGTGGGAAAGGAAGGGAGGATTTTGAGAGATTTAACCATTAGGGCAGCTTAGCAATTCTGCACATCACATGCGTCTAAGCCAGCTTGGGTACACTGCTTAAATGCTGCTTAAATGCTGCAATGTTTAGTTGAGATTGGGAAAGAGCAGCAGTCTTGCTTGGTGGAAAATGCCAAATTAATAGCCCTGGAGATAGAAGTCTCCAGCCACAGGAAGAGCAGCAACAGTGTAAATTCATGCCATGTGCTTTACTACAGATGGAAACTGCCCACCTCTAGTGAGGACAAGAAAGACCCTTATCCAGTCCCCTCAAGGGAACATGCTTTTTGTCTGGATTAGAGTTTTATCTGGATAAGGGAGTTTCCACTCAAATAGCAATAGTGTGCCTGAGAGGTGAAGAGAGCATAAGGCATGTCTGGAATAACGAAGAATCCAGATTAGAGAGGTCCAGATAATGAGATTTCTCCTATAATTCACTCTGCAAGACCCATTCAGTCCTTAACCTTCCTCCTGAGTGAACCTATGTAGGTCGGGGGGAATCTGTGGTGGTCACTGGCCCAGTGGGAACAGATTCCAGAACCCCCCAAAAAGCATTTTCTGCAGCTTGCTAGAGAACCATCAGATAACATCTTTCAGCAAAGGCTAACTTGGGTTGTGTTCCAATCAGTGATGCAGAGATCACCACCCCCAAGCCCAGTAATGAATCTCCAGAGCCCTATGGGGTTCCCCATCAACTGGTAATAAAAGCATCCCCCTCCAGCTGATATTTACCTACCGCCTGGCGTACACTGGCACCACCAACACACGCCAACCACCACAGCTCGGAGCTCAGAAACAGCAGCATAGCCAGCGTCTTTCCCCCCTGACCGGGGGGGGAGGGGGGGGGAAGACTCCAGCTGTATTACACAAGGCCCCACTGCCCACCAGGACTTGCTGGAACACGACAGGAATTATTTGTTTCCATAACAACAGAACAAGAGGACACACAATGAGTGGCATTCTATAGAACAGCAACCAGCATCTCTGGAACCTCCGGTGCTCACTTCAGTTTCTACCAGGGCCTGGCTAATAAATAATGGTGTAACAACAACTAGCCAGTAGCACCAAGGGCCTCTGGTTCTTTCCCGAAGGGCGGGTAATACTGGGATGATCCAATGAGAGATCAGGCTGTGGCCTGAGCTGGCTTGAATTTTAAATGTAAGAAGCAATTGGAGTAATAGTAGGTCCTGGGGAAGCTGGAAGAGGAGTGGAGCGGAGGAAAAGGGCTGCCAACAGCAGAAGCAAGCAGCATAGGCAGGACCTGAGAAGGCGTGTCCTTGGCTGGGAGACCAGGAAAGGGACCGTTTGCTGATATCAGCCAAGAAGTACTTCATCATCAGAGACTGAGGCTGCTGCTGAGGATGCATCTCCAGCACCCCCGCATGAAAAGCAGCTTGGCTGGCATAGTGGCCTGTTGGAGAAGCCAGCAAGCAGGAGATCAGCAGGCCCAGTGGTAGGCAAACGTGCAGCAAAGACTAATAGAACGAGGTGATGAGGTCTCACAGCAGCTTCAAGAGGCACCAAGTAAACAAACATGATCCAGCTCCATCCTGGACAGACTATTTTTTTAATGTTTGGTACCACTTAGGTGTAAGAGTTTCTAGGTTTTGTTGAAAATCCTCTTCTTTGTTTATATTGTTTAGCATACTAACCTTTTCCTTTACTCCTAAATTTAAGGTCATACTTTGGTTGTATAATACAGGGATGGGGAACCTTTTCTGTCCCGGGGGCCACGTTGAATATTAGTACGAGCTCCGAGGGCCACATAGGGCAGGGGTGCTTAACGTGTGTATTCAAGAAAAGGAGGACACAGATCCTGGATCTGTCTCCTACCCTTGTGGGCATCCCTCCTCTCTGCTCCATTATCCTGAGCTCAGTTGTTCACTGCTTGGGAGTAGAGCCTGGATTCAGGGGCCAGATCCAGGAAGTGGAAAGGGGCCACATAAAAACTTACCGACGGCCGCATTTGGCCCCCGGGCCTCAGGTTCCCCACCCCTGGTATAATACATAGTTTTATAATTTAGCAGAGTCAGGATTCAGTGTCTCCTGTCTTGCCCACTGGAATTCTGCTAACTAATCTTACCAGGAGAACCCCCTTTCAAGGGTCAACCCGCCACGATACGGAGCTCAAAAGGTAGCATGAAGGACCCAGCCTGGTCAAAACTTCCTAGCTGTGGAAGACGGTCCACCCCCAAAGTCCCATGATGCCCTGTAGGGGCTGGGGTGTGATCACATTGGAAAGGAGAAGGTGTTCACCTCATCCCATTTCTGCTGAAACTCCTGCCTTGTGATGTCACAATGAGGGAGGGACTGGGAGCAGGGCCCCCCAGTCACAGTAGGCATGAGTTCAGAAGAACCTGGCTGCATTGGGCCCAGGCACAGCTCAAAATTTCAGGCCCAAGCAAGGCGCTAGTGTAGACCTCAAAGTGCTTTATAGAACAAACCGCACATTCTAATTTCTAATATGAGAAATCAGAGGCATTTCTTAGCTGGGACTAGAACCCCAGTCTCCTGAGTACCCATCCAGGGTTTCTATCCACTAAGCCACACTTGCTCTCTGGCACTGCCCTACCTGCCAATATTCTAAGTAGAGATTGAATGACAAGTGTTCCTTCTACAATTTCCAGTACTCATGGATTTCAGAAAAAGCACTGGCTGAGACTTAGGTCACTTTCAGACATGTCCCACCCCCCGGCGCATATTTGGGCTGCGGGGGGGAATGCGCAGCCCGAACATGCGCGGGGATTGACCGGTCTGAAAGCACACACACCCCGCGTGGCTTTGCCAGCAGAGATGCGCAGGGATGCAAAGCTTGATTTCCTGCTCTGCATCCCTGCGCGTCTGTGCTGGCAAATCTGCGTGCGCGGGGGGCTTTCAGACCGGCCAATCCCTGCACATATTCGAACTGCACATTCCCCCCCCCCCAGCCCAAATATGTGCCGGGGGGGGGAGCAATGTCTGAAAGTGGCCTCTGTGGGACATGCTTCAAAATACACCTGTTCTCTCAAAGGGAGAGGTCACATTCTACTCTCCACATTTTAGGAAGGGATCCTGGTGTGGAGGAATGAACATAAGGCTGGGAGCCAGGAACAGCTGAGATCTAGACCTGCCTCTCCCACTGATGTTATGTCCCCAAAGGTAAGCCATTTAACCTCTGTAATCTGAAGATTCCCTACTTACCAGGATTGCTGTGGAGAGCATTACTTTGACTGGACTACACAAAGTTCCTGGGAAAGGAGACCAAACATTCCACTTTTTACACATTTTTTAATGTTTAAAATGAAACCACACCACAGCCAATATCCCCACACAAATACCACTGCTTCACAACAGTTGAAAAGAACGAACTCGATGAGCAACTCTTCTAAATATCTTCCGACTCATTTTTAACACAACTTTCTCGTGCTGTTGGTGGCGGATGAAACGCTGCTAACTGTTTTCTTCCTCCTGGCCGCTATTTTGTTTTCGAGTTCACAGTACCCAGGAGCCCACCAATAACCTGAGAAAGGTATTTGGCATGGTTGAAACCTCATCTGTGCACCCTTGGATGACTCTTGCGTCCCTGTGCAGCTCACAATCCAGCTGCCTGGAACTGTGCTCAGAGAATCAATGTGGAATCTTTGGCTTAGTCAGTAGATCCTTTTGCTTTTAGCAGCTGCTCACTGTACAGATCTATTGTTTCACATGTCACACTTGTCTCACAGCTATATTGCTTCAAAGAAAGACTTGTACAGCTCCATCATTTTCTTAAACCCATTAGAGGTCTCAAAAGAGGAGAAATGTGCATGTCATGTCACACTCTCCAAATCCTGCTTGAGCTCACTTTAGAATTACAGGCACTGTTGTAGTCACCGAATGTGCAAAAGGATCATTTGGAGATGCAAGACTGGGCACTTCTGCAGGTCATTTCTACAACGGTAGAATCACAGCTGTTAGCACCATTCCAGCTCAAGGCTGTATGCACGCTTGGGAGTCTGGAAGTCTCTAAAGATTAATTTCTAGGGAAACCCAGTCATCCCCACTCATTCCTGTTAGTCCATATTCCCCCAGGAGTAATGAGGTCAACAGCTCGCACGGTTAAGATGGAAACACTTTAATCAGGCAGCGCTCTGTACCACGGGAGCTTGTGTAGGTCCCTCTGTCGAGAAGCGCTGCTAAGTTCAAAATGGGTTGAGTGGGATAGATTGAGGAGCTTGTCTGTCCTGCTGCCTCCGGATACTCTGGACACTGTGTTCTAGAATTCAAACAAAGCTTCAATCAGCCATGCAATGTTACAAAGCCAATAAAGCAATCCTCCCCTTGCCACAACACAGAGCACTTTAGAAGGAGCTTTTTAAAAAAAAAAAGAAAAAAAAAAGCCTTATATTTAAGTTTTAAAGATAACATTAGTCAACACTGTAATCAAAATCAATGTGCACACTTGTCCTACCAATAAACTGCTCAGTTTAACATCATAAAGTATTTTACAAAAAGATATCAACTATATCAAATTATAAAAGGCAATAAATATCCACATGTGAGCTGTTTCTGTTCCCAGTCCATATTAGGAATTTTTAACGTCTAAAAGGTATTGCTGAGAAAAGTCTAGAAATGATCCCAAACTGCACGAAAGGTAGAATGCACCTTGGAATGCTTATCCCCATCATTCCATTTCCATGGTGACCCATAGGGTTTGAAACCACTCACGAAAAGATGGAGGTGTCAAGCATTTCCAGTTCCTAATTATTGTGTACTTCCCCATAAGGAAGAGCAATTTGGGGGTACTAGTTGCCTAGATGACCTCTGCTGGAGAGCATGCAACACCTTGCTTTTGGACAACCTTACTGAATCAGACCAATGGCCCATCCAGCCCAGTATCCTGTCTCTGACAGTGGCCAACACCGGTGATACTTCATGGAAAAGTTATGAGAAACTAGGGTGCAATTATTCATATAAGACTGTCACTGTTTACAATCTGTATCTAGTTCACTCTCACACAACCCTGTGAAGTAGGGTATTATGATTCCTATTTTACAGATGAAGAACTCAGGCTAAGAAAGAGCTTGCCCAAGGTCACCCACTGAGAGTTCATGGCTAAGATGGGATTTGAATCTTAGTCTTCCAGGTCCAAGTTTAACACCTTAACCACTAGGCTACACTGGCTCTCAGTGATGGAGTGGTCAATCCCTTGTTCATTAGCCCCTTGGCTGATACATTACTCTGCAGCTGTGTTACTCCTCCAAAGGACAGCCACCCCAGCGTGTGTTGTTTCTAAAGGGGAATGGGGAAAAGCAGCATTCAGTTAAGCAATTACCATCCTCCTGGCACCACACCAGGTGCTGGATTGGATTCCTGCAAAGGGAGCCAATACAGTTGACACAAAAGTGTTAGCAGCTTGTTCTTACCGGGTGTGAATGACGGGCAGCCTTTGATTCCAGCGATGTCCACAGGTCCAGACTGCTGAGGGTGGGGCTGTGGGATGGGACAGCGTTCTCCCAACCAGCCAGACAATGCTGCATGGAGAACAGGAAAAAGACAGCTCAGACCAGATATCTGAGCCCAACTTGAAACCCCTGGATGGCAGGATTCTCCCTCCCTGCCATTGTATTGTTTGCCTGTCAGCCACTGACGATAACAGCCAAAGAGGCAGGGTGGGGGTGGGGTGGGACTTACAGAGGGCAAAGCCAGACTGTCGGCAGGTTCGTAACTCTTCCTGCGATGGATTTTGTGCTTGTATGCAGGCAGCAGGGTAGACCTGGGAATGCTGACCCTGCAGGCAAACCGGGACAGGGACTTGGAATAAATGTTGCCTGGCATCATTATCTCCATCCCCAACATGTCCCAGGCCAGAGCCACCTTTGCTCCTTCTAGTTGGGGCGCAAGGGGCTCACCCTTGGGAGGTGAATGAGTGAAACACCCTAGGATTGCTTATACCAGGGCTCCTTCTAACTGGCCTTCAGCCCTCTCTCAACTTGACCCTCTCATTTCCATTCAACACTCTGCTGCCAAGTTCATCCATCTCTCCTGGCAGTTTGATCACGTTCAGCCCCATCTCTGCTCCCTCTACTGGATCAATTTCCCCCTTCACGTCCAGCAAAAGCTCCTTGACTTCACCTTCAAGGCTCTTTATGGCCTTGCTCCTCCATATCTTTTTGCATTTGTTTCTTGCTACATTCCCACCCAAGAACCTTGCTCTTCCTCTGATACCACCCTCACCTACCCCAGTCTCCTGCTCTCTGAATTGTATTTGCCTCCTTCTCCCATGCTGCCCCCTATGCTTTGAACTCCCTCCCTGAACACATACACTCTGCTCCCTCCCTTCAAGTCCCTCCTAAAAATCTACCTCTTCTGTCAGGCTTTCTCCTCACTCCCACAGATTGCTCATTGATGCTCCCTCTACTGTCCTATTATTTAGGGTTCCTTTCTCCCCTGTAATTAAATTAAGCACATGCAGCTCTGCCTTCTCAACTTCATGTATGTATTTGGGTCTTATCTCCCCTCCTTTGTCCATCCTCGACTGTAAGCCCCTCAGGGCAGGGACCTGTCTCTAATTAAGGATTGCTCAGTGCCCAGTACACTGCTGGCACTATATAAATAATAATCTGGCCCTTTGGGTGCAGTTAACCCAAGTTCCATTCTCTAAGGGAGGAGCCTCCCCCCCAGCCATGTCACCCCAAAGTTCTTCCCTGTTACTCCTGCATCCTAGGTCCAGACAGACCTGACAAAGGCAGGTTCCTCCAGTGTCTCTGGAGGCCGTTGGGTTCTCGGGGTCTTGCAGATGGGGCAGGCAGCCTCTGAATCCACAGGCACAGCGAAGAGGCGCTGGTTCAAGCGGTAGCAGTAAACGCCTACAACACAGATTTAGGGATTGCTGGAGCCATAGTCATCTGCTTCCCAAAAGCCACGCCTCCAGCCCCTCTTTCACCCACGCATCCCACACAAATGGCTTCCCACATCCAGAAAAAGAAGGAGGCTCATCTTACACTTATGGGAATCAGGAACTAGATCCGCTCCTTGTTCCAGGGCCAAGTAATCCGGAGCCTCTGACCTAAAGAGAGAGAGCGAGAATGAGTCATGGCTGTGAGCTGCAGAGATGGGGATGGAAACACACTCGTATCCAGGGACCTGCATACACCGCGTTTGGGGAAAACGCACTGAATATGGGTCCCTGCCCATACCCCCTTCCCTGGAAGCGCTCTTCACATCGGACGCTTAGATCAGAAAACTGAAGAGCTGCTCCCAGAGTTCGCCTTAGTGCAGGCCACAGGGAGAGAGAGGTCACTGGTGCAATCAATCAGGAGCATAGCCGGGGTGTGCTTGTATGCGCTGACTCTTCCCCCCGGCCACACCTCATGCCACTGTTTCTCCCCCAGCACATGCTCCCCACCCATCCCCATCCTGCAAGGGCTGTTTGCTTCCCCCCATGGGAAAAGGACAGGAAGCAGGAGGCACAGACAGAGACAGCACCTCTTTTATTCCCTGTCCCTTCCCCATGGTGCACACTACCTTCTCCAGGAAGCCATCAGAGGGGTGTGATAGAAGTCAGGGGGAGGGACAAAGAGCATGTGCCTCGGCTCAGCTAAGAGCAGGGGAGACTCAGGCTTCAACCCCCAGCTGTGCCCCTGTCCTACATCACTCCAGCTTTCGTGGCGCTCTCTCCTGCTCACAGTCTGCACCTGCTAATGCTTCCGCAGCAATCTCTCCCCACAACGAGAGCACACGGAGACAGCACTAATGGGCAGGCAGAGCTCAGGAGACATCCAACCCACCTCATCAAGCAGCCTCTCCCTCCAGTCCCTTCACCGTGTCACCTGCCTTCCAGTCAAGCGGCTCTACTCTGAGCTATGCAACTCCAGAAATGAGTTCCCTGGTGTGCCTGGCTTGCACTCCAACTGGGGCATGTCTCCAGTGCCCCCTTCCTAGTCTCCCGTTCCAGTCAGGCAGCCCCAGACCTTTTCCCTGCTCCAGATTCAGATCATCACCACTCACTCCAGGCACGGCTCATAGACGCACGCTTCTTTGTTCACCCGTCGGAACTCCTTCAGCTCAGAAAAGAACTGCTCCGATTTTTCTGACAATGAAGAGTCCATGTCCAGTAGCCCTGAGAGAGAAGGGAACCAGAGACTGGAGTACACTGGGGAAGGCCGTACAACAAGCCTCACACACATGCACAGACGTCCCTGGGAGTCAAAAGAGGAAGTTGATCTAGACTGGCAGCTACCAATGGGAGCAGAGGGTTGCACGGCCAGTGATGCTGCCAGGTTCCATGCTACCATTTCAGAAAACCATGGCTCCTCTAAGAGCTAGAGATTGTGGTGGATCACAAACTGAATAGGAGTCAGCAATATGATGTGGCTACAAAAAAGGCTAATGCAGTTTTAAGCTGCGTTAGCAGAAGCCTTGTCTCCAAGTCAGCGGAAGTAATAATTCCACTCTGTACACCACTGGTCAGACCTCACCAGGAGTTTTGTGTCCAGTTGGGGGCACCTCATTTTAAGGAGGACATTGACGAATGGAGGCAGGTTTAAAAGGAGGGAAGCAAAGATGAAAAAGGCCTGGAAAGCAAGTCTTATGGGGGAAGGTTGAAGGAACTGGGTATGTTTAGCTTAGTGAAAAGAAGATTAAGGGGAGAGATGACAGGAGTCTTCCAATATCTAAAGGGCTGCTGCAAAGAAAATGGCAAGGAATTGTTCTGCAATGCTAGAGAGGCAGTAAGAGCTGTGTGACAATGGAACAAGTTGCCCAGGAAAGTTGTAGGCTCTTTGTTGCTGGAGGGTTTTTTTTAACAAAAGACTGGCCAGCCATCTGTCAAGGATGCTATAGATGTAGTCATCCTGCATCCAAGCAGGATCTTGAGGTCCATTCCAAATCTAAGGTTTAACAAAACTGCACCTCTTGTGCAAAGATTAGCCAGCTGGCTGCCATTGCATGGGTCTTTCAGCAGCACCAGGAACCGGTTTGCTTGCCATACCCCATTCCAAAAGTGCTCACGCTAACTCCAACTTCTCCCCTAGGAATTAAAGAGGTAGAGTCTGGCTAGGATGGCGATTCCCAAACATTTGCCTAGGTGACCCCATTCTGAGACTGAACCCAGACACCATTCCATGACCCCAGACAGTCACGAGGGCATACAAAGTCTATCCGACATCAACTGCGATTGTGATCTCCTCTGCAGACAGTCTGACTGGCCCCAACTCGGCGTTCTGCCCAGAGCCTGGGAACCTCCAAGCTACAAGAAGTAATCATTCCTTTCCGGTCTGCACTGATGAGACCTCACCCGGTGGACTGTGTCCAGCTTTGGGCACATTGTTTTAAGAAGAACATGGTTCAGAGAAAGGCTCTGGAACCTCGTCTGAAGGCCAAATCCAGCCCATAAATGGTTTAAACAAAGAATGGCCCCCTTTCCAATTCCTGGATTGGGCCCCTGGATCCAGTTCTTACCCTCAAGCACTGAAAGAATGAATCACAGGAAGGGAGCGGAGATGAGGGCAAGCACTCAATGATGGGATGGAGCCACAACATGGGTCCCTGATCTGGCCCATCCCCTTCCTGAGCGCACCCCTTAAGCACCCCAGCTCCTATCTGGCCCGCAAAGTTTGAACTAATTTTTAAAGTGTCCCATAGGAGAGAAAGGTTTCCCACCCTGATTCAGAGACTCTCCCCTGAGGAAAGCCGAACTGGCAACTTAAGCCTCACCTGCAATCCAGTCATAGCCCAGAAAAGGACGCACCGACCAGCTGTCTGCAGGGATGGTGTATTTATCGGGCTCCGATAGAAAGGTCACACGGCCAGGTTCCTTTCAGAGCAAGAAACAGGCACAGGTCACCAGAGGCTGCTTAAGGAGCTAGAAGGGCCCTGTGCTCCTCTCGCTGCTACATGTTTGCTAGGGGCCTGGACTGGGAAAGCTGGGTTCTAGTCCTGCCTTTAGAAATAAGTTATGATATGCAGGAGCCACTCAACCTCTCTGTGAGCCACGCTTGTGCCCCATTTCTATGTAGGCTTCAGTGGGGAGATGGGGAGGGTTTGGCCTTCATGGGGGGAGAATTTAGTGAGAACACCACCTGCGGCCTACTAAGCAATGGGAGCCATTTTGGAAGCATCCTAAAGAAAACGAAGAGGATTTTTACCCTCCTCGCCTTAGGTTCATATTAGGTGCTGATCTGTCTCCCGTTACTATAGCATCCAAGTGACCCACAGTCTGATGGGTTTATCCTCACACTCTCTAGTGAGGGAGCGGCTCAGACAATAACCCCACAGGCCTAGAGACTCTCTGTGTGATGCTAAAGCTGCTTGGCGCTGGCATTCCTTGACACCGAGGCGAGTCCCATTGTCTTCAATGGGCTTCGTGCTAGAACCAAATGAATCAATCACAGTGTAAATGTCACTCCCCTTCCTTCCCCTCTCAATCGCGCAGGGAGCCTGGCAAAGCAGGAATATGGATCCAAGTCAACCCTGTATCCACTGGTCACTCTTAGTTAGCACCTGCCTTGGACTCCTTGCTGCGAGTGGAGAGCAGGATCGACTTGGGGGTTCTCGGTATTCGGACAAATGAGTGTCTGTGCCTGTCGCTTCCCTGGGCTCGTGAGAGGCCCGGATCCCCTGGGAGTGGCTCAGCCCTGGGCCTGCCCCCCACTCTTGGGCTGCGTAGGAAGGTGGATTGCTTTCTGCCCTCTCGGTGCTCTGGGCTTCTCAGGATGTCAACGTTTTGAAGTGCTCTGGAGGTTTCCCTGGCACGTCCAGCCACTGGAGCTGCTGGCATGAAACTTCTCTTCCACTGGGGAGAGCCTCCTCGGGTGCGCAGCGCTGCCACTCTGCCCCGGGCTGCTGGCTTCAATGGCAGAAGGAGGGATGACCTCACTGTGCTGGGGCCTGGTTCTACAGACCCCAGCATCGCACAGTCAGCTGCATCCTTGGGAAAATGGGCTTGATTCTCCTTCTGCAACAAGCACAATGACCTGTCAGGCAGCAGCAATCAGACTCAGTGCAGAGGGACTCTTACACTAGTACCTTCCCATCCTGTCAAGGTTAATACAAGTTCAGCCCAGATCTTGACAAGTTAAGTGACAAGATGCTGGAGAGTTTCCCACATTGGAGTTCTGGTTATGAGCAATAAAACATCTCCAAGGAATCTAAAGGGTTTATTCACAGAACACTCCCCTCTTTCAAGCCTCACCACATGCTCTGTAATCTGTTTGTCTTGCCTTATAGCAATCCACCCACACAGCTTCTGACCTCCTTTCATTCCAGTGGCTCACCCCTTGCATGAGGGGACAGAGAACAAGAGTTTCCTCACATTGGGGGGGGGGAGAGAAGGGAAGGGCTAAGGGTTCATGAACCCTACGTCCTTGGACTCACAGAAGAGTCACCCATCCAGTGCTCTTTACAAGATGGAGAGTTGCAGTGACACGGGATGAGAAGAGGAGGTTACAAAATGTAACAAGAACTACATGCAAACCCATCACATGCTGAAATCAATGAGGTCATCTGGGGCGCATGGCTGGTTTAACAGACATGTATTCCGGCCGTGTGTTCTCACAGCTACCTGAGAATCCCCTCCCACCTGCTGCTGGCCAGAAGCTGTCTCTTGATGCAAGGGATCCCTGTGGTATCTCCAGTGACTACAGCCCAGAAGTGGAACAACGGGCTTATCCACATGTAAAAGCAATAGCTGTGAGCATGACCTTTGTTAACTGCACAGTGAAAAACATGTTTGCAAAAACAGACATAATGCTAGTGTTACATCTGGAAGCAACCAGAGAGAGCAGCATCACAGGACATTCATCCTCCCATCGCAGCAACAGCGATATGTGACCCCAATCCAAGAGCTCTTCCCTCCAACGCTTGGGGTCGGGACTTCGAGGAATTGGTAAATCAACAGAGCAGCAGCCATGATGGAGCTGGCAGATCCCCTATCCAAGGAAGAGGGCTCAAATAGGTGGCCACTGCCTGACCTCTCCCTCGCCAGCAGGGCTTAAATTAGCAGGGTCGGGGCAGGGCCAATCCAGAGAAGCAGTGAACCCCTTTCCCCTGGGCTGGTGGCCTACCTGCCCTGCCAAAGCTAGAAATCTGGGGGCACCTGCCCCCTTTGCGGCTATAGTGGTCACCTGAAGCTGCTCCTGATTGGACATTGAACTCTCCAATCCCAATTCACATGGAGCTCAGGGCAGAGGCCTTTCCCGAGGACGGGTTCTGGACTCAAGCAGCAAGTATGTTGCTGAGGATGCTGTTTCTCCAACCAATTCTACAGCTACAAGTTATACTACTGGCATCGAGCACCTACAAGTTATACTACTGGCATCGAGCACCCGGGACTCATCTGCTGCTGCACATGGCCCCATGCTCCCTGCAGTATAGCCCTGCCCAGGTCAGAAATTCTAGCCTGGGCCCAACCACATCAGTCTGACCCAAGCAAAATGCAGGCAAGCTTTTCCAGAATCTTACCCACTGCAGTCCAGCGCCACATAGTGCTGTGACAACATGGTGATCCATGAGAGGCAGGGCCATGGCACTTGTCCTGTCCCTTTCTGACATGGCCCCATTCATTACAGGGCACCATGACATCATGACACTGCCACCACTGACCAGGAAGACGAACAGGCAAAGAGTGCACCTGACCCATGTCCAACGTGACATGGTCCCAGGCCTCTGCACTGCTGCTGCCATGTAGCTGGTTTGATTCTGTGGCCTGCATCAAGCAGACACGATCATTCCCTCCTACACCTCTAGGTGCAGTTGGTCTGATGTTCCCAGCAGCACCTTTCACACTGGGGTACCCTGGCTCCAGAGGTAAATAGGGAACGTTTTTTCTACTCCAGTGCCACTCTGCCTTTCCAGCCCTCGTCGCCTGCTTGGCACATACCCCTCTCCTGGAAAAAGCCGGTGCAGCTTTTTTAGACAGAAAGGACGGTAGCACCCCTTTGCTAGGAAGCCGTTTCTTGATCTCTTCTTGCGTTGTCCGGAGCTGTTCCAGCAGGTTGTGGTTTGCATGACGCAGGCGTGCCAGTTCCTCCAGCTCCATCTTTTCCTTGTTCCTCACGGGCAAAATCTGGAGGACCAGAGAGAGGCAGGCTGCATTAACAGGATTACCCCAGCACAGTGCAAACTAGGAGAAGGCCCTCTCCAGAATCATTGCCAAGATGCTGGAGAGTTTCCCAGATCGGAGTTCTGGTTATAAGCAGTAAAACATCTCCAAGGAATCTTAGCGATTGATTTACATGAAACATTCCCCCCTTGCAAGTCTCACTGTCTGCTCCTTAATCGGCTTGGTTTTGTCCTTTAGCAGTCCATCCACACAGCTGCTGATCCCCTTTCATTTCAGTGACTGACACATCGCATAAAACGGCAGAGAACAAGGGTTTAATCAATCACACAACACTTTTTTTTTTTTTTAGAGTGGGTAGTGGCACAAATCCACATTCTGAGATTTGGGTGGAACGTATCACTTTCTGTGCCTCTTGATGATCTCTTTTTCTCTACCACCTGATGCAAAGAGTGGGCCTTTGCATCAGGGGGATGCAGGGGAAATGGCAGCTGTATTTCAGGGCAAGGCAAATGCAGATAAAAGAATAAGATGCATGCGTGTGTGCACAAGGTGCGGGAAAAGGGTGTTGCATGAATGACTGACAAGGTATTGTCAAAGAGTACAAGTGGTGGCACGGAGTACACGCAGCACTCACAATGTGGGTTGGTGCCACTACCCACCTAAAGGAGCATTGTGTGAATGTACCCAGTGTCATTCTTTCTCTCTAATTAACAATGGAAAACTACCAAACCATTTAAAACTAAAACTGGGTTCCTATTAAAAAAAGGTTATAAAACATAACAGGATAAGGAAGACTGCACATTTTGATTGTCAGGTTTAGACTCTCTTATGATGCTGAAAACACAGACCAGGAAAGCAGCGAAAACTAGGAAGGGAGCACTTGAATTTTAGATCTATTTCTGAGTAGTGCATGACCTTCTCTGTTTTTCTCTCTTTCTTTTTCTTTTTTTTTAATTTATACCCCACCCTCCTGCCAAAACCTGCTCGGGGTGGCTAACAAATATAATAAAATATATAAAATACAAAATACAAAAATATTAAAACCAACAGTGAAGCATACAAACATAATAAAACAACTCCCCCCCCCTTCCCTAATTCTCCATCCCCCACCCCTCCTCCCCATACTCAGTCCCCCTACCCACCCTAACCCACCTCCCCCACCAAACGCCTGGCGGAACAGCCTCTTGTAAGAGAAATACTACATGAACTCTTCCTTGGTTTTGAGCACCTTTTAAAAGTAGCTTGAATGGAGGTTTTTAGTAGAAGTTTTTCTTTTTCCCCTAACTAAATTTTGTCATTTTTTAAATTTTAAGCCATGAAACACAAAATTAAAATGAATCGATAAAAATTAAACAAACAGCACAAACAGTTTAAAAGCATAAATTAAGTTCAACTATTCAAGCACCTGAATGCACAGGTGGATTTCCAGAGGTGCTTTTGAGTAGCTTGTGTTTTGATCAGTGCCTGGGAATTATTTTAGACAAAAGGTTGAATGAAAGAGGTTGATCAATATAACATCCCCCATAACAATGAATTATCTTTAACAGCATTCAGGCTGGGATCCACACTTACTCTGGAGTAGTCCCATTGAAGCCTGAGTGGTTTGTGACTGACTGATCTACAGGACATACCTAAGGGTGTTTTTAGAGAAGCATCTTCCCACCCATCATGCAAGTTGCTGGGCAGCATAGGGCACCAATGCAGCCCTGCAAAATTCATGCTGGGTGGGTGATGGGTGGGTGGGAAGGCACTTGTCTAAAAACACTCTAAGAATGCACCTGTCCATACCTACCAAGGTGTGTGTGTGTGTGTGTGGGGGGGGGGAGCAGTGCCCATGGGCCAGCCCCAGCACACAGCTGCCCTTTTATTTGGCCCTTTTCCAATTTCTGGATCCAGCCCATGGGATCCACCACTCAGGCACTAAAAGAGTGAGCTCAGGGGAAGGAAGCAGGGAAGAGGGAATGCACTAGATCCATGATCTAGATCCTCCCCTTCCTTCCCCCATCCTGAACTCATCCACTCACCCACCCTCATCACCTATCCAGCCCACCCAGCTTGTAGGCATTTTCAGTGTCCCACAAGAGGAAAAAGGCTTGCCACCCTGATATATGCGACAAATCAGGCACAGAGAGTTTAAGTGACTTTCCCAAGGACCCTCAATGAATCAAGCAGTGGAGCCTTAGACTCTAACCCAGGCGTTCCTAAACTGCAGCCCGTGGACCATGAGGTCATGGTAAGTGGTCAGCAGGACTAGCCACAGCTATAGTAAAGCAGGCTTTGCTCTCTGCCACAGCAGGGGAGAGGGGGGGCCCAGAAGATGACTGTTGTGGTCATCTCCCCACACCTCCTGGAAGCGGCCACAGGACTGGCAGGGGCTGAAGACACCAACAGTGTGAACTGCAGTCACCACCAACCCACAACAAACATGTAGTGGGCAGTAGGCACTTTCAGTGGGTGCGTGGTGGACTGTGGGAATTGTTAAGGGTTGAGATTAGTCTGTAGGTCCAAAGACTTTCAGAATTGCTGCTCTAACCATTAAACAACATTGCCTCTCCCCACCAACACCCCCACAGGCATAGGAGTTATATCACCACCTCTTTACACCCCTCATGCCAGCATAGAACCCTTTTGGCAGGCTGACCTGCAAGCCAGGAGAAGAGTTAGCTAAATCAGGCTATAAGGTAACTACATACGCTTTCGCAAGCACAAGCATTTTCTGTGTGTTTCTACAACACCTTTCCTGCCAAAGGATCCCACATGCTTCATGCAAGCTGTCCAATGGTTAGTTCCGCTGTGCCTGTTGCCATAGCATCTGGAAGCAGGGCACAGATCATGCACTCTGCACAAAGAGGCCACTAAGGGTGCTTTTAGACAAGTGTCACCCCACTCAGCATACATATTGCAGGGTTGCATTGGTGCCCTATGCAGCCCTGCAGCATGCATGATGGGTGGGGAAGCACTTGTCTAAAAACACCCTGAGAGGGCCTCTCAGCAAACAATTGGCAAGACTGCACAACAGCAAAGGCAGTATTGGACTCTGGGGTCCCTGCTACCTATCGGTTCTTTACAGGAGCACCCCTTTTGCTAAAAAGGTGACCCTGCACCCCAACTCTTACCCTCCCCTTCCCAAGCACAAGGGACAAGGATGAGTCCCCTCTCTTGGTTCTGCTCCTCCCCCCACTTTCATGCTGCTGTCAGGTCACCTCCACTGTAGCATGAAGAAGGGGATCCCCAAAGCCAAGGTTCCATCTGCCCCTCTCCCCTTACCTTGCTGCCATTGTGGCTCTCCCTCCTCCCTTGTGTCCTATGGACAGAGAAGGGAGAGAGCAGTGCTGCCTTGGGCTCATGGGGGGTGGGGGGAGATCCCCATAACACAGCAGTAGCTGTGAGAAAGGAGGGGGTGGGAGCATGATCTCATGCTGGGACAGGGGGTGGAGGTTCAAGCACCAGAAGGCGTCCATGGCCAAGGCTCCCTGCAGTTGCATCTTTCCCCTAAGCAGTACCTCAGGGCACTATGCTATTTAATAGGGGGTGAGGAGAGGACAGGCAGGGAGGTCTTTGGGATCAAACTAAATTTCTGGTGCTGCCAGCTCTGCACATGATCCAATTACAGAACATTTTTTTGTCTCCTGTGACTGAAATAATGCCCGTTTCTGAAATAAGCTAAATACTTGGAGCGATTTTTAAAGAAAGGCTTTGCCTTGCCTTGGCCCCAGCTTTCATTGCTTCCCAGTGCCAGCCTCCACCCCAGAGGTGGCTGCGTTCCAGCAGAGTTGCCAGCCTGCACAGAACTGGCTTAGAGATGGGAAATATTTCAGTCTTTTCCCTCCCTCTCCGAGGAGTTTCCGAG
The DNA here is from genome assembly GCA_003113815.1 of Sphenodon punctatus. Classification (NCBI taxonomy): domain Eukaryota; kingdom Metazoa; phylum Chordata; class Lepidosauria; order Sphenodontia; family Sphenodontidae; genus Sphenodon; species Sphenodon punctatus. The sequence continues at coordinate 1,160,586 of QEPC01006580.1, read as the reverse complement.
GCTGCTTTGCAAAGATAAGCAAGGAGGAGGAGGGGTTTGCATTGTTTATTTGTATTGGTGTTGCATGCCAAGCTGCTGGAAAGTTCAGCCTTGCAGGCAGGCAGTGGGGTGAGGGGGCAGGATTTGCCCTCTGGAAGAGGCGGTGGGGCCAGTATTATCAGATGGAGGGAAATGTCCCACAGTGCAGGGAAATTTCCATGAATTTCAGGGAAATTTCTGGGTCAGTGACGAGGCCTCAAGTAACCTACATTTTGTGGGACACCCCAGATTTTTGTCTCCCATGCACGCTTCCCTTCATAGCGTGTAGGGGGGAAGGCTCTGCGTGCCAAGTCCCAGAGGCTCCTTACTCACAATCTGTGTTCCCCTCCACCCACGCAGGACAGAAGGCTCCTGTCAAAATAGTGTAGTGGAGCAGAGAGCTGCTCTGTCTGCTGGTGCTCTGGGAATCAGGAGCATCAGGGATGGGAAGGGTCCTTCTCCCCGATGGCAGAGGAATACATATCCCTAGGGAGAGAGGAGGCAGCTAGGCCTGAAGGGAAGAAGAGCAGTAAGCTGCAGATACTATCATAGCCACAGGAATGGATTCAATGACTGGGTGTCTACAGTACTCTACTCCCACTGCCCCATGAGTGCCTTTGATCCAGCTTATTCCACAGTAGAGGGTTTGCCTCAGCAATTGGCCCTAAACTCTGGAACACGTCCACGTAACTGCACTGCCCGGAGCAAACTACCCCTTGCTCCAGAACAACTTTTACACTCCACAAACCTATTTGCTCTGGAGCAGAACAGACGCGGTTCCGAGAACTCAGCCGCTGCACGATCAAGGCAAGCTGCCCGGCAGTACGTTGTTTCAACAGGGACAAACAAGGCCCTCCTCTCCATCCTCTGCAATGTCATTTGTTTCTAAGCGCAAAGCAGAAGAGTCATTTTTACCCAATACTGCAATTATTTTTGTTATTTATCTGTAGAAGGAAAGTTTAGTAAAAAAAAAAGGGGGGGGATCCCCACCCCCGTCAGGGAAATATGAAAATCAGGATCTGGAAGCGCACGATTTGAGAGGGAGGGGGGGGGGGGGGGGGGNATCAGGATCTGGAAGCGCACGATTTGAGAGGGAGAGGGGGAGGGGGGGGGGAGGGGGTCCTCTAAGCAACCTCTGCCTACAACTCCAACTCCAGGCAGGCAGGCAGGCAGACCTTTGCGCGATTCCTCCCTTCCTAGGCTAGGCTGCCGTCTCCCACAGCCCCAGCCCGATTCCGTGCAGCAGCAGAACCGCCCAGCCCCTGCGCTCCGCTATAACCTCAGCCCGGGACTTACTTTGCCCTCGGTTGCCACAATGTAACAAGAAGCCTCCAGCCTCCTTCTGATTGGCCAGAGCTCCAGCCCCAGCATGAAATGCACCAACGGCCCGGAGTCCAGTTTAAAGGGGCACGGCCTCGGAAAGAACACGCGGAGCAAGGAGCAGTACTGGGGGATGGAGCTGGCGCGTAGCGTTCCCGCAAGGCGGTTCTGCCCCTGCAAACAGGAGGCTGCCGCCACCAACTCAAGGCTGGAGCCCCAGGGCTTGGCAACCGGCAGAGTTTGAGTGCTAGTCTCGCGATTTCTTGAAGCTTAACATTCACATTGGTAGACTGTCCGCGTCTCTAAAACGAGCCCTCCCTCCTGCCTGCACAGAAACACGAATGGAACCGAAGCCTAAAAGGCAAATATTGGGCTTAAATAAATACAGCCTGATTATTGTTGGTGCCAGACTCGCGATTCTAGACAAGTTAGAGGTGGCAACACTGAGCCCCGAGTCTGAACAACAGGAGAGTCCATGGAGCAGAAGAAAACCCTGCTCTACTTCCCTTACTGAGCGCAGCTCGGAAATATAGGTGATCCGGGGAAACGGTAGTAAAGGAGCTGTTGGCTTGAAACTCCCCACATTCAGACTGCACCTGAGGTGCCAGGAAGCATGGTTTCTGCCACCATCCTTGGCTTGCCAAGCTGCCCAGCAGAAGCTTGATCCTGACATTGTTAAAGCAGCCTGGGAGAGGTACTTTGAATTAGCAAGTATCACTCCAGGCTAGTTCACGCTTCCATGAAGATTAGGATTTAGCCCTAATCTATATCATATGATTCTATTAGTGCCAGTGGTTAGTTGGGCTGCCTTTGTGTTCCACAAGAGTCAAACCAGAGATTGTAAGTGGTTCCCAAAACATTTTTGCCTGCATGATCCCCATTGTCAGATCTAAATATAACCCTCTTCTCTTTCGCTCCCCCAAAATTGTATCAAGTATCAATCATGATTCTGACCCCCAGCTGCAGCTAGTGCAACCCCATCTTGGGGTCCTGACCCACAGTTTAAGGATCTTTGTGTTAAGCACAGACCTGGGAACCAGGGGTGGCAGAGTTTTGTTAAACCTGGAGCTAACTTTCACTGTGATCTGGAGTAAGCCACAATGGCTTACTTGATCCTTGCACAACACAGCAAATTGAAGGCAATGTAAAGTGGTCCACAAACTGCTTGCTCCAGAGTAGCCTCACTGGTCATCGGTCAGTCTACAAGACCAGCAGAACACCTACAATCCCACTTTGAGACAATGGAGAATATGTTTGCTTAGCACTTACGTAATGCTACTCCATCTCTGCTTTGATTTTATAACAGAGAAAGTAAGGTTGCGGTGTTGGTCCCAAGTACAGGCAATACATATTTTTGATATATAGTAGGTTATATATATTATAACAGACCAACTGTAGCTGGTCCACTAAAAGATATCACTGTACTACTTGGTCTGTTGATTTTGTAATGCTGAAATGGGAATACCATTTACCAAGCAGTGGAAGGGGCATGAAGAGCAAGGAGTGAAAGATATCAGGTCAAAAGGTGTTCTCATCACCAATTAGTATCCCTCCATGGCATGATTGAGAACCTGCACCCACACACCCCACCCCACCCCATTTACATCGCTGGTTCCCAAGCTTTGTGAGCTAACAGACCACTGTTAGCACAGGAAATGTTGTCTTGGACCATCCTGCAGCTACTGGCTCTGGCAGCAGCATGGTACATGCTCATGGCAGACTGGCTCTGGCTGCACAAGGCAGGTGGATTTTGATCCTTGCTGTCACTACCATCCCCAGGGGCTGACCAGATGCCAGTTGTGGACAGCATATGTGCATTAGGGCCATCCTCCTGATGCTTCCTCTTCCCAATGTGGTTGCAACACTGGTGGGAACCAAAGCCTGATTTGGTTGAAGTCACAGCTGATTCTGCAGACCAACTGTGGCACATGGACCATTTTCAAAACACTAATCTCTAGGACCATAATTAGGGAACCACTGGCTTAAGATGACTCAGTAGCACTGCTGGGCCTATTTTATTTATTCTGCTCAGGGCAGCAACACCACATAAAACAAAGTTAATCCCATTAAAAATATAGTGGTGTGGTGGCCAAGTGGTTAAGGCACTCAGCTACACCCCTGACAGCTATGGGTTTAAGCCCTGCTTGATAGTCACCTCCAGTCCAACCAGCTGTGAATGGGGACCTGATCCACTGAGCTGGGAAAAATCAAAGGTGGCTTGATGGGATGCTGGGCAAATCACTCCTTTGTGCACCATATGCCACAGATAACAGATGTGCCATAATCACACTAACCCAATGTCTTGGGATGGACTTCGACATTATATATACAAACAGCTTCCTAGAACTTATCCCTGCTTACTAAATGCCTAGCCTGGGAGTGAGGAATGTTTCCCTCCCAGGGCTGCTTTGAAAACTAGTACAAGTTTTGAGGGCCACAGAGACATTGGGAGCAAGAATCCTGATCTGTTCTCGATCCTTGTGTACATGCCCTGAGCTCTGTCCCCTTATCATGAGCTCAGTTTTTTAGTGCTTGAGAATAGGAACTGGATCCAGGGTCAGATCCAGGAACTGGAAACAGGCCACATAAAAATATGCACATTTAACACCTGGTTCCCCACCCTAGTCTAGCCAAGTAAACAGGACTTGCATTGTCTCCAGAAAGCACGGAGGCCTGAGCTCCAATGAACTTCCAGTGGGAGAGAATGACATAGATGTGGAGCCAATACCGAGAACACCGCTCTGCAGAACACCACTGAGCACTCTCAGATTTGGCACTGGAGGATCTTGTAAGGACACTCCCAGCTGACCATAGGGGATGACAATGGATTAATTTTCTATGAAGCTTGTGATGCATTTCCCTGCCACTGGCCATTTCATTCCATTCTTTTCAAAGGGAGAAGAGTAAAACCCCGTTGCACTGAATATTTAACTAGCTGATGAAAGTTTTATACCAAGATACTACAGTACAGACAAGAAGCAGGTGGGTTCATCCAATTCATTTTTATTTTGGTTTCGGACATTAACAGCATTGATATGGGAATAATTCATGCATGTCTATCGCCTTAAATACAGCAGAGAGAAAACTCACTGGTAGGAGTATTGTGAAGAGCTCCCGATGCAATAAAAAAAGGGAGCGGGGGGGAGGGCAGAGAATAGCAGCGGTAAAATAAAGTGCGTTTAGCTAAACTTTTTAATACAAGTCCAGCGGAGCCTGTTCTGGTCATTTCTTGTAACCAGCTGCAGTAGTGTTTGGAATTTAGCATCTGTCAGGAGAGACAGAAGCAGTTTCTCTAGTTTACAGCCAGGGCCGACTCCTCTTGTCTGTATTAATGGAACTCAGTTGTATTTTGCTTTTGTTAAAACTCATTGATTTGTTAACCTTTGATTCCATTAATGTAATCCCAAGGCAGTGTTTTCTAGATCCTAAGTGGCTAGGGCTAGACTTTCTTTAGACGACTGTCCTGCTCAAGTTAGCATCTGTGTGTTTAAAAAAAAACATGTTTCAAGCAGCTCTGCATCTTGAGGCCAACAGCTTCACCGACAGCAAGAGAATAGCCAAATCACCAAATTCTTTGCAGAAAGTATTATTGGGCAGATTAAGTCTAGCAATGCCCTGTTTTGTTTCTAGCAGCCTTGAATGGAACAGTGATTCAAAAGGATGGCTAGTTAGCTTCTGGCTCCCTCTTTCTCAGGCTTCCCCTGGGATTCTGAGTTCAGTCCAGGTCAAGTGAACCAATGCATGGAAAGTCACCTGGGCTCTTGTAGGGGTTTTAAGAATTACTGCAATGCAGCAGCATCTTCCCTCTGCTAAAGACATTGCATCAGGATTTGCCAACTATGACCAGGATGGAATGGCAGCTCTACAAAGAAGGCCTAAGTTTATCCACAGAGCAGATGCAGCAGTGTTGGTTCCATCTATTCCTGCCTTGACATGCCCCAAGACGTATCTGGGGAAGCCACTACCATGGAGGCAAAACGTCAGTCCGAGCCTTTTTCCCTCCCTAGCCTCATGCTGCCAACAAGGGTGAAGACTGCTGCTGTAGCAACTCGATATGAACAGCCAAGTGCTAGGAAAGAGACCAGTTAGTTTTTCAGAGCAGCCATTGGACACAGATGACTTTCTAACCTGGACTAGATTCAAGGCAGCATGTCAGAAAGTGAAAGGCACCATTATGCCATTGCTAGTCGCCCGAGACATCTCATCCCTTTCACATCTTGCTTATGCCAACACTGTGCCTCTCCTATGACTTGGGGATGTATGAAGGTCCCAGTCTGCCAATTCTCTGTGCTAATCCACTTGGCAAATCTCCAAAGCCCAAGACTTCCAGGTTAAAATATCCTCAATAGCTTAGGCTCTCATACATCAGACGGCTTCTCCTCTTCTCTGGAGCTAGGGGGATGCACCTATGTGTCAGCAAAGAATACTTCTAATGCCTGTTGATTACTGCTCAAGTAAGAAACCTCCTGCTTAATGCCAAAATGATAAACTCCTGCAATCTTCTTTCTAATCTCAGCTGGGGATCCCTTCTAGTTATACATTGGCTGTTGCCATCTCACATTGGCACCAAATGGGATTGCAGGAATGGGAAATTCATTATCTGGAGAATTTATTCACCTCAGAAGTTTTTTTTTAAAAAAACAGCCCAACCCACTGCTACACACGTGTGCGCGCACACACACGGGGGACAATTTATCTCAGCCCCAGTGAAAGAAGCTTCCTGACAAACACAGGAATAGTCCAGTTCTGCTAGCATTGTTTGGCCACAGATTCCAATGGGTGTATGGTCAGGCCCTTTAACTTATAGACTGATCAAAATTAAATACACATATATATGGCATTCATGGCCAAACGGAAAGACCAATTTGATCTGCTTACAAAATAAAAAGCTTTTAAAAAGTTTCTCTTACCCTCTGACCGTGAATGGTCTCCCCGTATCAGTACCAGTCTCCCTGGCTACTAAAAGCCACTCACTCATCAGTGTTCTGTTCCTTTTTAAAAAACACACGCACAGCCATATTAACATATAAGAAAACATCACACGGGAGTTCTACAGGGACCCAATTCTTCTACAGCTTGCAGCCTACACACTAAACGAGCAGGAATGAAGGATTCCAGAGGACTGCATCTCAGAAACCCCTCTGCACACTTCTAAGCCACGTTGTAATGCAGCTATTTACATACTGCCACATGGCCATCCAACATGCTTTCCTCTACTAAGACCACCAGCATTACTGCTAGCTCCACTGATTCCATGACAACCAGGGGTGCAGGGTCAGCCAGAGAAGGGTTTTCCCAATGGGAGCCGGGGAGCTCTGAAGGGGGAAGAAGCTGCAATTGGAAGAATAAGAAAAAGCTTACTAAATCAAAACCCCAACCCTCCATCTGCCTTCTTTTCTAACTTCTCAGGAACTTACACTTCTCCAGAGACAGAAAAGCAGCAGCGAGCCCCTCCAGCTGCACTATTGTTTAAGGGTAACCGAGAAGCGTTAGGGTGGATCTACGTAGGTCGCTCATAGTACTGTGCTGGCTTTGTATCCCCATGTATGTGGTGTGTGTGATGGTGGGGTCTCTTGAGAGGACCAGCTGCTGGTCTTACATGTTCATGGACACAGGGCAGCTTTAGAACTCAAAAGGGTGGTCAAATTTCAGCTTTATCCCTTATTATATGGGCAATTCATCAAGGAGGGAAGATTTGCTAGAATATAACCTGAACTTGATATTCTGGTGGCCACAGTGAATGCGTGATTTAAAAACAAAACAGCCCCCAAATCTTGGATCGCATCTACCATACTTCATTAAATCCCCTGTAAGTGCAGAAGGCAGAAATGCTGCTCGTTAATAGTCAAATCTGCCCCCCAGCAGGCAAAGAGGAGAAAGAGAGACAACTAGTGTTGGGGGGGGGGGGGGCGGGGGGAAGGAGGGGGGAGACAACAGGGAAAGCGCAATCCCTATGGGGAGAATGCGCAGCAAATTGCTTTCATTCATGTCCCGGGGGTCCCATCCCCTACCACACGCTCTGTGGCAATTCAGAGTGCACGGGAAATGCTGCCGTCTCATCTTCCCCACATTATCTGCTCTGCTGCAGATACTGGTGTGTGAACATGTTGAGCTCGCTGTCCAGCCAGCCTGCTTTATTCCTGTCAGGGTGGAGAAAAAGCCCTTGTTAGGCCTAAAGCAAGTCAAAGGTACAAATATACAAGGGATTGAAGGACAGCCAAGAGTAGAGACCCAGCATCGACTTATCCTTTCCCTCTAGGCCAGCGTTCCTCAATAGGCAGCCCAGGAGCTGAAGCTGACTTGCAAAGCCCGCTCCTGAGGACCCCCCCCCCCCAAAAAATAATAATCCTATTTTGTTGTCACGCACTTTCCCAAAACTCAGTCCGAGTTGCTGGAGCGGAGGTTTTTGAGCTGAGCGCCACCCACACTCACGCCCCCCTCCCATCCAAGCTGGGTGGGAGGAAGAGAAAAGGAGCAGGGCTAAATTCATCTCTGATTGGCCAGGTAGTTAAGTCCCTCTCCAGTTTTGGACCACATGGTGGTAGCTCGGGCCAAGTCAAGGGGAGGGGCTGTTCCTCTCTTAGCTCCCAGTTGTCAGATAGATAGTTCCTTGCACTTACTGAAACCTGGATCTCTCCCTCTGACTCTGCCACCCCCTCCTCTGGAGGCCTTTCCTTCTCTCACTGGTCCCGCCCAGAAGGCTGGGGTGGTGGCATGGGCCTTCTCCTTGACAACTTCTGTTGATTCCAGCCCCTCCTCCTCCTTTGAGGCTCACTCTCTACGTCTCTTCTCCCCCCTTCGCCTTCGTGTCGCTGTCATCTACCGCCTCCTAGCCCCCTTTCCTCCTGGACTTCGAATCCTGGCTTACCTTCTTCCTTTCTGATGATACCCCCACTCTCATTCTTGGTGACTTCAACATCCATGTTGACGCACCTTCCCAGTCCTCTATCTCCTGCTTTCTCTCCCTAGCCTCCTCCTTTGATCTCCGCCTCTGGACTGATTCCCTCACCCCAGGCCACTCTCTCGATCTCATCTTCTCCAGAAACTGTTCTGTTGCTGACCTCTCCTTTGACCTTTGTCCCATATCCAACCATTACCTCGCTTCCTTCAACCTTGCCCGTCAACCCCCATCTTTGTCCGCGGCTTCATGCCTCTTGCGTGATTTGCAGGCTATTAACCTTTTAGATTTTGCTACCTCCCTCTCCTTCCGCCTGTCTTCTCCTCCTCTTCCCCCGACACTGCCATCTCTTCTCTCAATGCCTCTCTCACGACCCTCAACTCTCTTGCCCCCCCCATCTGCCCTGTTCGACCTCAAAACCCCCATCCTTGGCTCATCCCTACTATCCGCTACCTCCGCTCCTGCACCCAGGCTGCTGAACGCCTCTGGCGCAAATCCCACTCCCACCCTGACTTCCTCCACTATAAATTCTCCCTCTCCTCCGCTCTCTCCCTGGCGAGGCAACACTACTATGCCTCCTGGGTTGAATCCTACTCTTGTGACCTCGGCCGCCTCTTCTGCACCTTTGACTCCCTTCTCAAGCCCCCCTGCCCCCCTCCACCCTCTTCCCTTTTTGCTCATGATCTCGCGTCATTCTTCACCTCAAAGATTGACAAGATCCGCCAAGACATTGCTTCTCACCCGTCTCCTCTCCCTCACCACCCCCTCCTCCTTACCTCCTGCCTCCCTTGAGGAAATCCCCTCTTTACTCTCTTCCTCCAACCCCTCCACCGGCCCTCTCGACCCAATCCTCTCCCACCTCCTGGCCGCCATTGCTCCCACTGTCGCACCCCCCACCCCCCTTTACATGTCACTAATCTCTCCCTCTCCACTGGCTCCTTCCCCTCCACCTTCAAGCATGCCACTGTCTCTCCCGTCCTCAAAAAGTCCACCCTCGACCCTTCTGACCCCTCTAGTTACCGGCCGGTCTCCCTTCTACCCTTCACCTCTGAGCTTCTGGAACGTGTTGTCTACTCCCGCTGCCTGGATCTCCTCTCTGGACCCTCTCCAATCTGGCTTCCGCCTCCTTCACTCCACTGAAACCGTCCTTGTCAAGATCACCAATGACCTACTTGTCGCTAAATCTAACTGCCTTTACTCCATTCTTGTCCTCCTTGACCTCTCTGCTGCCTTTGACACTGTCAACCACTCACTCCTACTGGATTCTCTTCACTCCCTAGGCTTCTGCGGCTTTGTCCTTGCCTGGTTCTCCTCCTACCTCTCTGACCGCTCCTTCAATGTGTGTCTTCCCAATTCCAAATCCTCCTCCCTCCCCCTCTTGGTTGGGGTTCCCCAAGGCTCTATCCTGGGCCCTCTCCTCTTCTCTATCTACACCCTGTCCCTTGGCAAACTTATTGCCTCCCACAGCTTCCAATACCACCTTTATGCTGATGACACTCAACTATCTCTTCACCCCCTCTCTCTCCCCGTCTGTCCAAGCTCGCCTCATCAACTGTCTCTCTGATATCTCCGCCTGGATGTCCCAACGTCAGCTCAAGCTCAACATGGCTAAGACTGAACTCCTTATCCTTCCTCCCTACCCTTCCTCTCCCCCTTCCCTGTCCATCCTTATTGATGGGGTCACCATCCGCCCCATTCCCCAAACCTGTAGCTTGGGCTTTGTCTTCGACACTCAACTGTCCTTTAAACCTTACATCGATTCTGTTCCCAAGTCCTGTCACTTCGCCCTCCATAACATTGCTCGGATTCGCCCCTTTCTCTCTGTCGTCTCTGCCAAAACCCTTGTTCACACCATGGTCATCTCCTGCCTTGACTGCTGCAACCTCTTCCTTACTGGCCTCCCCCGCTCTCACCTGTCCCCACTTATCTGCATCCAAAACTCCGCTGCTAGGGTCATCCACTCAGCCCGTCGCTTCGACCGTGTGCAGCCTCTCCTCTCCTCGCTTCACTAGCTCCCCCGTCCACAACGCATCCTTCACAAACTCCTGGTATTCACTTCCAAAACCCTTCACAACCTGGCTCCCTTACCTCTCAGCCCTAGTCTCCTTACACACTCCTGCACCCACTCTCCGCTCCTCCTGTCCCCTCCCTCGCTCTCCCCATATCCCCTAACCGCCTTCATCCCTTCTCCCTTGCTGTCCCCCATGCCTGGAACTCCCTCCCTCCCTACATCCGCCTTGCCCCCTCCCTCCGCACCTTCAAATCCCTCCTCAAAACCCACCTCTTCCTCGCCGCCTTTCCCAACGCCTGCTGTCTGCCCTCCCCGCAGACTCCTGCCTAACTGCAACCAAGCCAAGCATGTGCACCTGAGACTTTGCATCTGCTGAATGTTATTTATCCTGTGTCTCTCCCTATGTCCCCTCTCCTTGTCTCCCCCCTCCGTGTCTATTAGATTGTAAGCCATAGGCAGGGACCACATCTATCTTATTGTTCTGTAAAGCATCAGGTACATAGCTGTTGCTATACAAATGCTTATAATAATAATAATAATAATAGGCGGAAAGGAGCCATCATCCATCCTAACAAGATGATGGATTTTTTGGGGGGGCGGGGGGAAGATGGCAGAGATCATGTCTTTCCAAAACAACCACCCAGTTCCTCTTGTTCATTCCCCAAATTGTCCCCTTTCCCTTGTTATTCTTAAGCCCTGCCTGCACCAGCCTCCTTCCCATTGCAGTTGTTTTGGCCCTACCAACTTCCCTCTGCCTCTTTCCCTGTCCCTTCACACCCAGTCCCTTCTCTCACCAATTCTATGCAAATCTGTATCGTTTTATGTCAATCTACCATCGGACCCTCCAGGTTCTCTTTTATAAATTGGGCCCCACATGAGAAGTTAATTGAGTAGCACTGGGGGTTCCAGTGAAAGAGCCTTGTTCAATGTTGGATTCTATGCTCTGTAGGGGTGAACATCCACAGGGGAGCTCTCTTCGCATCAGGAGGAAAGGGCACAGGCAGGCCGAAAGGACAGATAACTGGCCACCTGTAGGCAGTGGAGCCCAGAGAATCAGAATTGGAAGGGACTTTAAAGGTCATCTATTCCAGCCCCCTGTGCTAATACCTATGCAGCCCCCTGACACCTGCATAGTGCCAGGAGATTAACAAGGACCAGCAGTGCTGAAAGCCAGTCCTTTCTTATAGGAGACGACATGGGGCTAGCAATAGGCACCCCAGGAATGCCCTGTAACCTTTCCTCTTTATGGGATCTCAGAAGGGCTTGTAGGACGTTGCTCCCTTAAAACATTTGGCCAAGACACACGGTAGTGATAACGCAAAGCGACAGACATGGGTACACAACAACTGCACGGTTTCTGTGCAGCTGTAGCTCTCTGGACCGTGGGAAGATACAATGAGCTGCTGATTGCAAGAAGTCGTGATAGGATGCGTAGCCTCATCCTGTTTGGCAGCCCCAGGGGGTCTTCACGCTACAGGAGGGGTCACAGACTGATCTAAAGGGAACAGGTACGAAGGCGGCTTTCCAACAGACTTGCCAAGTGGAAAGAGAGGCAATACGCACCGGAGCAGTTTGGCTTTGCTTTGAACAGAGTCCAAAACTTCAATTTTTTTGTTCAGGACAGCAATTTCTTGCTCAAGATCCTCCCGTGTCACATCCACCTGCTGACACAGCTGAGCGAACGTCCCAGCGAGCTCCCTTAAAGAAAACAATGGGGGAGGGAAAGAGGTCTCAAGCACTAACACCATGAAATGATCCCATCCTATCATGCTTGCCAAGATTGGGAACAGCCCCACCCACTCACTCTCACGATGGGGCAGCTTCAAACAGTGCAAGCTCTGCAGGGCCCACTGGAATTCCCTGCTGGAGGTGCAGAAAGGAACCCCTCAGAGGAGGGGCCGAGCCCATGGGAGTGCTCAGCAGGGGGGGAAATGAAGCCTGTCCGAGTGCTGGGTGGGTGAAGCAAACAAAGGGCCCTTTGGAGGATGCTGAGGGAGGGCCAGAGCCCACTGGAATAGTGCTCTGTGGAGGAGGGGCATGGTCCCCCAGAACACACTTCACAGCAGGGCACCTGTGAAAGCTTGCCTGCACCCTCGCTGCAGACCGGGCAAACAAGGAAGGCAGGACAAATGAAAGGGGACCTAGGAGAACTGCTGAGGGTCAGATGAAAGAGGGAAGCCGCGCGGAAGTGGCCTGTGGGTTGGAGACTCTCCACCCCTGCACTAGAGCATTAAAGCACATTAAGTCACTGTAGGGCATGCAACAGAGAAAGTTAGGGCCTTTTGGGGGAGCTTTAACAGTTTGGTATCATGCAGAGACCATGCTCATGCTTCTAAGCCCCACAGACACAGAGGCAAGGACTTTAGAAAAAGCAGCTAGAGTCCCATCATTGTGGGTTCAGATGTGGGGCCCAGAGAATATCCCCAGCGGCGTTGTCATGCAGCAAGCAGCGCGAGGGTCAACCTTAAGGGAACAACCCAGTGAGGAGTACCCTAAAAGCTGCCTTGCTAGCCAGAAGAGTAGTTCCTTGCAATGAGGTCACTCACTGCTGGACTTGGTGGCTGCAGTTGGAGCCTGTGTAGCTGACGATGAGCTGCAGCTTCTCACTGGCGTACTCCACAAATTGGCGCTTGAAGGCTCTCTCCTTGGCTTTCGAGGTCCAGGTGAGGCGCTCGTAGACGTAGAGGAGCCCATAGAGGCAAAAGGAGAGTGCAATCAGTCTCCAGCCTACAGCCTTCCACACCTGCAAGCAGTACAGGAGAGAGGTGGCATGAGACATCAGCCAGGGGCAATGGTGGTACTGGATATTGATTCTAAATGCAGGATACGGAATATGGAATATCCAAGTTCTAGGCCTCACCTCTGCGCTACTGGTCTCCAATCTGGATAACAAGAACTCCCCTAGTTACCTACCTACATGGGCTGCAATCCACAAACCACTTACCTGGCGTAAGGGCTTCGGTGGGCTACTCCGGATTAAGTGGCTTGTGGATCATGGCTACCGGCACTACGCAGACTAATTTACGCAAGATGCTGTCAAGAGCTGTGTAAAAATTAGAGGCTTCTCTGTTTCTGAAGCACAAGTTGTTTTTTTAATAAGTTCTTGCTTAAAAAATCACCACCATTAGACAGTGGGACACACTGTGGATAAAGCACATCCCTGCCCCATCAGTGACTCACTGTGTGACTTACGTAAAAACCCCTTTCTTTTCAGAAACAGCCTCTAAGTTTCTAATGCCCAATGGAGACACCCATCGCCTCCTTTTGAAGGTAGTGAGTGCCCATTCAAGACAATGGGATCTGGAGGGGCTCAGGACCGTTGCAAATTCCCTTTCCTTAGAGGTTTGCCAAAGCCTGAGCATGTTCTGGAGGCAATGCAAGGATTTCCTGTTTGGCCAAGCATTTGGTAAGTGGGGATAGGGTTTTGGGAAGATTTTTTAAAAATATCACACACATGCACACTTTTTATTATGTTGTAACCCACCCTGAGACAATGGGATGGGTGGGGTAGAAATCTAAATAAATAATAATTAAACCCAAATTGGGAACCGCAACAATTAAGACATAAAAAACCCTCACAAACCACAACTGAATGTTTCAGCCTTCACCACCTCCTCTGAGAAATTGGGGGGAGGGGGAGAATACTAACCCTACCTCCCATCCTTGTAAAAGTCAGCAGCAGTTATGTGCTTGACCCTATTGCTACATCAACTTAAACATTCAAAAACCAACCAGCAACTTCATGTGAAATAAGCTCATGAAATGTCAAAAGCAACACCACTTTGCTGTCCCCTACGGATCCTAGGAAGGACATCTCATCGGTACCACATGGCTCCTGTAGACTAAACTCCTTCAAATTCAGGAGCAATCCACCACTGAACACAGGCAATTGGCTGTTGAGATATTTTCAACCTACCACTCCACCAACTACCAGGATCCCCATGGAGGTTCTGGAAGTTAGTGATGCTAAGCCGGTCACCATGGACACCATGAGCTCTTCCTGGGTCATAGAACCCTGAGGCAGGGGAGGCAGACTTGGATTTGCAGGGGTTAAAGGTAAAGGACGCTGAACCTAATTAGAAGGGAAAAGAAAGACACACACATAAGAGAGAACGCAAAGTGTGTCCATTTCATTCAGATCTCGGTCAGCCAGCGAAATTCAGGTGAAAGCCAATAATAACTGCTATGGACGTATCAGGATGTCTCACCTGGTCATTATAGCCCATCAAGGCACGACGAGTGTTCTTTGGCCCCAAAAACCTGTTCACAAGCATCGTCCATCCAAGAGAAAAGTGGAATGCTATGTCCTCCTGGAAGTCGGCACAGAGCTTGTCACAGTTCAGGTCGTAGCTGAGGGCAAAGCGCTGTCGGGGGATCAATGTATCTATCTGGCCCCGAAGAGTGACTGGGAGAAGGGGTTTTAGCCCATCTACAAAGAAAGGGACAGTAAGTCAGCAGCACTGAAAAGGAGAGATGGGTTAGGATGGAGCTGACTGTGGTCTCTGTATATCATGGCTAATCTGTATCTTATGAAGTTTGTATTTCTCCTATGAACTATCAGTAGGCACTGAACGTTTCTAGGGCCAAAACATAGCATATCGCCCAGAACCATCATCCTGAAAAACTACTTTTTAGGACATAGATTCCTCACTGGGAGTTCGTTTCCCATCTCAGCTCCTTCATCACTTTCTTGAAAGAACCCCCAGACCACAAATTGAGAATCTCTGCACTGCAAGTTTTCATAGGCCAAGGGCAGCTAAGACGTTGATCGTGCTTGATGTCCTGGTCAATCATGGTGGCGTTTGGCCCCCTCACCCTGTGCTGCTCTGGATGATGTGTGCTGCTTTTAGACCTCAGCAGTGGGGGGAGGGAGGAAGTGGTCAGCAGCAGCATGTAAGGGCACAGAGGGAGAGTGCTAGAAGTCCCCATGATCTACTGTGTGCTGTCGTCAACCACTTTTTCCTATTCCACCTCAGGGAACTATGAACAGTGTTAGCCACCCAGAGCAGCAGGAAGGGGGCTGAAGTAGCACCCTCCCACTGCTGCTCCAGATGGCATACTCCACTTCTGACTCTTGGAAATGGTGCGCGTGTGTAGTAGCAGATGCCCGACCCCCACACCCCAAGCAATGTTCAGGAGCGGAACTGAAGCAGTGCACAGAGCTGCCCTGGCCACTGGGGAGGTGGGGTGGAGCGGAAGCACAGAAATCCCCACGCAAATCCTCCTGTAGGTTCCACTTCTGCATCTCCCTGCTGGTACTTGTGGCCACATGGGGCTGGGACTGTTTGGAAAGGGGCCAAGGGTCTCTTCCATCTCTTTCCAGCATAGCTGCACCCCTTTCTTAGCACCAGGATGTCACAATATTCAAAGGGGCAGGGTAGATCACCCTAGGTCAATACCTGGACAGGGTAGATCCGGGTCTGGTCAACTCCACCCCAAACAACTTCCCCATCAGTCAAGAGCAACGAAGCTGCTCCTTGGGGACATTCCTGTACGAGCACAGCGAGTGGCAGATACACTGGAATTATTCATTACCCTGACATATAAGATTAGAAGGTAATTGTGTTCAGCTTCATCTTTAAAGACAACTGCTTTTTCTTCAGATGCACCAAGCCTTGAACTATTTACTGAAACAATTTTGAAGCACCTTCAGGGGAAATATATATACTTCCTACAACTGCAGGCAAAGGCTTTCTTTGTTAAAACACCACACCCCTTTAGTGGCATTCATTAAAAGCACAACAATTCCTGAACTGACTTTCCTGTGGTAACAGAGCAACCCCTTATTCCTGCAATCAATGAACTCCTGAATGCACTAAACTGGCCTTTTTTTGACAAGTTGGGTTCGTTTTTTTAAAAGCTAAGACCCTATAATTATTTGGCTGCTAAAGCCTAAAATCAGCAGAATTTTGATGAATTTTCACCAAAAACACTTCCAAGCAGAGGTATGACACGTGTGCAAACTCTCAATCTGGAATGAGTTTTGTGAGGGTAGAAAACACCCCCAAAACAGTTTTTCCTTAAAAGAAAAAGGCCTGCGTAGACATTCTGAACAAGTCACTGCAAAGCCACCCTTAGTTCAGCTGCCCCCGAGCCAACGCAGGACCTGCATGCACACCAGCAGTCACACAGAGCAGCTTCTCCCCATGCAACTGACCTATCATTTCTTGCTGTGTGGTCTGCAGGGAGGCAGTGATGGCGTTAGAGCAGCGCTCCGACATGTTACGACCCAACCCTTCCTCGATGTGCCGATGCAGTTCCTGAAAGAGAATAGTTTACCCCAGGGAAGGACAAACTCAAAACACAGTATCTCTGTCCAGGCTTCCCACTGCCAGATGCTTCTGCAACCTCCCAGCTCAATCCCCAAAGTAGAGCGCACACACTTTTGTTCTCTTCACCCGAACTCTGGTCAGGTTAGTTTAGCACTGCAAGAGTGACAGGGGGTACACTCTAAAATGGAAAGCACAAGATATAAACAAATCTAACATCTCAACCGGCATCCTGGCCACTAGGATGTTGACTATTTTGACTAGCTGGGTTCAGCATGAGAGTCAGTAAGGGCAGGTCACAATTACAATGTAGGTGATGGTTAAAAGCCAGTGCTGTTACTCACATTCTTGTAAACTTTGACGACAACAGATGATGGGTGGAAATCCATCTGGTAATCATCTACTAATACAGAGAGTCGTCGGATCTCTTCAGCAATTGCATTCGACACCTGGAAGAACAGCCACAAAGCTGTAGCGTCAGGTCTACCCAGGTTGCTAGCACAGGAAATACAGTGGATCCCAGGGAAAACTGATAGACTAGTGGTTTGCCAGTGATCCCTAGTAAAGAGATTCACCAGGGATCCCTGGCCCCACAGATCCCAGGTACACGACAAACTCTTCTCAGAATACTTTGTCTGTAGGAAGGGTTTGGGATAACATGTGTATTCCTGTAGCCAAGGCTTCAAATCTATGCCAGAATGGAAAGGAGTACGCCCCAGTTGGGGAAGAGACTGGGGCTAGGGATCCTGTCATCAAATACCAGTTACTCAACAGCAAGACACTCCCTCTGATGAGCAGGTGATCCAAAGCAGCAAGGTTGGATTCACACACAAAGCTTTGGTACCACAGTCAATGTAATATGTGCTCTAGGGACCTTCAATATCATCCCTTCACCCCAACTTCTTTACCCATTTATTGTTCTGGGCAGCAGTGGTGGTTGCTCACCTGTCTCTCCACTTCTTCTGTAATCTGTTTTATTTTCAGCTTGTAATCTTGAGTGAGCAGCTCCAGCTGTTTGTCAATGAACCCCAAGCGCTCCTGTCGCTCCTCCCGCTTCTCTAGGCAATAAACCCTAACAGGAAGAAAATCCCCATCAAAAAGCAGGATCACCACATCTGTGATAGACATGTCAGCAGGAATCCCATTAGCAGGGGAAGCAGGGAGGTGTTTCCCAAAGACAGAACGTGGGGATATCAAACAGCACCACAGAGGGGAAGCAGAGGTCCCTCCCCATTGCCTTTAAAATACAAATATATAAGAACTGCCACACAGTCACACCATGTGGCCCAGTATCCTGCCTCCGACAACAACAGCCAGCACTTGATGCTTAATAGGAAGCAACATCAGAGCATATATGGATGAACCCTTCCTGGTAATGTAACTCTGAAAATTAGCACAAGCCACATTAGGAGTTGGTGGTGGGGACACTTAAGGGGTGTAAATAGAGACTGGAAAGGTCCAGATCATGGATCTATGCCATGGATCCATCTCATGTGCTTGACTGCATGTCCTCATCTCTACTGCCTTTCCCTGAGCTCACTCTTTCAGTGACTGAGGATAGGGACTGGATCCACGGGCTACATCCAGAAATTGGACATTGATCTAATAAAAACTAGCCACAGGCCAGACTTGTCCCCCAAGTCCAAGGTTCCCTACCTCTGCTGTAGAGAGAGAATTATTAGTAGATATGCCTTGCCCTCCAAGCATTTGGTATGTTGCATTGCAATTTAAAATACAAAAGCTGGTGCATCTATTCCCCCAAACTTGATGAAATTCAAAGCCAAACCTTGGCATTGCAGCTACTTACCTCTGCTCCTGGGCAGCAACATGCACAGAGTCCATGATAAGTCGAACATCTTCTGCAATCTGTTTGGCTCTCACCGTGTGCTGCTCAAACTTGGTCTTCACCGCAGACTGCGAGATACATTCCTGTGCACACACAATGTGCCCAGCAGTCAAGCAGGGATCCCAGGAATAGAATTGCAGGGTTGGAAGGACCTCAGCAGCCCTCTAGCCCAACCCTCGGCTCCAAGGCAGGATATCCTCTCCCTACAGCATCACAGACAGATACTTGTCCAGATAGGTTTTAAAAACATCCAAGGAAGGAGATTCCACAACCTTCCTGGGCAAGCTTATTCCATTGCCTGGCAGTTCTTACAGTTTTGGACATTTTTCCTAATATTTAACCGAAATCCACATTGTTGTAATTTAAGCCCACTCCTCCTTGTTCTATCTTCTGCAACATCTGAGAACAAACGTTCATATTTTTTGCATGTCATCCTTGTAGATATTTAAAAACCACCATCATGTCCCCCTGCCCCCCCGTCTTCTTTTCTCTGGGCTAAACAAACCCAGTTCTTTCAGCCTTCCCACAATTACCTCAACTTCTCGCCCCTTTAGCAGTTTAGTTTTTCTCCTTTAAATCATCTTCAGTTTGTCATCAATCTTTCTTGAAATGCGGTGCCCCAAACCAAGCACTGTATTCCAGGTGAGGTCACACTAGTGTGCCATGTACTAGATAGAAGATTGATACAGCAGCCCCCTGGGCCTTCACACACTTCCCTGTCAGACACAACCTTTGCCCAATGCTAGAAGCCACCATTCTTCTTCCAGGAGGGGTATCTAACACCAGGTAGTGCTCACCTCAAATCTTCTCTCAAAGTTTTGAAACTCAAACATTCTCACTTGGAATCCCTCGGCCAAGGCACCACCTAGGAGGAGGAGTGCACAAAGTCACCGGGACCGGTTTTCAAAAAGCAACCACCACCAGCCATTAAGAGACAATCCCCTTGAGGAGCCAGCTTTACCCATCTATGACAAGTCACCTGCAGTTGGACTTTGTGAAAACCCCTTTCCTTCTCCCCAGCATCTTTCTGAATTATCATGCAAAATAATAATCCGCCAACAACATGTGCAACCTCACAGAAATAAAACAGGACCCATAGCATGGAGTTCTTCCCCACCTGCTTCCGGCATGCCTTGCGCTTTCTGAATCCTGGCATTCAGCACTTCCTTTGCTGAAACAAAGAAGATGCGGTCCCCGGCCTGAGCTCGGTCCACCACCCCCAGCTCATCCACCAGGAAGCTGGTGCAGCGCTCCATGTGCTGCCGGTGCACCTGAAGGAAAGATCAGCACACAAAGGGTTAGTCCTGAATCAGCTTGGCAGGCCACACAACAGTGGACTGGGCAACCCAACGCCCCCTGCAGGCCCCAGCTGGTGGTACAAGTCAATAAAACATGTTGTTTCATAGCACATTTTTCAGTCTTAAAGTACTTTAAAACAATGAATTACACCTCAGAAAACCCCTGTGACATAAAGCTTGCTGTTCTGGCTGTTTTGCAGGCCTAGAAACATGCCACGAAGAGGCAGCAGTAACCACAACTTAAAAGCCTGGCATTTCAGACGTAAGTTTTACTAACCAGGAGGAATGCCCCAGCCCCCACTTCCTGCCACCTCAGATGGCTGAACATTGAGTGAACTAGAATCCAAGCTAGAGGTTCCCAAACTATGGTCCATGACTCCAAATGGGATCACGACAGCTACAGACAGAGTCAAGATTGTGACAGACATTTCATGGCTTTGTCATGGGCAGGGGTCATGGTCTCGGCCCCTCATACCTTAGGGACCGCCTCGCCCTCCGCGCCCCAGAGCGGCTCCTGCGGTCTGCCGGGGGTGCCTTCCTGGAGGTCCCCCGTGTTAAGCGGGGGGCCACAATGGAGAGGGCATTCTCGGTAGTGGGGCCGCGGCTATGGAACTCCCTTCCGGAGGAAGCTCGCCTGGCCCCTAGCCTGTTAACATTCCGGCGAAATTGTAAGACCTGGCTGTTCGCCCAGGCCTTTGGGAGGGAGGGTGAGTAGGGTGGGGGGTTTTAGTTCCCCCACCTATTTTTGGTTTTCAGACTGTATCTTAGCCCTGTTTTAATATTTTATAATATTTATGATAATTTTAAACTGATTTTATTGTATTTTAATGCTTGGAAGCCGCCCCGAGCTGCATGGCAGGAGGGGTGGGGTAAAAATTTATAAAATAAAAATAAATAAATAAATTCTATAAATAAATTATGTTTAACTCTCAAAATGGGATCCCAGAAGCAAAGGTTTTAGAACCAGTTTTGTATCCTGTAATACAAGGGTGGGGAAGCCTCTGGTTGTTTTTATTTGGTCTCTTTCCAAATTCTTGGATTGGGCCTACGGATTCAGTCCCTACCCTCAAGCACTGAAAGTCTTAACTCAGGGGAAAGGAGCGGAGATAGGGGCATGCACTCGAGGATAGATCCATGGCACAGACCCACGGTCTCAGCCCTCCTCTCTTTTCCCCTGCCCCTTCCACCGGGAACTCCTTAAATGCCCCCAACTCCTATGCAATCTATGGAGCTTGTGGTAGTATTTACAGTGGCCCATGGGAGGGGAAAGGTTCCCCATCTGGCCCTCCCCTCAGGCAAGAAGCTAAGCATGCCCACTGAAAGGTGACACCCACCTCTTCCATGTATTCTGGTTCAGAAGCAGATGCATCCCATCGGTTGTTCAGGATAAAGATGTTGGGCCGAGACAGGCGTGCATTCACCTTGTGGAAGAACTGTTTTTCCTGCATGAAAAGAGACAAGTCAGCATGCAAAAGGCCCAAGCACTTACCCACAGCAAGTAATCATTAGCAGGTAGACTTTGCAATTTACCGTTTGCATCAGCGTGGACTCAGAGTTTGCTACCAAGACAAACACGTCGGCATCCAAACAGAACTTGTCGATCCAGCTGTCCAGCTCTGTGGTCACATCAATCCCGGGGCTAGGAATAGCAGGAGAAGCAGGGATCACTTCAGCCCCAATACAGCAGGCATTGCCCAGAACAGCACTACATTTGCCCACTGGGCACGTAGTCTCACTCCTCTATTGGGTCTAGTTTGTTCTGAAGTAACTTCCTTTGTATGCCTCATTTGTCACAAGGGGTTAAAAAAAACAAAAAAACCCACCCCTCCTCTCCTGACTTCCCTCCTTTGAACTTCAGAAAATTCAAGTAGGGGGGCACTGGAGTAGAATGCAACCCATGAGGTAGACACGCTGTGCAGTGGTATTGCAAGCCATTGGTGAGGGGGCTGGAGGACCAGATATTTGAAGGAGAGCCCTAGATCTGTCCAGTAGAACCCTGCTGCTCCAGCTCTAGCCCTGCTAGAGCAGCAGCAGCAGCAACAGGGATAGGATCAATGGCAGCAACAGGGCAAGCAAGGGGGTGGTTCCATTTGCCCCCAGGACTTGTCTTTGCTATGGCCCCATCCTTTCCAAATGCCACAATATCACAATGCACTGGAAAGGGTCATAGTTATGCCAGAAAGCAGGCAGGGCAAAGGTACTCTCTGCCCCCTTCTGATGTGGCCACACACCCCTTTGGAATGTAACATCACAATATTTCGCAGGGTGACATCAGGAAAGCAGGACAGCCTCCCCACTGCACTCAGGCCCAACTCTAGGCAGAAACGTAGCAACCCCCCCGATGCTGTGCGACACACACAAAAGGAGGAAGCACTGAGATTTAATGGGGCAGCAGAGGACTTCAGGGAAAAAGATAAACAAAAGGAAGTTTTTCTTAAATACACACACACGACCTTGACACACACACACCTGAGTTGGAGCCTCACTTTAGCCTAGCTTGGTTGGAGAGATAATCACCTGCCATCCTCCAACTTTAACACAGGGAAGGTTAAAATGAATTAGGAAGTTCTGAACAAATGTTTGTATGAACAAGTCCTAAATAGAAAATTGGGTACTTACCTAGTGAATTTTCTTTCTGTGTGGGTCCTGGCCGGTCACTCTGATCAGTCAGCACTCATGGGGAAAGGTCCGCTTCGGCCAGCAGGAGGCAGCACTGAAAGATTCCACTGGGCATGCCCGAAGTAGGACCACCCCCAGTTCCCCAGTCATGACAAGCCCTCAGAAACAAGAGAACTGGAACAATAAGACTACAACAAAGGTTCCTCCACCAGAACTGATTTAAGCAGTGAATTGAACCAAATTGAACAAGGATGCACAGCCAGGGTGGGTCGAGTGACCCGCCAGGACCCCACACAGAAAGAAAATTTACCAGGTAAGTACCCAATTTTCTATTCTCTGTGGGTCCTGGTTGGTCACTCTGATCAGTCAGCACTCATGGGGACATACAAAAGCAGTGTCCCTGACTGAGAAAGAGGAGGGAGCAGAACATGGCTTCAATAGGCCCTTCCCCTTGAGTACTCCGATCACGCCAACACCCTTTGTAGGGCTCTCCTGCCAAACGCAGCCTCAGCAGATTCCAACACGGGTATTTTGTAGTGCTTCGTAAAGGTGTGTAAAGATGACCATGTTGCCGCTTTGCACACCTCCTCGTAAGAAACTCTGGCGTTGTAGGCCGTCGATGTGGCCGTGCTCCTCAAGGAATGCGCTGAGATCTGCTGAGGGGGAGGTTTGTCCTGAGTCCTATAGACTTCAGATATGCACGCTGCGATCCATTTGGAGATACTAGTTTTGGATGCTTTGTCCCCAACCCTATAATTTCTGAAATTAATGAATAAGGCTGTGGATTTTCTAAAGGGTGCGGTTCTTTTAATGTACACCTTTAAAATATACCTGACATCCAAATTATGCCATAATTTCTCCCATGCATGCTTAGGATGCGGGCAGAAAGAAGGCAGAGATTTCTTGAGACCTGAGAAACCTATTGTTTACTTTAGGGATAAAGGCCTCATCCAATCTGAGTAAGACCGAATCATGTCTAAAAATGCATCTGTTTGGATCCACTGAAAGTGCTCCTAGTTCAGAGACATGCCTAGCGGATGTGATGCCAATCAAAAAGGCCAATTTGATCGCCAAATAGTACAAAGAAATGTCCTGGATTGATTCAAAGCAGGTTCGCAAGAGTGCTTGCAACACTACATTAAGGTCCCAGGACGGAAAGCGATGCACCACCAGAGGAGAGTGGCGTCTGGTGGCTCTAAGAAATTGCTTGATGTGAGGATGGAGTGATAGCCTCTTCTGAGATTTAGCGTTTAGTACGTTGCTCAATGCCGCCACTTGGCGGGCCAGTGTGCTAGGACTGAGATCCTTCTTCAGACCCTCTTGTAGAAACTGCAAGACATTCCTGATACCCGGAGAACATGAACTACGCGAGTCTGACACCACTTGGTGAACGTTTTCCAGGCGTACTGGTAAATATGACATGTGGATTCTCTTTTACCTGCCATAAGAGTTATCATCACTTCCCTTGAGTATCCTAAGGTCTTCATGTATTGCCGCTCAATCCTCCATGCAGTTAGCTTGGATAGCTGGAGATTGGAGAGACGAGCCAGTCCTTGGGTGAGAAGATACTCGTGTACTGGTAGGACGAGGGGAGGCTCTGCTTGTAGATTCATCACATCCGAGTACCAGGGTCTGCGAGGCCACCCGGGAGTGACCAGTATGAGTTGCGCTCTTTCTTGTTATAGTTTGGCAATGGTTTTGGATAGGAGTGGTAGTGCTGAGAACGCGTACAGGAGTTCCCAATTCCAGGGAGCGCTGAGTGCATCGCAGTTCATTGCTCTTGGGTGTTTGAATCGAGATAGGAACTTTGGTACCTTGTGATTCTCTCCTGAGGCAAAAAGGTCTCTCTGTGGTAGTCCGAGGTTTTCGAACAATCAAGGAGAAAGCCTTGTCTGATAGGGACCTTTCTCCTGAATCGATCCACCACCTGCTTAGTCAGTTGGCGTGCGCACTTGATTGTCCCTTGATGTGTACTGCTTTTATGGAGAGCACATTTATGGAGAGTCCCAACGGAAGAGACAGGTCGCCTCCTTGAACAGTGAACAGGATTCTGATCCCCCTTGGTTGTTTACATATGCTCAAGCAGTGGTGTTGGATGTGAGAGCCCTGAATCTGGGGTGATAACTGAAGCAGCGCAAGTCTGATCGCCTTCAGCTCCAGCCAGTTTATGCTGTTTGTCTTTTCTTCTGGTGACCAAGTCCCCTGTGCAGAAAGCCCTCTCAAATGCACCCCCCAACCATACAGACTTGCGTCCGTTGTCAACACGGTTCTGTTCAGGTCTGACAGTGGGGTACCTTGGGACACTCTGTGGGGTGTCTGCCACCACTCCAGGGCCCTTTTTATGTGGTTTGGTACCTGTACTTGAAAGTCCTGTCCCTTGCATTTCTGTCTTTGAAACTGACGCAGGAGCGTCTGCGGAGGGCAAAGGTGGAATCTGAACCAAGGTATCAGGTGGATGCCTGACACCATCATTGCTAGTAGTCTTACGAGAGGTTTGAGTCTGGAGGTGGGTCATTGCAGCACCTGCTGGAGAAGGGATAAAATCTTGTCTTGTGTCCGTAGAGGTAAGAAAACAGTTTAGTTTGGTGTTTATAACTAAGCCCAGGTGTTCCAGGGAACACGTGGGGATGAGGTGACTTTTTTCTGTATTTATTATGAATCCGTGTTGTGTCAGGAAGACCATGGTTTGGTTTAGATACCATATGATCTGTTGTTGTGATGGCGAACTCATGAGCAGATTGTCCAAATATGGGTAGATGCTGATGCCCTCTGTTCTGAGTTTGGCAATCAGCACTATGAAGACCTTGGAGAAGGTTCAGGGTGCTGATGCCAATCCGAATGGGCGGGCCCGATACTGCCAGTGCTCCTGATCATAGAGGAAGCGGAGCCGCTGTCTTGTGGTTGGGGCATATTGGGATGTGGAAGTATGCCTCCCTGAGGTCAATGGATGTCAACTAGTCTTCTGGGGCAATTGTTCCACATATGGATCGCTGTGTTTCCATGCGAAAAGGGGGCACTAGTACCGACTTGTTGAGGGTCTTGAGGTTTAAGACTGCCCGCCAGTCTCCTGATTACTTTGTGACCAGGAAAAGGATGGGGTATAGTCACTACATTTTCTGTCCCTCTGGGACTGGTTCTATCGTCCCCATCTTGTATAATCTCCTGATCTCGCTTACCATGGTGGAGAGTTTTTCTGGGTTTGAGGATTTTTGGGAAGCAGGGATGAGGTGCTTGACAGAACTCGATGGAGTATCCATAGGCTATCGTGTTTAGAACCCATGCGTTTGAGGTTACCGTCTTCCATAGGTGTGCGAACTCTAGTAGGCGTCTCCCTATGCCGGGCCCTTGCTTTGGACAGGTCATAGAGTCAGGTGTCTGTTTCCAGAGTTCTGTTTCTGGCAGGAGGATTGTTTGCTCTGATTGAGTGTTCTACCTCTGGGTGACCACCAGGAGCGTCCTCTGTGATCCCTATGGTTAGAGTAGTATCCATAGGGATCACGCGAGTAATCAGGGAGGAGGTGCTCGACAGAACTCGATGGAGTATCCATAGGCTATCATGTTTAGAATAGGAGTGTGCATGTCATTTTTGTTATTATAACATTTGTCATTTTCGTTATTGGAATAGCAAAAAAGACAACCGAGAATAACGACGATAACGAAAACGACAACAGAGAATACCCAAAACAACTGAGAATACAAAAAACGGTAACAAGAAACAAAAACGACAATGTCGTTACCATTGTCGTTATTAGTGCTGTGGCAGTTGGGTTTTGGAAGGAAAATGTAGAGAGGGGAGGAGGGAGCAGACGTCTCGGCGTCTTAACAGGGTTGAACTCTTGAACTGTGTCTATGCTGGGAGGGGCAAGCAGCTCGGCAGTATCTTATGGATTTATCCCTGGCCAATGAGCAGCCCAAGTAGGCCCCAGCAGTCTCATGGGACTCTGTGGTTGCTCAATGCCTGCTGCCTCCCACAGTCAAGCAGAGGGACTCTGGGGGAGGGCACTGCAACCCTTTATAATGGGAGGGCCAGGTTTTTTCTCTCCACTGTGTGAGAGCTCTGCTTGTCAGGTTGCATTCTGTGGTGCTTGCACATAAAAAAATCCGCCCTAGCCCTCATTGTATTATTTATTTATTAGGTATTCCCATCAATACCTTTCCTTCCTCATACTCTACATTTTACCTTCTCCCTTTCCCTGCCCTTCTTCCTCCTGTACATCATATAGAGATAGGTAGTATAGATTAGATACAGATATATATTAGAATAGTTATATAGATTGATTAGATAACAGATAGTTTTCCTTTCCCCTTCCCATCTCCCTTAGATTTAGAAAATATTAGTTATGCGCAGGAATCAATAATGATACTGATACCAAAAATAAAATTTGTTTGAAATGGCACAGATATCAATAACAATAATGAATATCAATACCAATAATAAAAATGACATTTTTGAATAACGAAAACTACATGGGGGCCTGGTGCACACCCCTAGTTTAGAACCCATGTATCTGAGGTGACGGCTTTCCATAGGTGTGCGAACTGTATGCACACCTATGGTGTGCGAACAGAGGATTGTTTGGTCTGACAGTGTTCTACCTCTGGGTGATCACCAGGAGCGTCCTCTGTGATCCCTATGGTTAGAGTAGTATCCCCTTCTTCTGAGGTTACCAAATGATGTGGAGGGTCTAGCGGGGGGGATTACAATTCCTTCTCTGTATACTGAACTGTTGGAGGGATTGCTTTCTGGCCTTATCCGACACCTCCTCCTGTACTTTATCCAGGCACACACCAAACAATTTGGGCCCCTGGAAGGTTCCCGATATTAAGAGGTTTTTGGCGTGGGGATCCGCCTTCCAGGATCGTAGCCAGAGCTGTCTACGCGTGGCTACGTTGGCGGCCATGGCCGTAGCCGCCCAAGAGAGTAGGTCTGTGGTGGAATCTGAGAGAAAGGATATACCTACTAGTAGTCTAGAGGAGAGGATCCTAACCCTTTTGATAGTGAGGTTTGTATTTGGTGTAAGGCGCAGCCATTTTAATAAGACTCTGGCATAGTACGAGGACATGATGATCATTCGCAAGACCGTTGCTGAGGCCTCATAATCCCTTCTAAAGACTGGCTGCCATTCCTCCATCGCATGGGTCTTTAGGGTACAAATCTCCTTCTGATGGCAAGACAGATTGTCTGGCTAGGGAGGCTGCCACAGCACGCACCTTAGGGATCCGGAACATGTCAGCTTTAGACTTGGCAAGGGAGTATATAGATTCCTGGTGCCTGGATAGTCTAGCGATATTCCTGGGTGTTCCCATTCAGCTCTTATTAGTCTTTCAAAAACACTTATCTATAGGGAATCGCTTGTCTGTGCTGGGGGATTTTGGCAGATATTCCCTGGTGGATCCTCCTCTGAGGAATCTGATTATTCTTCCTCCCCTAGCTGTCTGGGGTGTAGGGCTTTCTTAATAAATCTAAAGAGCGGTTCTTTCAAGGAGCCAGAGAATTCCCTTTCTCCCCCTCCTCTCTCAGGTTGTCTGGGATCTGGCCCTCCTCCAGGGTCCTGGTGTGTGCGTGTCCTGTCTATCCCCTTGGGAGTGGTCGCTTTGTTCCTCATTAAAATCCTACTCCTCTCTAAGAGGGGATTGTGAGGTTAGGTTGTCTACTCCCCTTTGTAGGTCTGACTGATCCCTTTGGGGGAGGTTTGCCTATCTGACTCCGAGTCAGATGAGGAGTCTTCCCTTTTTGGCAGGAGCCTTTCCTTTTCCCACCTCCCTGGATCTGCCCTTGTAGGCTCTGTGGTGGGAGGGGGAGGGAGAGCGAGTGCGCTTTCCTTTTCCCTTCTTGGTCTTGGGGCCTACCCCTATCAGGGGAAGAGAGCCTTTCATTTAGTTTCTCCAGGGAGAGGAGCATATTGTTCAGGACCGCCAGCCGTAGCGCAGCGGCCTGGGGTGGCGGGGCCTGCGGTCTCTTCCTCCCGGTCAGAGGTTTTGGGGCAGGGGCTTACCGGGGCCTCCTTTTGTGCAGCACGTCTTCTGGTGGGTGCCATCTGTACCGGAGATGGAGTTTTCCCTGCGGGAGGGTTATCTCCCCAACTCTGCTCCCGCTGGGTAGCCCTGGTGCGTCTGCGGGGCACCTTGCTGAGTGGGATCTGCCGCGCCGTTCCCGTGCGGCTGGGCAGGAGGTAGGAGCAGGAACTGTTTTGCTGCATCCCGGGCAAGGACTCGGTGGGGCTCTGGGCCCGAAAAAACAAGAGAAGCGGCTCGTGCTGCTGTGCCGCACTCCTGCTTGGTCTGAGGCAGCAGAAGAACTGGAGAGCTGGGGGCAGTCCTACTTCGGGCATGCCCAGTGGAATATTTCAGTGCTGCTTCCTGCTGGGCGAAGTGGACCTTTTCTCATGAGTGCTGACTGATCAGAGTGACCGGCCAAGACCCACAGAGAAAAGACTTTCAGAAGGGGACGCTATTCCATGAAGCTGTTGTCTACCCACACTGGGAGTTACTCTGGGTTCTGTAGACATGCTGGCTGGGAACTAGACAGAAGTACTAATGGCACTCCTGCATTTCTCTGTTCTTTTTCCAGGTCACAAGTGGAGTCTCTCACCTGTCCATCAGCACCAGGTCATCTTTTAAGAGCGAACATTTGGAATTGGGCCACACCACACTGACGAGGCTGCCAGCATTCAGAAGTTCATTTTGATGGAGAGCATGAGCCAGCTGGTTTACTGTCTGGTAGAGAGAGAAGGGGCGGGGGCATCTTAGGAAATGCACAACAGCTCCTAGAGGACCTACCTTCCCCACTCTGTAAATTCCAAGGGTCCGTGGCAACACATTCACACAGCTGCCAATTTCCCTGCATTTCACTGGTCCATCTCTTGTTCTCTGCCTCCCAATGCAAGGCATCATCAAGAAGCAAAGGAAGGGCTAAGGATTTCACACAATACTCAATGTGAATTTGTGCCACTACCCACCCTTAAAGAGTGTTGTGTGAGTGGGTCTGCAGATTCATTTGAGTCATTTGCCCCTTAACTGAAGTTGCCAAGTGAGAGGTGAACGTATTGGCAATTGCCCAGGAAAGGATTTCCTCTCCTCGCTACCCACAGAGCAGCACCAAGCTTTGCTCTCTGCAAGGTTCTAATTAGATACCAACCTTGACACTCTTCTTCTCCTCAGAACCCTCAGTAAGCAGGAAGGCTTCGTGGCCCTCTGTTCCTTCCACCCGCAGGAAGCAATTAGTAGTGTGTCCAATCCCAGAGGGGAGGACTTTATCCCACAACATGGCGTTTATCACTGTGCTTTTTCCATTGCTCGTCCTAAGGTAAGACAGAGAATCATATTGGGGGGGGGCTCCCTAAGTCCTCATATATATTACCACCACCCACATGAAACAACAGCCAGCTGGGTTCTAGGAAGCATTAGTGAACCAACTACAACATGCAGCTTTCTGGGGAATTGTAGCTAAAAGATATCTCTGTTTTACAACCCCTGGATAATGCAAGGAGAGTGACAGAACTGCAGTATTTGTAACTGGTCACTGTCCCAAAAATTCCAGTTGTTTTAGCAGGTAGGGAACGCAGTGAGCACAAGTGTATCTGACTCACCTGCCAAAAAATGCCACCTTCATGTGTCGCCTTGCCAACACCTCACTAATGCCACTGACTTTGGATAGGTAACCCTTGACCTCCTGTACCTGCTCTTCTGTGGTGACGGGATCAAGCTCCACATTCCTGTGGGTTTCTAAAATCAAGATAAAACACTTCAGAGATTCAGAGGGGCATTCTGTCAGAGCCAGTGTAGCCTAGCGGATAAGACATTGACCTCAGACCCGGAATAACAATGTTCAAATCTTGTCTTAGCTCACTAGGTGACCGTTGATAAGTTACTCTCCGCTTCAGTTCACTAGCTGTAAAATGGGAACAATAATGATCAATTCACAGGGTTGTTGTGAGGATGAACAAGTATTGTAAAGCACTTTGAACACTGAAAGTGGTAAAGAAATGATCAACAGCAGTAGCTCTGAGAATCTCATGAATCGGATTCAAAGTCACCACATGTTTATTAGCAACTTGGTCACAGGCTCTTTCACAGGCTAGATAAACAAGTATACCTTGCTCTGAAGCTATTTGGCATCAAACTGTGCCTGCTTCTCTCTCGGTTTCTCATTTTCTAGAGTGCCTCTGACAGCACAGCTGAGAGTTCAAAACTTCAGGCTCCTTAAATACTTTGCTGTACGTTTCTTAAGCCATTAATACCAGAAGCTGGCACATGTCTCCTACGTGTGTTGCCAGCATGGAGACGTCAGAGCAGCCAGAACTCAAAGAAGTGATGACTAGAAAAGGCACCAGCACACACCTCCCTCAAAGATTAATTTTCCATAAATTACGCTGAAATATACCGACATCAGTTCCACTATATCTACAAACTAGATTAGTCTTCAAAACCCTCTCTTTTCACCTAAATTCAACATAATAATCAAGTCTCTTTTTGAGACCCATCTGTAACCTAGTGATCACAGTTCATCTAGTCTTCTGAATCAATAGTCAAAGCAAACAAAAGTCTATCATCTTATCCCACAGGTACAGAAAGCTCACCTTCCAGGAACGTGGAGCTCTCGTGGATGTATGCCGCCAGCTGCTCAAAGATGCCATTGATTTTCTTCTTGGCAGTGACAAAATGCTTGAGCGGGGAAGCATTTACCTCAGCCATGTGTCTTTTGTCCTTCTTAGTAGCAACTATGGACTTGGAGCGACTGAAGAGAAGGGACATTGCGCTGGGTGGAAAACAATTAAGCATGAACAATTCAAAGAAACTCCTGCTCAATCTTGGCATTTGCTTGGTCACTTGAGTGGCTGATCAAATCTTTGCCAGCAAAGATCACAATCAAAGTTGAAATCAGGATTGTGGGTGGGGAGGGGTAGCGCAATCCTGCCAAATTAACCCTCCCTGAAACAAAAATGGCAAAGCTGATAACTGCTGTCTCCGTTCCATCACGTATCCATTTCATATCCGTTCTTTTGGTTCGCTTATTTCGTTTTAAGGGTGGGGTGTCATCTCAGCAATATTAAAGAGATATCATTGATCTGTTCTGGTTGTTGGCGTTATAATGTGAATAATATATCTACTACCCATTTCAGCTCTAAACACAACTGTAATTCTTGCTACGAACTACATGGATTTTAAAACATAAGTTCACTGCAATTCTTGAGCTACTAGATCTTTAGAACGTTGCCATTTCTGAAGAGGTTTTGTCACAGTTTGCATCTGTTATTGCTGTCTTTCAGGCTGCTGAGCCTCTGCAGGAAGGGTGGAATGGAAATATGACAAAATAAATAAATATATAAATACCAGATGGATAGCTTCTGCTGGCATTAAGCCACTCATTTTAAGGTACCTAAGAAGCTAAAGCAGGAGGTATTACGAGACAAATTGGCTAAAGCCAACTGCTCCGAGAAAAGAAGAAAAAGTTCCTTTTCTACTGTTAGTCTCTCTGCATCCTCATCCATTGAATAAAGCTCATCCCAAAGCAAGTGCGGAGAATACAAAAACCTTTTCTTAGCATTTACATAGCATTTTGTTGTTTGAACATCTTCCAAACATTAAAAATGTCTCGATATTCCTATGGAGTATCTTCATCACTGGGGGGAAACTGAATGGAGATATTTAAGTGGCTTAGTCACAACCATTCATTTTAGTAGCATTATACCAACTTATAAAAGTGCTGTCCAAGCATTCTAGAACTGGAATAAACTTGGGGGCTCCTGTCTCCCCATTCCTGCTGCAATTAGGATGTTAACCTCATTGCCCCCGTGGGCACAGCAGCATGGGAGTAAAGAAGCTTGCAGCAAACCAATGACCATCATCAGCAAATGGTCCCAGTGCATTGTAGAGTGCCCTAAAAGGCCAGCCACAGTGCACTGTAGAGTTCCTTAAAAGACCAACCAGCAGGGCATTCTGCTATCAGAAATAAAGGCCTGGACAGATCAGCCACAGCCCACTAAAAAGACATCTCAGAGCGATGGAAGTCTAGTTGCTTTCCCCAATGCCCACCTGCATTGCACCCTAATATTAAAAGGGACAAGATGTGACCCTAAATGCACTTAAACAGTACCAATAGAAGTGTGTTTAGAATCACAGTCAACAATCTCTTAGGTTTCAGCCTTTTAGAGTAGAGGAAGCATCCTACCAACTAACACTATAAAACATATCCCTATCCACTAGCAGAAGGACAGCCACAGAACCACATGTCTGGGAATGCCAGAGGAGCAGCTCCCCAAACAGCCTGTTAGCCTTCATCCCCCCCTCGTCCCAGTGATTCTGCCCCTCTCTTGGTTACAGGCCACAGCAGCTCAGCTTACTTTTAGGATGCAGGTTAAGTTGTCACCAGCTGGGCATGGTCAGATCCTGCTGCTCTGGGTGGCAATGGACACTCTCTTTCCTCCGGCCAGCACCTGCACAATAGCTCATGTGAGTGTGCTGGATCCAGCCTGCCCCCATGGTTGTAGGGAAGGGGACAGCGGGATCACAGGATACGCATGGGCTGAGATGGCAAGTTTAACTGTGCAAAAGGGAGGGGAATGCAAGTGACTCAGGGGTGTCTGAGCAAGCAGTAAGCGTGGACAGGGAGCCTGCACCAAGGAGAGTACAGAGCGATAGCAAACACACACCCCTACAGGTAAGTTTGCAAAACTGAGACTGCACATAGGGAGGAGAGAGTTGTGGTGGGTTCAGGGTTTTATAGTCCAAAGGGAACTAGACCATATTAACAGCACACACAGAGGAGGGATGTGTGTTACACAAGTGGCTGTGCAAGCATGCACAACAGTACACAAGAGGTTGCTCGTGCAGATGTGCACTTGTAGAGGAGAAGACATGCACAAGCAAGACCATAAATGCTGACACCAGTAAGTGCAACTGGAACCCTGTACCTCAGGAAAGGTGGAACTTGCACACGAGTGTGAGAAAAGCCTTGTACGTGCAAGCCCGAGCACAAACACACAAAGGAATGTGCACAGGTGAATCTCAACAAGGCCTTGTACGCTCAAGTGAGCATGAACACGGGGAAGAAGGAACGTGCACAAGTGTGAACAAGACCTTGTACAAGAACGTGTAAGCATAAACAGGGAAAGAAAGGAAGGCACACGAGTGGATGTGAACACGAGCACAGGGAAGAACTTTCGCCAGTGAATGCGAGCAAAGCCTTGCCCCGTGCGGTCGCACAAGACGCTGCACATGCGAGTGTGCAAGGAGACCCGCCCTTCCCGCGTTAGCTGTCTCACCTTGCACACGCGAGCGAGAAGAAGAAGAGATAGTTACCAGCCTCAGGGACTGAGCACCGCTAAGCAGGGTGGGGCCGCGCCCCCATCCCAGCCCCCACATGCCCCCAGTGCCCCGCCTCTCACCTTCACCTTCTGTCTCACAGCACCGCCATGAAACCCCGGGCATCGTCACCGGAGAGCGTCAGGCTACGTGCGTCACCACCGCGGCGACGGGCTTTTTAGCTCACGGGAGATGTAGTCCGAATGCTCTCTCGCTCCCTGGCCCAGGGCCGCATAGGCGCTGTAGTCCAAGCTACTCCGATACGCGCGCGCATCTTTGTCTCTCAATGCTTCCTGGGAGTTGTAGTTCGATGAGCTCGAAACTTGAGCGACGTGCTCTGGTTATAAAACCAGGCTTCTTGCTCGGAAAGGTTTACAGCTGACTCCCAGAGTACAGGTAGCAACCACTTTAGCATTTACTTATTAAGGTAATGCGACTAAGTACACCAGGCATGTTCCAAGTATGTAAATAGAGAGGTTACATTTTCTCCCGTGTCTTTTTTTTTTCTGTCTCCTTGATTTACTCCCATATCATTATATGTCATTAAAAAGGAGCCTTGTTCATGAAATGTCTGGGTCCATTCTTCATGTGTGTAACAGGTGCTGTGTGCAGCAAAGAAAAGCATAATAGGGGGGGGGAGGATATTTCAATAAACTAGGCTACTGTCGGTGACAGGGAAAAAAAATCAGTCCTCAAAGCTTTTTCAGGTCTTAATTTCACTTCCGTTTGAATCCCCGCTGACATTCAGCAGTAAATTATGACCCTGTGTAAGGGCGAATTCACACGTGCAGCAATTATCTGGATTTTTAAAAACTGGTTCTCAATAGTTCGCTGTTAACAAGTCCTGTTGCATTCACATGCATGCCATACCGATTTTAAGTACAGCGAAATAATGCATTCAGACCTTCTTGTAGTGCGTGCTTACCCGGCTGCTCAGTGCGATTCAGTTACAGGAAGTGGCCTGGGGGAGCCAGAAGGTTGCTACTTTGTAGCAAAGGTTGCTACTTTGTAGAATCAGGGAGTAAAGAGGGAGAGCCTGAGGCTGCTGGAAAGAAGCCCCTCCCTGGTTTCTTTCCGGTATCCCGCTGCTGCTACTGCTGCAGCACTACGGTAGAGGCAGAGGCAGATGATTGAAAGTCCCTTGGCGGGAAGAACTTTTTTGGGGAGAAGCATGGAGGGGAAGAACTTTTTTGGGGAGAAGCTGGCTGCAGCCTGCACCCAGCGAGGCAACTACAGGGCTCCAGCTGGTCTCACTGCTTCCGGTAGGGGCAGGAGTAAAACAGCGCACTTGGAAGCACGGTTGCATTCACATCAGAAAAGATTACACACTAGTTAAAACCAGTACGATGTTGCTTTCACACTGCTGTTAAGTGGGGATTTATTGAAAACGGACAGCAAAAAGGTAGGTTTGAGTAGCTTTTCAACACGCATTGCTTTAGTGCGATATTGACTCCATTTAATCGAATTTAAGTGTTCAGACAGGCATGAAACATTCGTTTTTTAAAAAAAATCGCACAAATCAGAACGTCTGAATTCTTTGAAGGATTGTATGGACACTACAGCAGTGCTTCTCAGCACATGGGGTGGAAGAGACAGACCCCTCTCCCAACATAGGGCGCAGAGGCAGAAGGTATTCTTAGGGGCTACAAGAAGCACAGCTGGCAAACACCTAGCTCCGTTCTGACTGAGCTGGGGGAATTTGTAACAAAAAGGAGAGAAAGGGGAAATCAAGGAAACAACAGGAGGGGAAGACGGGAGAGAGGGAACAAAGTGTGTGTGTCTGTAGTGGGGAAGGGCCTCAATACCACAGACAAGTGGAAGAGGAGCACAATTTAAAAAGTTTGATGACCATTGGGTTATTATAGGATGAGGATGCTCTTTAAGGAAGGGCTATGCACCTTACTTTTATCAAATTTGAAAATCCTAGCATAAGTGATTTGTTGATGGCTGTACAAAGACATTTCTAGTTTAGTTGAAATAGGGCTTTTTGTACTGATGAATCAAGTATTTGTTTCACTCAACAAGCAGCTGAATTTGTATTTACACCCTCCGAGAGGCTTTTGTTAGAGTGTCTCATTAATTCAAGTTCATCAATTACTTTGGTTCAGTGACGATAAGCTTTATTCATTATAAGCCAATCAAAACCAAACGAGATCTACTGACCAAAACTGAGTTTCTGAAAGCCAGATTTCTGAATATCCAAACATTGCTTCACATGCAAAGTTTGCAAACCTACTTGAAAATTCAGTTTTTAAATGTGGAGAATTTAAATTTTTACTTCATTCAATTCAGCTCTAGTTTACAACACAGCCAGGAATTGCACCGAGACTGGCTGGTTTCCAATCCTGCTCTGCCAGTGTTAGATGGCCTTTTCCTCACCTATAACAAATAGTTGTGTAATAAAAGGCTACAATTGTGACTCCATTGAAGTCAAAGGCTAACCCCTCATTGTACTTACAGAGCATCTTATCTTCCTTCAGCGTATGTTTATATTGACAACTTCTGTTGGATTTCCCCCTGTGCTTAATTGGGGGGTGGGGGAGGGGGGGAGATGTGCCAGGGCTCAATCCTGTCTCAGAATCCCCACCCTGAAGACCTTGGATGCGGATGTGTGTATTCAGAGGAGCCGATGGTTGCCAGATCCTAGCATTCCTTCAGCCAAAACACTGCCAAACAGTCAGTAACATCCTCCTCCCTGCTGATCCATAGCAGCCCCAACCTCAACTCTGCAAGGGGAAGAGATTGAAGCTATTGCTTTTGAGAGTGGGTACAGAAGGGACTGCTGTCACCACCCATCTGATGCTTGGCACTGGGGGTGTTTTGCCACTAAATAGCTGATGGGTGGCAGAAACACAACCAGTGCCCAGTCCTGGCCCCATCAGTCTTTATCCAGGCATGGGTGGCATCTTGCAGAGTGGCAGCAGTTAACAGGATCTGGATGAAGGTGTCAAGGCTCAGCTGTCTGGGGATCCTGCCATCTCACTTTAAGTCGGTGGGAAACTGGACCTTTGCTATGTTGGGTCCCTCAGTGGAACGCCTTCCCTCCCACTGTCCATCTCAATTCCTCCCTCCTCACCTTTAAAAAGCACCTGAAGACTTATTTATTCTCCAGGTGCTTTTAGGATCCACTGCTGGTTCCCCTTAATGTGTCTTCTCCTCCCTCATTACCTTCCTTTTAAATTTTTCCTTTATATTTTCAGTAGATTATATATTGTTTATCATATTTGTACATTGTGAAATACTAAGTGCCATTTGGCAGGGGTGGTGACTATATAGAAATAAATTATTAAAAGAGATGTCCAGGCAGAAATGAAGCCCTGGATTTCCCCTATGTAGTACCAGTGAATGCATGAGAGAAACAAGCTTTATTTCATTAAGGACACAGGTCTAGCGAATCCACAGCATGCTTCACCATTTTGTTAAGTTTTAATGTAAAACCTCCTGTTTAAAACTGTACATCTTGTGGTGAAAATACTAGAGAGAGCCATCCTAATTTACTCCAAAACAAAGAAGTGGATAAATCCATTGAATAAATATATAGAGCCGTTCAATGTCTTCTCATCACTGACTGAGCCACAGAGTCCATGTTCACTTAACAATGATAACTGAATGGGAATTTTAATTTTTAAAAATTGAAGGAAGTTTATTTTCAGCATGATTGTAGGTATATGAATTTTCCTCTTTCATGTGTGTGCATGCATGTGCAGATGTTTATGCAAATACATACAGGCCAAGAAAGAAATGACCAACTCAAACGCCCAGGATATCTTCATCTGTCAAATTCTCATTAAATCACCCATCTATCCACCCCATTCCATGTCAAATTCCTTCCACCTGGTTCTAGTTGTAGTGGTCTTCCTTATCTGGCAGAATGTGCGTATATCAGAAGTGGTGCAGTGTAGACTCAATCTGCATCATGAAGGCTGTGTCTTAACCCCTAATCATTAGAGACTGGCCCAAACCCTAACGTTTACTTTCCCTTAGAAAAGTTTGGTAGCATTATCGCTATTATATGGGTATTTTCCATATAAATGCCTAGTTCCTCTCCTAGTTCTGGCTATAGGGCAGATTTGAGCCAGTAACTGAGCCCAGAGGCTCCATTACTACCAGCACGATCCTGACTTCATTTAGTGCCAACAAGAGTCCCATTCACTTCAATGGAGCTCATGCTGATACCTGGGGATCATGCCCTAAATGGAAGGAGTTCTTAAACTGCGGGGGGGAGGTTCATGACACTCTAGTGGGTCAGATAGAGGTCTTTTGGAGTCACAATTACCCTTTCCTTTTCTCCATTTCCTACTCTTTCATTTTAACGAGCACGTTTCTAACCCTAGAACGTCAAACATGGGAACTGAGCATAAACCAACAGAGGGATTCCTTCCTGAGTCTGTAGGCACCTGAAGAAATAGCTCAGGTGTGAACTGCCCCATGGCACCGCAGGAGCCCTGTGAACTTGGATTCTGTGGCCATGAAGAAAGACATTTCCTGACAATGCCATGAAGTGGTTTCTCCACCAGCAAGTGATGCCTCTGAGGGGGGTAAATTCAGGTCATGCCTCTAACAGGAGTATAAAGAGGAGTTCATGACACTGGGTGAGTGGAGCAGGAAGAGAGGAAGGGTTCCAGGACTGTCCCTATAGGAACAGGGAGTGTGGGACCTGGTCCAGGCCACATCCACATCCACTCTCACTCTTCATAGCCTTTCCTTTCTCACACAAACACACACCAAGTTTGCCTGGTTGGGAGATGAAGGCACACACTACTCCAACTGCAGCAAAGCATTGTTGGGATGAGATCTCTTGCTCTTTAATCTGATCACAGATTTCAAGTATCATCAGCCATCTGGGTGAAGAGGATCCAGTTGGGGTTCTATCCCTGCTGCTTTGAATGGTGACATCCTTCCAAACAATGCTGAAGAGACGCTGAACAGCAAGAATGAACATTGGGTGTGGCTACCGAGTCCACCTCTCCATACACGGCCCTGTAAGCCTCCACCCTGCTGAATCTAAGACCCCACTCCCTGTTCCTGGAGTCAGATCCCTGACCCCATTCATGTCTGGAAAAGACTGCCTAATGTTCATTCCTATGTAAGTTGCAGACAGACAGCAGCTTTCTGTTGATTGCAGAGAGGTTGCACAGGGAAGAAGACTCTTGCTTACCAGGAGTTGGATGTTCATTCAAGGAAGCATTTTGGAAAGCCATGCTGAGAAGCCAAGGTTCAAGTCAACTGGCCTGCTGAGAAACAGCAGGCAAGGAGGAGCTTTGGAATCAAAGGCACAAAGGGCTCTGGGAATCCCCTCTCAAATACTACGGCTACTCTCCTAGTGATTACCTGTAATATTAGAGCAGGAGAATGCCCAACAAGCCGTGTCTTAGAATGTGACAGGTCATCCGCCAAATCAATCAGGATTCAAACAGCTTTGATCAATACCTTGGGGACTCTCAGCAGCTCTAAGTCAGCAGAAAAGTGACTTCTTGGCAAGTGTGGCTCTAAGGATCAAGAAAGGACACTGCGATGTAGCGGGTCCCTTTTGTGGTGGGAAGGCCCTCATGGTAATGAGTCAGGCGTCCTGGGTGCATGAGGGTCCAGCCTTTACGAGGAGCTCTGACGGAGCAGTTGTAGCGCAGGAAACGGCAGCCCACTCCCTGGGTGAAACAAAGACAGAGGCATCAGCTGATCTAAAAGCACCACGCACAGGAGAGAAGCAATTGCTGCATTCTCCCAAGAGGCTCCCAGTTTAATTGAACTCATCTGGTATGCCTGAGAACTCCCTGGGACCAATAATTCGGAAACCCAGCAACTCCAAACTGGTCACTCATTGTAGTCACTTAGGTGTCATAAGATCTGCTATACTGAGTCAGACCGATGGTTCATCTAGCCCAGTATCCTGTCTCTGACAATGGCCAGCACTGGATGTCAGAGGAAGTGGACAAAAAGAGGTCTTATTTCGAGTGGCATTCACTCCCAGGTTCTGGCAACCAGAGATTTCACTCCCCAAGTAAACTGGCTAAACTACGGATTATTAATTATTATTATTATTATTTTATTATTAATAATAATAATAATTTTCTATACAATGTCAGCAGTGTGGCTGGTGCTTAATAGTCCTGATTAGAGACAGGTTCTCAGCCCAAGGAGCTTACATCTAGGATGGGGAGGGGAACAAGGGAGAGACTTGGAGGCATCCATGTTGTTGAGAAGGTGCAGTAACATGTGCTTTGCTTACTTACAAGGGGAGGAGGGGAATCCTGAAGGATAAGACAGTGTAAGGAGAAGCATCAGTGAGCAATTTATGGTGGTGAACAGCAAGGGAAAACCTGATAGAAGAGGTAGATTCATAATAGCAGCGATTTGAACGTTGGCAGAGACGGAGCAGAGCGTATGCAGCTGGGGATAGGGACATAGATGGTTTAGGGAGTAGAAGACTCTAGGGTGGGTGAGGGTGGTGGAAGAGGAGGAGCAAAGTTCCTGGGTGGGAACATAGAGGGAAATAAAAGCACAAAGACAGGGAGGAGCGAGGCCACGAAGAGCCTTGAAGGACAAGGAGTTTGTGCTGCATGAGAAAGAGGAGAGGGTGTCAGCGGAGGGACCTGCTTTGGCCATTTTTAAACAAGACGTTCCCACGTATGGACACCCTGTGTCCATGTGGGGGAGCATCTTGTTTGAATTTGGAGGAGCGTGGGCATGCACTCCTGCAACCCAAACATCTCCACCCGCCCCCCACTCACAGAGCAATCAGGGAAAAGGCAGGTTGCTCCATACATCAAGATGGGTGTGCGCCTGTGTGTTCCCCCCACACACACACTGCCCCCGTTGCAGCGCTCCACCCACCGCACACAGACTGCCTTCGCAGCGGTGGTCCATTTGAAAATGGCCTTTGATGGGCTTATCCTCCATGAACGTCTCTAATCCTTTTTTGAACCCCGTTATACTACTGGTTTTCACATCATCCCTCGGCAATGAGTTCCACAGGTTAATTGTGTGCTTTGTCAAAAAAAGAGGTTAAAAAAGGTACCAGATGGTGGAACAAGGGTTTCAGCTAGAAAGAGCCAGATATAGAAGTATGAAGACCCAAAGCCTTGGCTGGGAGACCTTTTTGCAAGTACTTGCCTCATAGTCTATCCCCACACGGTTCAGGGCAATATTGATGGTGAAAGTGGATGCATCATGGTGAGGCATTAAGGAAGGCTGCTCCTCAGGTTTGTAACGAACAACAAAGGCCAGTTCAAACTGCGTCTACAGGGGAGAAAAGAGCAGCAGAGAAACATATGCACTCATTACTGTGCTACTAGACTGCAGGTGAAAGATGGAGGATGAATTTTCTCCCTAAGGGACAAGAAGCACAGGGACTAAGTCATGCTTTCTCCTTCACAGCAGGCCACCCGAGTGCCTGCCTGCACCCACTTTTTTGGGTAGGCAAAAAGGGAAGTTGGGCCCCACTGAAGGCAAGATAGGGAAAGCTACCACAGGCTAGAGGGAAGGAGGCCATGGGCTGGAGGTTCCCCACCTGTATGCTAATGTACTTCTGGCTCATGGCATCCATATTGGTGCATGGCCCATACCACTGGTTCCTAAATGTTTTCACAATGGGGTTCCATCTTAAGACTTAAATATAATCCCATGACCCCAAACGATAACAAGCATATGCAAAGCATAGCAACTACCAATTGGGACTGTGACCCTATCTGCAAATGGCATGACCCCAGTTTAGAAACCTCTGGTCTATACTTAGCTACAGAATCCCAGTGGCCGTTTCTCTCCATAAACATGATCATGGAAAGCACAAAGCACCCCATTAGCAAAAGAGAAGCCAAGGGTGCTCAGCTGGACAGAACCCCTAGAGCTTTGGGTGCCTACCCTGGTATAGTATCCTGGGTACAATTTTTCTGTGATGGGTGCAATTTAGTCCAGGAGGAACTTGTACCACTCCCTCTCATATTCAATCTGGTTCATATGGATGTCGATAGTTGGCACATTTTCATATCCTCCTTGTATTCTAGTGTCCTGCAACAGAACCACAAAATATATATTCGAAGAGTCAGTACCTTCCATTTGAAGTATGAAAAGCATTGGTCTCCAGGAATAATGTCAATAAAATCATGCAAATTCATTGAGACTTTCAGGATGGCAAAGCTCTTGGCAAGCATTAGTGAACTCTGGTGAACAAAGAAGTGGGATGATTCCCCCCATTTTATTGAGGAATAAGAAAGAGGCACATAAAAGGTAAGGGTCCAAATTCTCAGAAATGGGCACTTATTCCTGCTGCCAACTTGATAACCTCTTAGTTCTCATTTTCAGGGGTGCTGATACCCTAAATCTGGTGGAAGTCAATAGGTCTGTGGGTGATCAGCATGCCTGAAGATCAGGCCTTGGAAACCTTAAACTAGGTAGAATGGCCAACAAAAACCTATGGCTAAT
The DNA here is from genome assembly GCA_003113815.1 of Sphenodon punctatus. NCBI lineage: Eukaryota > Metazoa > Chordata > Lepidosauria > Sphenodontia > Sphenodontidae > Sphenodon > Sphenodon punctatus. The sequence continues at coordinate 1,118,585 of QEPC01006580.1, read as the reverse complement.
TTTGGAAGTTTAGTCAAAATCCAGCCCCGCCCTCCTTTAAATCTGGCCTACGTTGGCTCCTCCATGACTGCTTGTGATGCAGCCCACTATCAGGGGTATGGTGGTCCAGTGGGGCTGGAATGGAGCGTGCGAAGGGCTCTACTACTTCCTCCCAGTGTGCAAATTCCATCCCTAGTATCCCCCCAGCTGGAAGGAGACTGATGCTTCCTACTAACCTGATAATTGTTGGGAAGCAGTAGAGTCCTCCCTGCATGAGTTTTGGGGTGGGTTTTTTTGTGTGGCCTTCTAGCATATTTTAAGTTGCCAATGCAGTTCCCAGACAAAAAAAAAAAGCTCCTTACCCTTGGTTTAGGCTAAGGCTGCATTCAGACCTCATGATTATTACTCATGGACGACTGCAGCAACACCACCGTTTTGCCTCTGGTTTACCACACAGCGGCATTTTTTGTGATGTACAAACAGATCTACCTTTTGGTAGCACCCACGTGACCAGTGACAGAAGAACCCTTGATATTTCCATGCTGCCTGTACCACCAATTACCTGGACGATACCACATAGCAGATCTGTTCCGATATCATGAAAAATGCCACCAGGGGTAAACCAGAGGAGTAATGCTGTGACTGAAAGTGCTCCAAGTCCAACATCAGTCCATGTGTCAGCGGCAAAGCTGGGCTAGAACCCAGGAATCTTGACCCAGTTCCCTGCTTTTAACACTGCTTCAGACACACTCTCCTAGCAGGCTGTAGCTATTGCAAGGCACTCTGGGTAAGCTACACCTCAGCAAACTGCAAGTTGTTTCTTACCGTGTTACCGCCCCTAGACCACTGGCCAAAATGCTCCATTTCCTCCACCAGCTCATCACAAGCAGCATCAGTGAATATAGGGAACCAGTAAACATCTGGACAGGGCTAGAGAGACAGCACATGTGATAAGTCCTTAAGCAGTCAGAGAGCTAGACAAATTGAGACAGACAGGCAGATTGGAAAAAGATCCAGATTAACTTAATGCAAAGAGAATCCCTAATGAACGTACCTTATTGGCAACGCCACGTTGACTATGGGTGTTTTCAGACAGGACGATAGCCTGCATTTTCACACTTTGACCCACATGGAATTGCAGGTTACCGTCATGGTTGAATGCACCGCAGTTTTCCCAGGAAACGGCCCGGGCTATGTTGGCACTTAGCCTGGGCTGTGACTCGGGAACATCCCCAGGTCAAGCCTGGGCTAAGCACCAAAACAGCTGGGGAACGGCTGCTCGGAGTAAAGTGGGCTGTCATGTCTGATAGCCGGCTTTACCTGGACCCGGTCTGGAGTCCAAGAGGTTCCGGGCACCATGAAGACCGTCATTGGCCGCCGTGGCTGTCCATCAGCCCGGGGAGCAGGCCACTGCATGCAGTGCGGGATCAGGGGCAGGGCCAGGCTGACGCACATCTCTGCATCTCCTGGCCCTGGCCACTGTCATATTTGTTTGGCAGCCGGGCCAATTCCCAACTGGAATGACGGCTCCACCACTACCCCCCGGGTAAGTCTGTGGTGGCAGCAGGCGCCATCACTTCTGTTTCCACCCTATGTAGGCTATGCTTATTGCCCACCTGCACACAGCTGCTGCTGATTGGCTGTTGGGGATTCCCACAGTCAGCCACTCAGCTGCAGAGGTGTGCAAGCTGGTGGGGACGTCAGACACTCCGATCAAGCTACTGTCCCTGTGCAGCAGCTACTCCGCTGCTGTGAGCTATCTGGAGAACATGGGGTGCACCAAGCCTGCCAGGTTGGGAAGATGAGGGGATGCCAAGGGCCCCTGCTTGCTAGGGTGAGCAGAGGGAACTACTGGACAGCTGGGCTTGGGGAAGGTTTGCCAGAGTGGTGGTGGGACGGGGGTGAGGGGGCCGTATGTGCTGAGCTGCAGGGCTGCCGTGGTGCAGACCATCTAGAGTGGGCTCTCTGCAGTGGGACTGAGAGAATGGCATTTTGATTTCTGTAGAATGGTGAAGGGAATCACGGGTTTGTCTATTGAATCCCCTCAGCTTTCATTATATTGGACTAGCATTTACCAAAACGGTAATATTCAGTTCATTTAAATGTTATGTGCACATTGGGGGAGTTTCCCTGTTATGATAACAAATGCTCTACATTGCCCAGCTCATGGGCCAAATTCTGTCCAGAGTCCCACGCACAGCTCCTGCCAAAATTAAGGGAGCTTGCAAATGCTTGAGCAGGAAACATTTTGCCCCTAAGCAATGACAGGGTTCCATTTTTTCTGACTATAGTGTGTCAGGAAAGGCTCTCTCAACTATGGAACTCCTCGCTGTCAAGGGTGAGATGCTGACCTTATTAGACAGTAACCTGTCATTTTCCCTGCACCAAGAGACAAGAACAGCACTTCTTACCATTTTCACCAACTGGCCTTTCAGGGCAACCGTGTAGTTTTCATGGATGTACTTCTCCTTCCAGTCCTGCCGACAGTTAAAAAAGAGACACACAAAGACACTGTAGTTTCAGTGAGGCTTGGCCAAGGATGTGGAGTTCGACAAAATATCTGTCCCTACCTGCCCTCTCTCTAATCCCAGAGAGGGTAGAACAGTATTCAGCAGGGGTGGGTAGCCTCCAGCCTATGGATCAAATTTGTAGCTGTTTTTTATTTGGCCCCTTTCCAATACATGCAATCTAGCTCTACCCTCAAGCACCGAAAGAATAAGCTCAGGGGGAAGGGAGCAGAGAGGAGGGCAATTTTTCTTCAGCAATGTCAGCCTTGGGGTGTGCCCACCAGCTTCTTGTGAAGCCAGGGGTGGGAGGATCTCCTTGGTGGGGGGGATTGTTGGGGCAGCTGCTGAAACAATTGTGATCATGTTGGGTATGGGGAGGGGAGGGGTGGGGTGGGGTAGGAAAGACACATCACCATAGGTACAGGGGTAGACACTTGGTGTCTGTTCCCCTGTCCTCCTCTCCCCGTCTCGGGATATTTGGGGGCTGCGCTCCTTAGAGCCTCTGGTCTGTCGCCGATGTTGCTTAATGCAAGGTCAATGGCTAATAAAACAACTACCATCCATGATCACATTCAGGAGGAGGCCGCTGATCTCATATGCATTACCGAGACTAGGATAGATAAGGTTTCTGGGTCTGTGTTGGTTCAGATGGTGCCAGCTGGATACATTACTCGGTGCAGCATTGGCCTAGGATTGGAAGCCAGGGGTGGAGTGGCATTGGGCTGCAAAGACAATCTGGTCTCTTGAAGGTTTGGAGTGTGGAGTGTGTCCACCTTGTGTTCGAAACCTGAGACAGACCGGGGATTCTGCTGATATACTGACCAACTCGCTGCACAGCAAACTCCCCGACTGCTCTAGCCAAGCTGGTCTCGTAGGTGGTGTTGAGATTGTTCAGACTTATTGTCTTGGGTGATTTCAACATACACCCTGAGGTCAGCCTTTCAGGGGCAGAGCAGGATTTCATGGCCGCCATGACAACCATGGGCCTATCCCCGATAATATCAGAAGCTGCACGTATGTTGGATTTAATGTTTTGCACCAGCTTATTGGGGGTGTAGTTATAACACCACTGTCATGGTTGAACCATTGCCTTCTGAGGGCCCAGATCCCTGCCCTCATTTGCCCGTTGGGAGTAGTGAATCAGTTAGGTAGCTTCACCCTCAGAGACTAATGGATCCAGTAGGATTCCAAAACTCTGGGGGATTTACCTGCTGAACTTGATGGCCTCTCTGTCAATGACCTGGTCGATTTGTGGTACAGTATGTTGACACAGGCCATCGACAAAGTGGCAGCCAGGTGTTTGCTTCCTCTGTGGCAGCAGCACGAGTCTCCTTGGTCTACAGAGGTCCTGAGGCTGCTAAAGCAGGAGGGTGGGCGGTTAGAGCACAGGTGGCGTTGGACTCATGCCAAAGCCAACCAACTGCGGCACAGATCATTTTTGAAGAAAGGTGGCAGTGGCGAAGAAAGCTCTCTTTGCTACTGCCATAGCATCTTCAAAGTGCCGTCCAGCGGAGCTCTTCCGGGAGCTTCTCCAGGCTGTCTTCACCTCGAATTAGCGTCATTGGTTGCCTGCTCTGATGAGTTCGCCACCTACTTTGCAGGTAAAGTTGCTCGTACTTGGCTTGACTTAAGAACTGTCAGTTTGAGTGGAGAGTCAGAGTTTGGGGCTGGCGAGGCTCGGTCCTGTCCAGTTTACATATTTCAATTGTTTCCGGCCACCAATGCAGAGGCTGGGCTTGGAGTGGTGCAGGCAACTAGTTGTGAATTAGATCCATGCCCATCCTGGCTGGTGAAAGCTAGCTGGGAGAATTTGGGGCCGCTGCTGGCTGGGATTGTCAACACCTTCCTTCGGGAGGGCAGGGTGTCTGAATGACTCAAAACTGCAGCTGTCCAACCCCTGCTGAAGAAAATAATCTCTTGACATTGACTCCCCTGCCAGCAATCATCCCGTCTTTAATTTTCCCTTTTTAGGGAAGGCTATCAAATGGGTGGCTGCTTCACAGCTTCAGGACCGTCTCGATGCTATTAGATTTCTGGACCCATGACAGTCAGGGTTTTGCTCTGGATAGGACACGGAAGTTGTGCTAGTGGCTGTGGTTGACGACCTCTGTTTGGCAATCAGCAGGGGAAATTGTACCCTGTTGATATTGTTAGATATTTCAGTGGCCTTTGATACAGCTGATCATGGGGTGTTGATGGCACAGCTGCGTGACCTGGCAGGGGTTCGCGGGACTGCTCTTGAGTGGTTCCACTCATTCCTGACTGGGAGGACCCAAAGGGTGGTGATGAGCAGTAGCCATCATCCCCTCAGGAGTTGCCTTGTGGGGTCCCGCAGGGTTCCATGCTGTCTCCACTCCTGCCCAATGTGTATCTGAAGCCTCTGGGTGAGGTTGTGTGTGGATTTTGAGGGAAGTGCCATCAGTACGCTGAAAACACCCAGCTCTCTCTCTTTTTCATCTAACCCAGGTCCTGCATTCTCAGTGCTTACCTAGTGCCTGGCTGCTGCTGGGGACTGGATGCGGGCGAGCCATTTGAAGTTGAATCCAGACAAGAGTGATGATCGTTTGGCCGGTCATGTGACCTGGGAGACATAGGGACCCCTATTATTGATGGGGTCCAGCCTCCTTTGGTCACTCAGGTTCACAGCCTTGGGGCGCTCTTGGATCCACTGCTGTGCCTGGATCGCCAGGTGATGGCGGTGGCCAGGAGCACTTTTCACCAATTACGTCTGGTGAGAAGGCTGCAACCTTTTTTTTATCCAATTCAGATCTGGCCATCGTCATCCATGCCTTTGTAACTTTGAGGCTAGACTACTGCAGTGCGCTCTATGTGGGGCTGCCCTGGATGATAGTTTGGAAGCTGCAGCTGGTGCACAATGCGGTGGCCCATCTTCTGTCGGGGCAGGTCACTGGGAACACATTACACCGGTCGGTGCTCCAGAGACTGCACTGGCTGCCAATAGTTTTCCAGGCATGACTCAAGGTGCTGGTTTTGACCTATAAAGCCCTAAATGGCTTGGGCCCCAGGTATCTGAAAGACCCCCTCTTCCTTCATGTCTCGTCATGGTCTCCGAGGTCAGCCGGGGACACCCTTTTTGCATGTACCAGCTGCCTGTGAAGTTTACACAGCTAGGGCAAGACCTTTCTATTTGGCCAGGCATTCGGCAGGCAAGGATAGAATTGTGTGCGACTGGGTGGGGGTTAGGGAAGGAGTTGTGGGGGTTAAGGGGACTTTTTAGATGTTTTCATTGATTGTGAGCTACCTCGAGCTTTTATGGGAAGGGAGGCATTTAAATTTGAATAAATAAATACGCTCAATGACAGGGGATGAATCCATGGCACGCATCCATGATTTAGACCCTTTCTTTCTCCCGACTTGAGCTCTCACACCTTTAGCAATGCCTATCCAGTTCATAGAGCTTGTGCTAATTTTCAAAATGTCCCATGGGAAGGAAAAGGTTCCTCATCCCTAGTAAATGAGGGTATTTTGCAGGCTGTATTTTCTGAGGCCACTTGCACACGAGACGGGAGAGGGGAGGGACTGGAGCAAGCAGCAATCAAACCAGGGGACATCGTGGAAGGCTCACCTCACGTGCAGGGGAAGGGGGCTGGTCCATTTCTGGCACGATGTCCCTCGCAAATTACAGGGCTGGATTTTCCCATTTCCCAGCCCTGTAATCCATGAGGGACATCGCACCAGAAACAGGCTAAGCACCCTTGCACACAAGTGGAGCTTCCCACGATTCCCTCTAGTGTGATCGCTGCTCACAGAACTCTTCCCGTCTCGTGTACAAGTGGTCTGAGTCAGAGGCCCTCCTACACAACCCTGCAGTTCCACTCCAGGGAAGCCTCATCCCAGAGACAGCAAACACTAGAGGCTTGGACCTTCCTCCTAGATGCAAGCTGGGAGCAGCCTAGTGGAGGGATCCCTGATCTCCCCTTTCCACAGCAAAGACCCCACTCAGGATTCCTCACCTCTGGGTTGCTGAAAATCTGCCAGAGATCGTTGTGGAGGTGGGTTGTCTGATAATTCTCCAGAGACAGCGTGTACCCAAACTGCTGCCGGTTGGTCACAAACATGAAGACCCCCTGCAGGGTGGAGAGAAATCATCAGCCTGCAAACTGGCCACCGAGAAGAGCTGATTCTCAGCCACATGCTCCCACGAGCTGGCAGGAAATAAACCATTAAATGCCCCTGGTTCTGTCTTACTGCCCAGCCTGCTCCCCACCCTTTCTCTCTCAACTAGTCCTCCCAGTTGGACCCTTCTCTTTAAACTCACCCCAGCCTTGGATATATGGAAGTCTTAATGGCCAAACCCAGGGCTACTGAGGGAGGCATCAAGGGCATCTCTCATCAGCTACTGACAGGAGGAAGTTGCTCCCTGTGGCCACAACCCTCAAATCTCTTACTCCAGAGCAGTCCCTTTGAAGTCTAAGAGGCTATTCTGGAGTGAATGGTTTTGCAGCTAGAGCAATGGATTCTGCTCACGGGCACAGACGTGCACATTCCACAGACACCAGTGGGAAAATGACATCTGGATCTAACAGCAAAACCAGGCTCCGCAGGGCTGAAATGTATCAAACATTTCTTATTCATGAATTGAATTCAAAGATTACTACCTGTCAGGTCCCTGTGGTTTTGAACTGGGGATCTGCTGTGCCCCAGCCAGAGGCTGTGACCACATGGCCACAGATCCAGTTCAGTGAGGCAGCTTGAGGCCTGGAACTTGGCAAACTCAGATTTAAGCCTCGCTAGCAATACCCTACCACTAGGGCCCCTAATGGCTAGGCCTGTTCTGCACTCTGACTGGTGGAACGCCATATAGAATTGTCTGGGTGGTACCATAGCTTTGTCAGAGCTACCAGACCTGGCCTGCATGCCACTTGCTCCTTGTCTCTTCTGTTCCTGATTCATCTACTCAGGACTTGGTTCCTCCTGCTCCTGATTCCCAGCTCCTGCTGGCTCCTGCTCTTTGGGCCTGCCTTGGAAGGCCAACCTCAGAACGGGCTGCCCAGATGCTACCCTGGGCTATGAGCTCTCCCTGCCCCTTGGTTTAGACATGCCTCAGATCTCCACAGCGCCTGACTTGGCTTCCTTCCTCACCACATCCCTGACTGCACTACCCTACCTTGATACTGTGCAAGCTGACCACCTGCCCTTCTCCTGTTTCTAGTTTCCTAGTCCTACCCTGCCCTTGTCCTTGGTCTCCCCATCTTGTCTTGCTTCTTGCATAGCTTGCAGCCCTGCCTTGCCCTTGCTTCCCTTCCAGTTCCTGCTCTCAAGTCTTGCCTTGCCCCTTGCTCTCAGCCTTGCCTCCTGGCTGGTCTCTTTGGATTGTGAGCCTGACTCCACGCCCTGACTCAGACATCCACCCACGAGCCAGATGCCCTCAACCTGTGCCCCTTTTTTACGGACACATCACATTGCTGACTCACATTCAGTTTATGATCAATCGCAATCCCTAGATCTCCTAGAACTGAAGAAGGATAGGGCTGGAAGGAATCCCCAGGGTTACGTAAGTTACACAATGAGGTTTAAAAAAATCAAATAGAATTCTGTTGTGTCCACTTGACAGTTTACTCCATTTTAGTAAATATACAGTATTTCACAAGACTGACAGCCCAGTCTTCTAAGCTCTCTACTAGCATTTGCCTCCACCATCCCAATCAGACTTGTGGTGGTTGAGTGCTCTGAGGATCAGAACCACTCTTTTGATTTTTTATTGGACCCATTTCTATTTCTTCCTGGTTTTATAAACCTCTATTCTAACCCTACTCAGTTGTCTTTCTCTAAACTGAAAAACACAACAGAAAATTCGCAATATCTCTGCAAAATTTTATCTGCAATGTTTGCAAATGGGAGGCTGGTTTCAGATTTTAAAATGTGAATCTGTAAAAATTTAATTAATATTCAAGTTGCTTCAAATGTTAACTTCAGCCCTAACTTAGAAGGCTCTAGTCTGTGTTTCTCAGGATGAAATCCACTGACAAGACCTTTCCAAATTCTGCAAGCCTCGCTGATAGCAGGCTAGGTTTTTTTTGGGATGGCTGAATGAATTTCTTCTCATCAAGACCTGCACAGTCACAGTGGGAACCCTGGATATCCGGACCACAAGTGCCTTTACCTCCATGCCAGTTTGACTATCCCTGACTGACCTGTTCTCGCACATTGTAGCAGAAAGCCATGTCTGCATCTAGCTTGCTGCTGTGGAAAAGATTTGCCTGGTTGAGATGGGATCTCAGGGTGCTGCCTTTGATCAGGTAGATGCTGGAAATGTAAGGGACATTCCAGATTCCACTGCAATGCAAGGAGAGAGAGTTTAGGCACCAAGAAATGATAAATCAGAGCTTGCAGGATATCATAGCATGTCAATGAATGTTATGTGAACATCTGCAACCCAACACACGCAATCCCAACACAGAGCTACTCATGAGCTTCTGGGAGGGATGTGGGGGGCTTACCAGTCCAGAGAGCAGTGAGCGATGCTTGTCGCTCCTCGGACCAGGGAGGTCTTTCTCCTGCTGCTACCACAGAGAAAATTTGGGGATCCTAATTATTTTGGGGCCTTTTTCCCCTCTGCCAGATTTGGCTGAAATTGGCTCTTAGATTTGGAATCAAAAGTTGAGGGGAGACACACACAAACAGGATGATCCCATAAGCTTTCCTGAGGAACCAGGCTAAAAATAGCCACTGGGCCACTAGGATATTGATTCGGCTCCTTTTCACAATTAGCTGTGAATTCACTGATTGCTATGACTTCTCAAACGTTTTCCCTGCAGCCTCTAGCATGGATGGATTGATCTTTTCCCAGTTTCTTGCTATAGCGTAGGGGCAGCCATGAAACCAATTCACCACTTTAAATCAGTGTGAGAAAGGGCAGCAGGATGAGACTGCAAGAGATTCAGGGGCTGGTCTGAGCACAAAAACATTCACATTTATTTCTACTGCTGTTCAAACATTTATATCAAAGGAGCACCCTAAAGTTTAAAATGCAAAGCACAAAACTCCAGTGCAACCAACCGTCCCCATCCACATAAACCTCCAGGAGAGCAAGTCTTTGAAATCAAGAATGCAAAGCATGCTAAGAAATGGACTTTGCATCCCTACAACACTCACCCCACCCCACCCCCGAGACACCACAGGGTTTTACAAAAAAAGAATCATAGTGCCCCCTCCTAGAGATGTTTGGAAACACACTACCTACATTTCATGGTACAGCTAAAACCAGGAGTGGATTGACTGCTTTCAACAAATACTCAAATTCAAATTCTCATGTCAACTTTGGGAATGGGGGCAGGAAAGAGGGAGGAATAAGGGTGGGCTATACTCCATCCCCTCTGTGAGAAAGGGGGTTTGGGGCAGGGTGGGGGGAACTGGGGGTGGGCTATGCCCCAACCACACTGGGATGGTGCAGATAATTGGAGATGGGCTATGCTCTGACCCCTCTGTGAGTATGGGGGTAGGGGGACACACAAAGACTAATTTTTAAATTGGGTTTTAACTGCATGGGTTTGTTTTTTTAATTGGGGTTTTGTAATTTTATTGTATATCTTCTTTAGTTTTGCAAGCTGCTCTGAGACAAGAGCAGGTATACATTTAACAGCTTTGGTTGTTTCATCTTCACCTTATCCTATTACTTCAAGTCTGGATAGTAAAACTTCAGTTAGATTTTTCTTTTTTACTGGTGTGGATCGAGACAAAAGAAAACCAATTTTGTTTTGATCTAACCAGCCACAGCAGAATTGACAATACAAACTAGCCCTGCTATCAAATACTAAATTAACCAAACTGCACAAGCTTCCCCAGACATGGGCAGAAATATGAACTCCATTTCACACTTTCATATTTGTCAAATTCAAACTTTTACGAGAAAGTTTTCTATCAGCTCGAGCTTCCACACAGGTTAAAATGGGGCCCAAGGATATCCACCGATCAACGAGTGAGTGAGAAAGCTGGGAATAGAACCTAGGAATCCTGGCTCTCAGGCCCCCTGCTGTGGTACTCCGATCACACTCCCTCTAGCCCAGTGCTGTCCAATGCAGTACCCAGTAAGTGCAATGCCACCAATTGTATTTTTGGAGTAGTAAATAAAACAATGAGTGCTCATCATCACGTGGTCTGAGTACTTCTATTCCCAAAACATATACATGTGCACCTTGGCTTTGTGTGTTTGTTGGTAAAAAAACAAAACGGTGATGCATGCGAGTGTTTTTAATCATCCTGTGCGTTTTACTTCCTTAGTTGTGGCTTAAATGATATTGCCATGGCCACACCTGTGGCTGTAGAGGAATTTCTATTGGACAACACTGCTCTAGCCTTCACTGTATCTAGTGGACATGCGGGGTGTTTAAGGGATGCACTCAAGGAAAGGAGGGCCCAGATCATGGATCTGTGCCATGGAACTGTCCCCTAGTTCGCATGCCCTAATCTCTGCTCCCTTCCCTTGAGTTCAGTTTTTCAGTGACTGGAGGTAAGAACTGGATCCAAGGGCCAGATCCAGGAAGTGGAAAGGGGCCACATAAAAACTTGCCGGGGGCCACATTTGGCCCCCGGGCCTGAGGTTCCCCACCCCTGCTCTAAAGCATCTCCCTGCTTAAGAAAGCAGCTTCCTTTCCCATTTCCTAACCCCTAAGCCTGGATCTCCTTCCCTAAACATGTACACTCTGCTCCCTAACCTTCAAATTCTTCCTAAAAACCTACCTCTTCCATCAGGTTTTCCCTAGCACCTCACCTCCATAGACTGCTGCTCACTGATGCTCCTTCTACTGTCCTTCAGGGTCCCCCTTTTCCTTCTGTAACTAAGGCTGCTTTGCCCACGTTCTGTATTTTCTTGTGAGAATTGCAATTCCGCAAGATCAACATGGGCTCATGCCCATGTTTATTCCTCATGGTGTATTTCAAAGTGGACTGATCCATTGGGAAATACAACGGATCCGTGACCACGTTGGGTCTCTGCAGCCTGCACCACTCTCTTAGGGTGCGCAGAGCCTCCCACTGTCCCCGAAGCCCCAAGAGAATGCCTCCCTGGCCCCTGAAAGTGGTGTCTCTCCATCCCCAGCCCCACCACAGACCTGTCACCTGGGCGGGCAGACCCCGGCTTCCAGAGTTGCTCCTAGCCCCTGTTCTCTACACCGAAACAGGAGCCTCAGCATTTCCCACAGCGGTTGCTGTCCAGGTGGCTCAGAACACGGCCAGTCTCCACTCCCTCAACACCAAATACGACAGCAGCGGCTTCTGCGACTCCGCTCTGGAGGGGAGCCACTTGACCTCCACCCCCCAGGAGTAGCGGAGTAGGGACCAGAGTATCCCCCAAGGGAGGAAAAGGAGTGCCATTACTGGAGCCCCAGTGCCTGGTGAGTTTTGCAGGGAATTTAATTAACGTTAAGTTTGAATGCACAGGACACATTCAAATTTCTACTCGGAGAGTGACAGGGCTGGATTTCCCAGCCCTGTCATCTGTGATGAGACCAATGTGAATTTCCTTGCCGAATGAGGAAGGCTGCTTGCCCACATTACACAAGCTAACATTAATTCCTAATTGTGTAACATGGGCAAGCAGGCTAATCAAGTGTGTGCACCTACAACTTCTCCACTTCATGAATGAGTCCCTGACTCTCCCTATACACCTCCCTCCCTCATGTACATCTTAGGCCGCTTTTATACGAGGCGCTGAAGCGCCTCCTGAGTCCCGCGTTGAAAGAAAAGCCAGCACAGGGAGTGTTTCCATGCTCCCCGCGCTGCTGCTGCTGGCAACAGGGAGCACGGCACTTCCGGCAGCGCGGGGAGCATGGAAATACTCCCCGCGCCGGCTTTTCTCTCAACACGGGACTCAGGAGGCACTTTTCAGCACCTCGTATAAAAGTCGCCTTCGATTATAAAACCACTTGGGTCAGAGAGCTATCTTTAATTACTGATTGCACGCTGCTGGTACTATATAAACAAACAATAAACAACAAACAGCAATTTACCCACAGTGATTATCAGGGACTCTTGCCCTTCTGGGTGTCACTTGCCTTCAGACTGATCTAGGGCCCCACAATTGTTGAATTTATCTAAAACAAGGCCTACAGTTCGGAGACCTGGGCATGGGTTTCTCACAACGATACTCACACCCTCCGTCCCTGAACAATCTCCACGTAATCCTCCGAGCGGGCATAGTAACCTTCTGCACTCAGTGCCCCCCAGAAATTCGACCACAGCTTCCCCTGGCGGCTCACCAATGGGGCAAGCACCCACCTGCAGTGAGGAAAGAGGAAGCAAGGTTATGAGAGCAGAATGCTGATGGGGTGAGAGATTTCCAAATCATGCCAAGACCATGGGGTTTAAGGGACTGACTCTGTCCTCCCTTGCAGAGACTCTCCTCCTTTACACAGGCATCCTTCCCCACTCCATCAAAGTCAGCAGGGAGAGAGCTGGGCAACAGACTTGCACCTAAAGGTGTCTAGTAGTGTGTCCTTTCTGGAAAGCAATCCATCCAGTTCTAGCAGCTACAAACTCGAAATCTCTCGGGGAAAAGGCAGAGAACTGTTATAATAGATATTAAAATCAATAATATGTATTTAGTATCATAGGTATAATGGATCATCTAATAGTTCAGTTGACACCCACTTCATTTTGTCTTCAGTTACATGCAAGTAGGGATATCAGTGTTATGTTCTGCTTAAGTCTGTGGCTTTGTGGTGAGTACGATGGTGTGTAAATAATAAATAGCCACTCTCCTGCCCTTAAGCAGAACCAGCTGTACCCAGACCATCCCCTACAGGTGTTTATCTAACCCATTTTTAAAAAAGAGATGGAGACCAAGTAGCTCAGATTTCATCTTTGATTAGACCAGCTACTGTACAGAAGCTTTCAGATCACACAAGATCCTTAGGCACGTAAGACGAGAGAATTATAGATGGCAACCACACTCTCTCTAAACTATTTTTAAATGATAGGGACTTCACAGTGGAAAAGTGATAGTGAAGAACAGAACCCAGGACTCTTAGCAGGATTTTCCCAAAGCAAAGCTACCCGGCCATATTGCAAATGCATCTTCTTCCTGACCTCCAAACCCTCCCAAGCAAAGAGTGCCGACTGAGACACTCACTTGTTCTGTTCAATCAGGATCCGTAGTGTCTCTGGGTTTTTCAGCACCACGTCTGCATCCACGCTGAAGTAATATTCACAGACAGGGTCCTGCCTGCACAAATCCCTGAAGTCAGAGCACTCTAAGTCAGCAGCAAATCCACTCAAGCAGGGGAAGAGAATTGGGGCAGTTGGAATGGATTTTACATTGCAATTGGGCACTTTAACTTGGGGCTTGAGGGATAAACAGTCCTTGGTTGGTGGCTGGGGGCTTATTCAGACAGGATGGTGAAGAATACAAGCATCCAGACAAAGAAAAGACTGTGTATTTATCCTGCAGTATCACTGGTTGCGCGAATGCTCAGAAGTGTGTGATCAAGTCAGCTGTAACTTTGCTTTTTCGCTTTCCTCTCCCCGATTCTCCCTAACTCTCCTCCCAATGTTAAACATTTCCCCATCCCTTATTGTTCTAGAATTATCTGCTTGGCGAGCTTCTACGAACATTCCCATTCTTGTTGAGCATGGAGAAAGTACTTTGACAGTAACGGGCTTAGGTTTTAGAAATGGATGTATTTGTATCCAATTTTTCAGGTATTCCGTTTTAGCTATTTCAGTTTTTGGTCACTTTTGGCAATTACACATGTGCAAAAGTGCTAATATTGCTAAAATAACAGACGAAATAACCAGAAAAAAAACTAAAAGCCTAATCTGAAATAACCAAAATGGAAATACAAGTGGAAACAGGTAGCGGCTATTAACTGATTTGCCATTTTTGGTTTGAGTAGGGTAAATTTGACAGGCTTGCTTAGTTTATTTATTATTCATTTCAGTGCTATTTGTAAGTGCAATTATGAATAAAGAAGGGGAGGAAGACACCAGGCTGGTTCAGTGATGTGGTTTTTCCAGAAAAATTGGAATCAGCAAATTTTCCAATGCCCTAAAACAATTGGGATTTGATTTAGCATGTTTATTTGACTTGTACTTAGTAAACAAAACTCAAGAAGTACACTATGTTAATTTTATGTGCTGGATAAACATCTCAAAAGTTTTTACAACAGCCAAAAGTAGTTGAACTGAAATATTTAATTAGGAAAAAATTGTGCTAATTATATAACTAATTCATTTTATGGAAGAATGCATTTTTTAGAACGGGAAAATTTTCCGGAAAAACATAGCAGAAAATTTTCCATTACAGAAAATTTTCTGCCTCACGTCACTGGGTTGGTTATAGGTAAGGGGTGTGCTGCATCTATTGGGAGTGTTTGTAAGGCTCTGGAAGGCCATCTATGGGTTCCATTTTATTCTAAGCTCCACAACCACAATTATCTATTGCTGCTGCAAAGCTTCAGAGCAGCCACCTATGAACGACGTTTTGTTCAAACTCTGTTCCTCAGCCACCAACATTTCCAGGATGCACAACGCCTCTCAAGAGAGAGACATTTGTGTTGTGCATTTAGGCATGGGTAAGAATTCTGATCCCCAGCGCCACTATGCTTCATGCCAGCACCTCCACTTACACGCCCATATTACGTGCATCAGCTGTCTCCATCAGTTGCTCTGGCCCAATCGCTTTGACTGAGCGATAGTCTCTGCCGTGCTCCTTGACAAAAGCATCCACCTGCGACGCATGGTGGTCCTCCTGCACACAAAGTGAAGACATGTATGATGCATGGGGTGCCTGACCTGGGTAAAGGTGATGCTCTATTCTGGAGACTCCTGACTCCTACACAGCCAAAGCATGCGAGCTGCCTGCTCCACATACTTCCTCTCCATCTCCATGGTTACTAAGAATGAATGCAACGTCTCCTGGGATACCAATATGTAAGGGCTGGATTTCATGTCCTCATCACCGTAGAAGTAGTAGTTGCAAAGATTTCTGGGATACTGGAGGAGGTGAGCCACCCTTCAGTCGCTCATACAAGAAAAAGCCGATGTCACTTACGCGGTTGTGAATGAAGAGCTGAGTCCGTTTCTTTGGGTACTGGAGCTTCTGAAGCCTCAGGAAGAACTGGGAGAGGAAGGGGGTGGGCTGCTCAATGAAAATCCCGATCAGAACCAGCGGTAACGTGTCCTCCTGCATACAGTGAGAGGGTGAGGGGTGTGTACTGGCTCTGCCAAACCCCTCCACTCTAGCTGCGTTTCTATCCTCATGCCCCTGTCCCTGGGGAACAGCCTCCACCCTTACCTTGAACCCTGCGAGACTCCTCAAGCCTTCATCACACACTGTGCAGCCTGTCTCAAAAGTCCAGATTTGAGGAATGTAGTTTCCCAGGTAGTTCAGCTGCAGCTGCAAAAGGGAAGGGACTCAAGCTCTTAGTCATAAGGGCAGGAGAAATCCTTGGCCCAGCCTTTGATGGTCTCCCTCCCCCAACCACATCTCCCTTCCCAAAGTTGGAAGAGACAAGCTGAAAAGGGCACAAGGCTGTTGGCTTACGTTAACGATGCTCCACGTCTTATTGTCAACACCGTGAGCCATTCAACCCCTTCCTCTGTGAATTTATGAGGAGGAGGAGAGGAAGGGAGCTTTTCCCAGCATTTACCTTGGTGGGGCCATTGCCGTGAATCAGCACCGGGAGAGTGTCGTACTCAACATTCCTTGCTCGCACTCGTGCATTTTCAAACTTCAACACCACCTAATCTAGGAGTCAAATCACAGCTACATTACCCACCAGAGCAACGTCTTAGCCACCAGGCTATCAATGCTTTAGCTTCCTATCCAAGGGAGACAAAGATAGTCTCATCACCTGCAAGTGTGGCAAGGGTACAGGACACATCAAAGAAAGTGGGAAGGGGGGTTCTTCAGAATGTCCTAGCGGGGCAGGACTAAGGGAAATGGAATAGCAAGGGTGGGGAACCTTTTCCCCTCTGTGAGCCATTATTTAATAAAAACCCATAGGCCAGATAGGGGCTTATGATCATGCTGTGTGGGGGTGAGGCTAGAGGGCATGCTCAAGACTGGGGAATGGAGCAGAGGGGTCGAAAGCACGCTCAGGAGACATCCTCATCTCCACTTCCTTCTCCTGAATGTGCTCCTTCCGCAGCGAGCTGACGCTGGGAAAAGGTACTGAAATGTGCACTCAAGGATAGAAGCTGAGTCTGTGGGTTTGATTCACAAACTGGAAAGGGACCATATAACAAAAAGTTTCCCACCCCTGAAGTCAAGGAAAACCTCTTGGTGGGTCACTCAAGTGCTGGGGTAGCTCTGTAGATAGTGCATGGGCCTCTGATGTGGGAGGCCCAAGTTCAAATCCTAGCTTGGTCAAGGCCA
Source organism: Sphenodon punctatus (assembly GCA_003113815.1). Lineage (NCBI taxonomy): Eukaryota > Metazoa > Chordata > Lepidosauria > Sphenodontia > Sphenodontidae > Sphenodon > Sphenodon punctatus. Next base: position 1,101,764 of record QEPC01006580.1, on the reverse strand, counting down.
CTCGGGCCCTGCCTCTCAGCCTGAGTTACCCATCCATAAAACAGAAGTGTGAACAATGACCTTCCTACATTACAGGGATGATGTCAGGGTTTAAGACCTACTGGTTGTAAGTGCAAAAGGGCATAATAAGAGACAATGCCCAGAAAGAGACACTCAGACTCCTAGGAAGCCTCATTCCCTGACCCTACTGTCCTCCTGCCCCCACAACTACATCACTGTGCCCCTTGCTCAGTCCCGCACTGCTGGGAGCAGGACCCTGCTCCTGCTGCCAAGTGTGGGATAGACAGTTCTCTGCTGCAGGCTGCCACTTGCTGTATGGAACAGAGGCCTACATTTGAATGAGGCTTCCCCCTTGTTCCCTGCTTTCACTGAGAAGAGCAGAGATTTGCTCACTAGCTGGAGGCACCAGAAAGGCAGGCAAGCAGAGCTCACTCATGTTGGCTGAATAATCTGCTCCAGCTCTTCTGATTTTTCACCATTCAATCCAACATGCTAAAGTACAAGGGCAGCCAGGCGCCCCTTGTTCCCGCCCAAGCTCCAGGCAAGATTTTGCATTGTTGCTCTGCATCCAGGAATCCCTAAAGCCAAAGTAATTCAACGTGTGCGGAGATCGAGAGGCGAGGGAGACAGTAGGATGGAAAACCCAGCCTGGAAGATTGGGATCAGAGCAAAAAACAGGCAAGGGCCCCATTAGCGTTGTCAAGAAATCCCAGGGACCAACAGAGGTTTTTGTTAGGAACCTGCTCTAAGGATGGACACTTTAACCGAAGCACAATGGGTGTTTTTAAACAAGCACGATGATGGGGAGGGGGGAGTCCATGGCCACTGAGTGGCACTGCCGCAGAGCACCCACACAGGTGAAGCGTGTGGAGAATGCTTCAAACGGGCAGCTCCCAGTGTGGCTGGCTACCCCAGCCACAGAAGTGGCCATCATACATTTCTGGCCCCGCATGGGGCACTCAATTTCCCGGCAGTGCTCTGTGCGTGGCCATGAGTGGGTGCTCTGTGGTTCACGGCCACTGAGTGGCACTGCCGCAGAGCACCCACACAGGTGAAGCGTGTGGAGAATGCTTCAAACGGGCAGCTCCCAGTGTGGCTGGCTACCCCAGCCACAGAAGTGGCCATCATACATTTCTGGCCCCGCATGGGGCACTCAATTTCCCGGCAGTGCTCTGTGCGTGGCCATGAGTGGGTGCTCTGTGGTTCACGGGAGTGCGCATTCGGCCACTCCACATTCAGATGGGCGGGCAGCTCCATGGCTCCTGGGTGGCCACGTGGGGTAGCATCTTGTTGGAAAACACCCAATGTTGGTTCACGGACACTCCAGGTTCTCCAAGGGAGAAATAGCTCCCTCCCCCAGTTCTCACCTAAAGCTCCATGCAGATTCTGGAAGATCCGGCATCTGTGATCTAAAGTGATGTTTATACTTTCCTAGAAAAGAGTGAAATAATACTTCTTAGTTACAGGCAACGCAGAAATATGCTCTGTAAACGGATGCGTGATATCGGCTCTTCCCTGACATCATTTGTTTCAAAGCAGGTCTAAACCACCTCCCTGAACTATGACTTGTACAACAGGCTGGCAATTTTTTGGAGGGGTCTCTTTCTTTTGGGCACTCTACACAGTAGATCCTATGCCAAGGAAGACTGGCCTCCCCTGCCCTACAACATCCCAGCAAGCTAAATATGTCAATATTATTATTCCCATTTAACTGAATGGGAAGGATTCAAACCCAGGTTTCTCAGATCCAGTGTTGTGGCCTTGGGTGATTTCAGATGAGACGGGGTGGCATTCGCCCCGGCCTGGAATCAACCAAATGATTCCCTGCCGGGATCACTCCGGCACGTCCAACAGACATGCCGGCTGATCCCGGCGGGGAATCGGGGATGGGGTGGGGCCGTGCGGTGCAACGTGTGGCCGCACGGCCCCGCCCCCCCTGCCGCCCGCCCTCTGGGGAGATGGGCGGGCGCCGCAGCCAATGTGGCCGCAGCACCCGCCCGATTTGACCACGGCCCGGAATCCTACTGGGGATTCCGGGCCGTGGTTGCCAGTCAGACGTTACTTTTTGTTGGTTCCCGTCGGGAATCTCTTTGACCACGCTTGCGGCGATTGTCCGGCGGGGAGCCCCGGAAGCGTGGTTGAAATTGACCCCATGTGGGAATTGACCGTGGTGAACATCTGGTGGCCGCCAAACAGACATTCAGGGCGCTTTGGCCCCATGTGGGTATTGACCGTGGTTTACTGTGATCTCATAACGTCTGAAAATACCTTGTCACACTGCTGCCCAGTCCAGCTAAGCCTAAGCAGACTCCACTATAGCTGGCACCCACCCTTTTACCTGGGCCATTTCCATTAGCCCAGGGCAGGGCACTCTTATCTCACAGATAATTAACTGCATCTCTAGAAGCACAGCTGCCTCTGCAATGATATGTAAACCACATGCCATGACAAATCCAGACTGCAGGCACAGTGTAAATACTCTTTCTGAAGACAGGGTAGCTTCTCCCTGCCTGCATGGCTGGGCAATTTTGTGTGTGCTGAAAAAAGGGATGCCAGGCAGTTTGCCAAGCATGCTGAAGCAGAGGTGCTGAGAGGAGCCAGCTTTGCACAGGCAGATCACAGGAAGTGGTAAAAATAGGGAAAGGGGGGGGGGGGACAGAGAAAGAGAGGATGCAGAAAACCAGGAATCTCTTGTATTGGCTAAACCTAACCACTCCACCCTCTCCTTCTCCTTCTCTGCACTCACCCTCTTTTCTGGATCCAAGAAGACATTGGTGTAAAACAGTTGATCACTGTCACTGTCAAGTCCCTTCCAATCTGCCACCAGCTTGCTTAGGTGTGGAGCATAACCTATGAAGCCTGGGGGAACAAGGGAACAGTTGAAGACACTTAGCATAGTATCCGGCCTGAAAGGGAAAACCCTCCAAGGCCCATATGCAGAATATAGTATCCCAATCCCTCCTGCAAAGGGATATGTGCACAGTATCAATCCTTCCTAGCAATACACAGTTGTTGTTTTTAATACAGAACTTTCCCCATCCAAAGTGCTTTACATGCCGTATCTAGTTCACCCTCAGAACCACCCTGTGAGGCAGGTCATTATTATTTCCATTTTACAGATGGGGAACTGAGGCTGAGAGATAGCGACTTGCCCAAGGTCACCTAGTGATTTTATTGCTAAGCCCAGATTTGAACCCTGGTCTTCCAACCCTTATCCACTAGGCTACCATAGCTTAAGGGCCAATGGCTAGCTACCACTACTTCCCTTTAATTCTCCTGCGTTCACATCAGCATAGTTTTTTAAACAAGTGGGGGAGGGGCATATACTTCTGGGTAAAGAGGAATACAAACTCCACAATATTTTATCCCTGGAAGCAGGGCCAGACTTAGGAATTTTGCACCCCTAGGCCTTTCTCAGGCTGCTGCCCCCAAGCCAAACCCTGCCCCCAAACTCCACCCCCAAGTCCCGCCCCCACGCTGTGTGTTCATGGGTGGGGGAGCCCCATATGAACGATACAGCGCATGCACCTGCGGTGACTGCTCCACTCGTCCTCATGCATGGAGCAACTGGGGAAAATGGCGGTTGCTCCATGGGTGTGGATGTGTGCATGCCCTGCCCACGCACCAGCACAACCACAGACCACCACCCTCACACCCTGCAGAGCCATGTAAAAAGGGCCTGTGAGGAGCCACTCAAAGAAGAACAGGTTGCTGACTTGTAAAGAAGGTTCTTTGAGATGGCTCCAAACATTCTCACAACACCCACCCTTCCAGCCCCACATGGATTTTTTTGCTTATACCTAGAAAGGGTTGGAAGGAACTGTCATTCTGAGGGGGAAGAGTGCTTTTTATACTAGAGGAGCTTGAGACCATCACATGGTCTATTATTTGACTATGGTGAGCATGCACAACCCAATTGTGAGAATGTTTGGAGTCATCTTGAAGAATCTTCTTTACAAGGTAACAACCTTCTGATCACTCACATGGGGAGGTGTTGTTTGTAAACAAACAGCTTTATCTCCCAGTCCCATCAGTGTCCCCTTGTCTTGCTGCTGCTGTACTACTAGCAGGCAGAGGCAGGTGAGGGATGGGGACCCAGGCAGCAGGCTTCAACTGCGGGCAGCAGCCTCCGACCATGCAGAAGAAAAAAAGGGGGGCGGGGGGAAATGGAGCGGGGCAGCGACCGTGCCAGGATTGCTGCCCCCCAGAAAACTCCACCCAAGGCCCGGGCCTAGGGGGCCTGCCTGGAAGTAAGCGATTATGTGAACAGGGAAGGGTGTTAATTATGTGTGTTAAGCTGTTGAACACCCTCCTGTTTACCTCAGGGATGCCTTCTGTGTTTGTGTGAACACTTGCAAAGTCAAACGTTACCACTGGAATATATATCCCACGGTTTAAAAAACAAACAAACTCTGGGGATAGCCTGCTAGTGTGAACAGGGCCTAAAGTAGTTCTATGTCCCCCATTATCACAGTACCAGAGCACCTCACAATTTTTAGTGCATTTAGCATCATAACACGTCTGTGAGGCAGAGCTGTGCTACTATCTCCTATTTCTCAGAAGAAAAACTGAGGCCTGAAGAGATTAAGAGACTTGTACGTCTCCCAAACCCCAGGCTATTCCTCCTCTTTTCCTGCAATGTTTACTCACATGGACTCTCAAGTCCTCCTGCCACACGGCACGGACTCACAGGCATGTTTAATCCCTCTGCAAAAAGACCCCTCTCCTGCCACGGCTTGTCAGCAGAGGAAACTAGGATGCCAAGCCCCAACTCCTATAAGCTGAGTAAATGGAGTAGCTGGCAACAATAACAGATCTTTTATATCCTGTGCATGCTGAAGCCATTGGAAGGTGACAATTGCACACACTTAGCCTGTGTATCAGTCCCAATCTCCTCTCTAGCAACACCCTATTCCTTTCAACTTCCCTGCCCTCTCCATGCTGCTTCTCCAACATGCCCATTTAATGGAAGAGCTGGGGGAGGCTGACCTGGCTCTTACCTCCAGAACCCAGGAAGCGCTTGCCATTTCGCACCTGAGGATATTTGGCCTCCAGCCGCCGGTCAGGATAGATGAGGGTCTCCGCTGAGAAGACCACCTTGCTCTTGGCCTGTCTGAATTTCTTGAGAAGCTCCGTGGGACCCGACGCAAAGATCACATCATAGCTACAGGGAGCGGCAAAGTAGGCAAGCAGAGAGGGAGAGAAAGGGATGGAGTCAGGAGAACAGGCCAGGGATGAGAGTGTGGGAAGGCAAGCGAACAAGAACAGTCATCAGGCACTGCTTTCTCATAACCCAGCATGCTAGCATTATAGTCCCCGCCACCTATGCAAATGTTTAAAGAAACACTTATGAAAAAATACATGTTGCAAGGCCTGCATTGGTGCCAGTGCAGGGCCTGCAGCATGTATTTTTCATAAGTGTTCCTTAAAAATTTGCATAGGTGACAACCTTACTGCCACCATTACAGGCCGATAATGCACTGTGGGTGGAGTAGAGTGCTTCGTCCAATCTAACCTACTAGGAATGAGCAAAGTGTTAGGTTCTCAGTAGAAAACACCCATCCTCTCTAAAGATTTAGCTCAGTGGTACACTCCATCCCATATCATCAATGCCTGGAACAGACCCTGGAATATCGGTCCCCACTGCTACTGGGCACTGGGATTGATACTGGGACTGTAGCCCACACCTGCTGCAAGTCTACTATCCTTGTGTTTGGCTAGAGGACAAGTGCTTGGCTCCTGTGATACTGGTTGCCTTGCTTCCTTCCCTACCTCACTGAGTAGAGCAGGGGTGGGGAACCTGCAGCTCATGGGACAACTCTGGGCCAGGGCCATGGCTGTATTTTATTTGGCCCCTTTTCAGTTCTTAGGTCTGGCCTGTGGATCTAGTCACTAGCCTCAAGTACTGAAAAAATAAGCTCAGGAGAAGGGAAGGGAGATGAGGGCATGTACTCAGGAATAGGGGTTGGATTCACGGCATAGATCCATGATCTGGACTCTCCTTTTTCTTCTCCTTACACACCAGTCATTCCCAACTCCTATCCAACCCTCGGAGCATGTACTCATTTTTGAAGTGGCTTGTGGGAGGGAAAGATTTCCCATCCCAGAAGTCGAGGAACCGCACCCAGGAAAAGGTTTGGCTGGAGGTGGAATCACAGCCTCAGTCCAGTTTGACTCTGAGGAGACCACAGGCCAAAATGAGCCCCTGGAGTAAACAGGGTGTAGCTCCAGTTGTAGCATTTGGCAGGCCCAGATATGGTTCACTGAATACAGGGCTCCTCTGCTGGCACTGATGCATTTGCCATTAGCGCTCAGCACATGATGGGGGAATCCCAAAAGCAAGGAGTTCCAGAGGCCTAGAAACAGGGCACCGCGCCCGCCAAGTCATACGGTAAGGGCACAAAGAGAAGTGTTCTCAGTGGCTGCTCCACAGCTCTCAAATTTCCTTCCCCTGGATGTTCATCAAAGCCTGAGCATTTTCCAAAGGCAACGCAAGACCTATTTATTTGGCCAGGCCTTTAACAGGCAAGGACATGGTCTTGGGAAGTTGTTCTTAATGGAATTTTATATTTTAATACAGTTTGCTTTTATGGGATTTTATTTCATGTATCATTGATATATTTTAAATAGGTTCTTACCCACCCTAAGTCTTCAGGGAAAGTTGAGCTAGGAATCTAAAATCAATCAATCAGTCTCCCGCAAACACATTGTTTTGTTTCCCACCCCCTCCTCTGCAATAACTCAACCCATGGCAAACCCCTTAGCCCAGGATTACCTTTCCGTGAAGAGGATGATTAAGTTCTCCTTCTCTGCATAGGTCTCCAAAGCCGCTTTCAAGAGATTAACCTTCTGTCCGCCTCCTGTGGCTTTCTTGTCGTCTGTGCCATCCCACTCTTCATCCAGCCCCAGCACCTAAAGGGTCACAGTTTCTTAACAGAGGCCGCTTTTATACGAGGTGCTGAAAAGTGCCTCCCGAGTCCCGCGTTGAGAAAAAAGCCGCGCACGGGGAGTGTTTACATGCTCCCTGTGCTGCCAGAAGCAATGGGAGCACGTCAGTTCCGGCAGCGCAGGAAGCATCTAAACACTCCCCACACGCGACTTTTCTTTCAACGCGGGACTCAGGAGGCACTTTTCAGCGCCTCGTATAAAAGCGGCCAAAGTGGTCAAGCTGTGCTTTCGACAGCTCATTTTCATGGTAAGGAATAATGCTGAAGTGCTGGCTGTTAGGACGACTGACAACTACAAGACTGTTAGTAGGATACAAGCCAAGAAGCCCTAGTGCAGGAGCTCTGGTTGTGGAGGGGCTCACAAATACACCTGTTCTAGGCTCTCCCCATGCGAGTCACACGGGAAAACCCTGTCAGGACACCTGCTCAGTGGGTACAGTCACTCTTGTTCAGGGTTGCCCTGGTCACATGGACTGGCTTGGTCCAGTGATGTTCCAGCAGCAGATGCACCTGAAAAGCAGGCTACAGTCGGAACCTTGAGTGGCTTTCCAGGAACTTCTGGAGGCAGCATAATCAGCCCTTCACTTCCCACTTGTGCTTTAATCTGTAGAAATCATGGCTTGGGCATCCATGTTCTTTGGCAACTATGAGCTGCCAGAAAGCCCCAGGGTCCATTTCATTACAAGTACATCTGACAAGTCTACGGCCATATTAGTTTTCAGCTACCTTAATTTTTAATGGCTTTGTAAATGGTCAGTAAAATATATTGCTGGTATTAAAAATATGCCAAGATAGTTAGTAATTTGAAAATTTTCTAGTTGGCAACCATGTCTTGTTGCATACTGCTCTGTCAAGAGTCACCATGCAGAGCCTTGTTAGAGTGCTGGGTAGGGGCAGGGCTGTGTGTATTCTGCAGAGTTTAGAGAGAGAGAAAACTGCAATCACAAAATCCAGGTTCAGCAAGCAAAATTTCCAGATTCTGCAAGCAGAATAAATCTCACAAATTTCTGAAAGCACCTCAGTTTCCCAACATGCCATTCCATCACTTTTGGACATCTTGCAACTTGACCCAAAATGCCACACAAACCTCTCAGCAAGAGTTTGCTTCTCTACTTGGGAGTTGTGGGCTGCTTCCCAGGGCTCTGAAATATATACCAACAGCGCAAATACCCCACTGGCTAATTCATAGTGCCACCATCCCATTGGGTAGCTTACAATGTTCCCCACCCCTCACCCTGCCCCCTCAGGCTGTAAGTCTGTGCTGCCAGAGAGAATTTCTGTAACAATTTGGCCATGTCAAATTCTGAAATAAATAAAACATTTATTTTAATTTTATTTATTTTTACAAATTTTTACCATGGCCCTCCTGCCAAAGCAGCTCGGGGTGGCTAACATATACAAAAGCTAAACATACAATATAAGTATAATAAATATAAAAACATAAAACTATACCATCCACCAAGGGGGATGTTAAAGAATAAACAAAAGAACCCCCCACCCACACCCTAACCCTCAAACCACCCACCCTACCCATCTCCCTCACTGAAAGCCTGACGGAACAGGCAAGTCTTACATTGTTGACAGAAGGAGGGGAGATCTGGGGCCACCCGGGCCTCCACTGGAAGGGAGTTCCACAGCCTAGGTGCGGCCACCGAGAATGTCCTCTCCATAGTTGCCCCCCGAGCCACTCAGAGGACTTCGAGAAAGGCGCTCCCGGAGAGGTGAGGCGGTCCCACAGATAGGTGGGGCCCAGGCCATATAGGACTTTATAGGTAAGCACCAACACCTTGAATCAGGCCTGGAAGACTATAGGCAGCCAGCGCAGAGCTCGGAACACTGGTGTAATGTGCTCACGGCGACCTGTCCCCGTTAGGAGGCGGGCCACCGCATTCTGCACCAGCTGCTCTCCGAACCATCACCATAGGTAGCCCCACATAGAGCATGTTACAATTGTCTAATTTTGAGGTGATCATAGCATGGATGATAGTGGCCAGGTCGGAGTCAGAGACAAACGGCTGAAGCCGTCACACCAGATGTAGTTGGTGGAATGTGCTTCTCCCCACAGTCCCCACCTGGAGATTCAGGCGGAGCTGGGAATTGAGGAGCACTCCCAGACTACGAGCCTGGGGGACCAGCGGGGGGCAAACCCCATCAATGACAGGGGATGCCACATCCACTGCCTTACCCACTAACATCACCTCCATCTTGTCGGGATTCAGCTTCAGGCGGCTCACCTTCATTCAGTCCCCCACAGCCGCCAAACACCGAGTAAGCACCGAGACTGCTAGGTTTGGGTTGGATGAAAAAGAGAAGTAGAGTTGGGTGTCATCGGCAGTTACATCTTGTCCGGCGGCTTCGGCCGTATCTCTCAGACTCTGACCTCGTCACTGCATCCATGCCTTCATCACCTCGAGGCTAGATTACTGCAACGCGCTCTACGTGGGGCTGCCCGAGAAGCTGGTCCGGAGGCTGCAGCTGATGCAGAATGCCGCGGCCCGTCTCCTTACGGGTTGCAGGGAGCACATGACACCAGTGCTCCGGATTCTGCACTGGCTGCCTATAAAGCACTGGGCCAGGTTCAAGGTGCTGGTTTTAACCTTTAAAGCCCTTCACGGCCTGGGCCCTGCTTATCTGCGGGACCGCCTCACTCGCCATGTGCCCGTGCGACCCTTGAGATCGTCCATGGGAGCCTTTTTGGAGGTCCCCCGGGCAAGGCAGGTGGCCACCGATGTTAGATCTTTTTCGGTGGCTGCCCCTGTGCTGTGGAATTCGCTCCTGGAGGAGGCTCAGTTGGCTCCCACTCTCCTGCTATTTTGGCGTGTATGTAAGACCTGGCTGTTCCGTCAGGCTTTTGGCGAGGGGGGGCGGGGTTCGCCACACATGGGCTTCCAATGGGCTGCTGCTGAGATGGCTGCGAGACCTGGGGGGTCTGGAAGGGACTGTCCTTGGGTGGTTCCGCTCATTCCTCTCAGGGAGAAGCCAGCAGGTGGTGCTGGGGGCTGAAACATCTAGCCCCCGGGTCTTGATCTGCGGCATTCTGCAGGGTTCCATTCTGTCTCCACTATTGTTCAATGTGTATATGCAGCCCCTGGCGGAGATCGTGAGAGGGTTCGGGGTG
>QEPC01006580.1:1027791-1087858 GCA_003113815.1 Sphenodon punctatus | reverse complement strand
CCCAGCCAGCGAGGGAGACCCCCCCCACCCCCCATTCTAAGGGTCATAAACCCCCCCTCACTGGAGGAAAGGACTCTCCCCTCCCTATCCCAGTCCCATACCCAGGGATCATGCCTCCCCCTCTCACTGCGGGACAATGAACCCTCCTTCCCAAACCCTCTCCCCCCCCATTCCCCAAACCCCCCTCTCTCACACAGGGGTGCAAATCCACACACACACACCCCAATATGGGAACCACCCCTCCCTCTCACGGGGGGGGGGCACGGATCCCATAATCCAATCCTTCCCTGAGTCTCATCTCTTACTTTCCCCAGGGAACCAAGACATCCCTATCCCTGCACCCTAATAAATAAAACAATTCCCAATCCACCCTTTAAATGTCCCCAGAATGACCCTACACCCCTACAGGTTACTAACATCAGCCAATAATCATCCCCCTGTCCTCAGTGCCATTCCGAAGGGCCACTCCAAAGGCACTCAAAAGCACCGACCCATGGCCCATTCCTTCTTGGTCAGGTCCACACCAACCACCAACGGCTCCACCAACAGCCAATACCCTTTGGTGTTGCCCTTTGGGGACTCTGCTGCTGGGCTGCTCATTTGGCATCACCTGACCCCCTTCCTCTCCTCTGCAGGTATATACTGGAGGGAGAGGCCTGAAGGGCACCAGCTGCATTCATAAAGGCTGCAATCATAACTGCAAAATTTACAGGGCCCTGGCTATAAGGAGCTCACATACACACCAAGATGTCTTCTGAAACCACTGTAGAAAATAAGACAAGCAGTATTTGAGGAACCAGGGCTTGATCTGGCACTCGGTGAACCTCGGAGGCAGTGGCATGCTCCACAGTGGAACCACCACACTTTGGCTGGGCCCAGTCTCTCCCACTGAAGGCTGCTGCATTGGCTTAGCCTCCCAAGTGGTCCTATCCCTAGCCTTGTCCCTTGCTCTGCCCAGCTTCCCAATTGGCTGCTTGACAAACAAAGGCTGGCAGCAGAAGGAAGATGGGAAGATTGTCTGGTTGACCTACCCTTCATCTCCTGATCTCCACTCTACCCTGTGTTCTTAGCTTGGCTCAACCCTGCCCTGCATTCTTCAATCTGCCCTGGGACCCCACTTGATCTCTGATCTTGACTCCACTCCAGCCTGGCCCAGGTCCTGCACCTGCAACAAATAATCCTGCAGCATTATTTGCAATGCTGCGTCTGGTGTATGCAACACTGAATCGTGACAAAGCACAGCGTTATGGTGCAAACATGCTTTGAGTCTCCCTTTAGAGAACATGGTGGATCTTTCAATAGTCCTGCCAATAGGAAGCAGATAGGGTGTTTTAAACGAGTTGCTTCCATGCATGCCCCACAACCATCCACGCGTCCAACCACTCATTTGAAGTTGGTGTGTGTGTGGAGGCATGCTCCTGTGACCCACGCACTGGTCATCCATGGCCACACATGGAGCACTCCTGAAAAATTCAGTGTCCTGTGCGGGCCAGGGTGGCCACCTTCCATGCCAGGAGCCGTCTCTGTAAAGTCCTCCCCATGCATGGGCGCCCCTCTGCCGCCCCACCCCTCTCATTTAAAAACACCCGAGTGGCCACTTTCATACATTACCTGGGAGGCAGGAAAATGTCAGTGATGACAATTGTGGGCCTATTCTCAACGGAATTAGCGCAAGTAGGAAATGCGTTATTCCACTTTTAACCTGCAAGAACAGTCATGCATGACTGGGTCCCCCAATGTGGCTTTACGATGACGGGTGTTCTCACAGGATAAAAGCGGAATAGCGCAGTCCTACATGCGCTAATTCCCATGAAACTAGAGCCACGATTGCCATCACAGATGTTTTCCCGCCTTCCAAGTAACATGTGAAAGTGGCCTCAGCCACATCTGGCACCTTTTGAATACGTTTTCCCAGCTACACTCCTGCAGACGTTGTCCGTCACTATTCCCTCCCTGGAATAATCTCAGAGCTCCCCTTCCAGATACACAGCTGGGCATCACCTTGACTTTGTAGTTGAAGAACTGGGCTGATCTTCTGAAGCGTTTGAATCCTTCTGTTTCCTTAGTAGCCACAGTAAGAACCAACAGATTTTCTGTATTGAGAGAGAGAGAGAGAGACGGGTCTTACTACACACTTGGATACTCCAGTTTTATTGTGTAGGCTCCACAGTTAGAAAAAGGGTCAACATGGGGGATCAACAGTCTTTAATCCACTTGTAACCTAATCAAGGTAGGTACAGGCTAAGTAGTTGGGAAAGTCTCAAGTCAAATCCAGGAATGAAATCTGAGACTGCATTTGTTTTTCACTGCTAAATTAGAACACAAGAACATAAGATTATCCATGGAATGGTCTTCCTAGCCCAGTATCCTGTTGCTAGTAGTGAATACTTAGAATCATAGAATTTTAGGATTGGAAGAGACTTCAAGGGTCATCTAGTCCAACCTCCTACTCCATGGCAGGATATCCCTGTCTACAGCAGACTGATTCTTGCAGTGTCAGATTTTGAAAACCTCCAAGGAAGGAGGTTCTACAACCTCCCTGGAGAACTTATTCTATTGCCCAACAGTTATAACAGTTAGGAAGTTTTTTCTAATATTTAACCAAAATCTATTGCTGAAGTTTAAGCCCATTCCCTCTTGTTCTGCCTTCTGTGACGGTGATAAATAAATGTTCACTATTTTTTATTTTATTTTTTTGCAATCTAGAGGCAGAGAGGATGGTTGCCATGTTGGTCCCAAATGTAGTTTAAGTTTATTCAGACAGGCACAAGGCCACAGCCATAGACAAACAAAAACATACAAAGTTATATACAAATCATACAACATTTAAATAAAACAAATAAAATCGGCTACAAACAACATAACACTTATATCAATCGAACAACTTAAAATTCACAAACTGGTCCCGTCTTCCCATTACGAGTATCAAAAATTTTATTACAAGGCAAGTAATTTCCTGATTACTATGGGCAAATAAATAATCAGAGTGAGCAGCATCTGACCTCCCTGGAAACCTATCAAATACAGGCTGGAAATATTGCAGACGAAGGGCATCGTACAAGTGGCACCGCAGCAACATGTGCTCATTTGTTCCGGGCTCCAAACAATCAAAAGGACAGAGACGAGAGCAGAAGGGCACCCCAGCGAGACGTCCCACCCAAACCTGGATAGGAAGGGCATTGAAACGCGCCGCCATATAAAGCCACTTTCCCCTAGCTGAATAATCGTTAGCAAGGAAAGTCGCTAACATGGCTATTGGAAGGGCCAAATTCAGGTAGCGGCTAATATGCAGTGATGACCCTTCCCTAGCCCTTTCATTCTGATATTGAATATCTCCCCAACGCTGCTTAATTTCGGCTCTAGCTAGCCACAAATCCTTGGATAAGAGATACTCCCTAGACAATCCCATAACAACCAGCTGTGCTTCAACTTCCACGAACCATTTACCTCTAAATTAGTCAATTGTAAGATACCAAAAAAGGCCCTTGGAGCTAGGATCCAAGACCCTACACCAATATTTATAAGCCAAACCCCATGCTCTGGAGGACCATGCTAGCTGTCCTAAATTCATGCGAATTGCAGCTAACGGAGTTCCCCCTGGAGCCCTAAGAAGTGCTCTCAGAAACATTGATTGAACCTTATCAACATCCGCTGTACAAAAAGGGGCCCACAGCTCAGCCCCAAAAAGGGACTGAGCTGTGACTTTAGCATTGAAAGCCTGGAGTGCCATCTTAAAAGCTATCCTTCCAGAGTGGTGGAAAAATTTTAGAATGGCCAGGGCAGATCTCTTTGCCACTAAAGCTACACCCTCCAAGTGGGCCTTCCAGGTACTCGAATAATGGAAGGTAAGGCCCCGATATCTGAAGGACCGCACCTGAGTAATTTGGGCACCCTCAACCCACCAGGAGTGCCAATTTCGCCTCAGGGATTTGGCAAACACTATTACTTTCAATTTTGCAGCGTTGAGAACCAGGTCATTCTCCCTACAATATCCCACAAAAGCTTCCAGTTGACGCCTTAAACCGACCTTGGTCTGGGATATTAGAACAAGGTCGTCTGCGAATAGGAGACAGCCTATAGGTTGGGAAGCTAAACACGGGGGGGAAAAACTGAGGTTGAGTCATAGGGGGAACTACATCGTTAAAGAAAATGTTGAAAAGAGTGGGGGCAAGGACACACGCCTCCCAAATGTAAGAGATGGAGACAAAGTAGTTCAAATGGGATCTTTTATTGGACCATCCTACATGCCTGAGGAAGGGCCCTGTGTGGCTTGAAAGCTTGCATACTCTCCCCAACAGAAGATGGTCCATCTAATGATTATTCAGTGCCAGGCATATTGTTGGTACTATATAAAGAAAGAAAGAATAGACTCCCTGCTCCCCAGCTAAGACCAAATTCTGTGCATCTTTGGTTGGCTTCAGATATGTTTGTATGCGAGAGACCATACTCTCAAGTAGAGCTGAAAGAGGGTACCCACAAAAACAGGCAAGCTGTCAAATTTCCAGAACCCAAATTGATCTGGTCCAATTACGACCAAATCGAGTACCTGATGTCCCAAAATGTCGACTTCTGGTTCCGGAATGTTGACTTCTGGTACTGATTTTTTGACATTTTTGTTGATATACCTACTCCTGACACCGGTTTATTGGGTTTCCATCAAGTTCCAACCATTTTTGACAACTTCCGGTGCCAGAAAACTACTTCCATTTCCAATTTTGTATATATATTTTTTTCAATTTTGCTTCTTAAAACACTTATTTATAGGTTTTCTGTCTCAGAAAATCAACTTCCCAGTCCCTGAAAGTCAACTTCTGGTTCCAGAAAACTACTTCCAATAACTTTTAAAACAAAACAAAACAAAAACCCCTGCCATTTTCCAACTCAATATACTGATCAGTGTACCAATATACCAATTAGGAATCAGTAAATAAATAAATTTTTAAAATCGGTACTGGAAGTACCCAATTTTTCAGGTATCCAAATGGTGCCCCGGTTACACACCTGGTACCCAATGCGGTACCTTAGTATCCATTTCAGCTCTACTCTCAAGGACTAGTTTGGCTATAAATTACCCACTAGGAGTTAAACCACTGCCTGGATTTCCCTGGTGGAAGTTGGTCTGGAGACCTGCAAGGGTGAAAAGTTAGCTAGGAGGCAGGTTGGAGCAACCCAAAGAGGCTCTGCTGGGAGGCAAAGAGCGAGCCAGCTAATATGACACAGTACAATGAGCAGGAGCAGCTGCAGACAGGGTAGAGTTAAGGCACCTAGAAAGGAAAGTGATTCATCATCTCTTGCAGAACTTTACAATGCAACCCTGAAGTTGTTTGGTGCCATTGCTAGGCCTTTACATCGAGGTAAGTTCAACTCACTTTCATGGGGCTCATTTCAACGCAAAGAGCTAACACCAGCAACAAACAGTTTCAGGATTGCACCCCTAATGAAGCACATTTTTAAAAAACGCACGTGCTTCAGATTTACATGAGTGCAATCAAGGGGTAAAAACTAGACGTGACAGCAGCCCACAGTGGCCCTCACCTCATCTGTACATGTGTGCAGGTGCTGACAGAAGTTGGCCCAGGATTATCCCAGGCCATGTCACCGGCTAGACCAGGCTGTGACCTCGGCAATCCTCCGAGAGCACAGCCTGGGCTAAGGCTCGTCCACCCGGGCCATCACGTCTGTTCCTGGGCTGTCATGGTTGGCCGCAATGGCTGGATGGTATTGGCTTCCAAGGCTGCCCATCGCTGTGGGGCGCTGGTGCAGCATGGGGGCAGGCTGGTCAGCTGCACATTCATGGTTTTCAACGTCCTCCCTGGCGTCCCAGCTGCAGGCATGTTTGTTCGGTAGCCCAATCCTGCGCAGATCATGTCCACTGCAGGTTTCTTCCCTGGGCCATGTCGGGCTGCTGTCACATCGCCATTATGTGTCTTTCTACCCAAGGGCAGAATTTGGCCTGGCCTGTGTGTGTTCTGTGGCACTTTGCAAGAACAGGTCTCCCTCACGTGGCTTATAGAAATCATAGAGTTGGAAAAAGACCTCAGGGATCACCTAGTTCAACCGCCTGCTTGGACGCAGGACGTCAACAGCTACAACATCCCTGACAGATGGCTGTCCAGCCTCTTTCTGAAAATCTCCAGTGACAGAGAGCCGATGACTTCCCTAGGCAACTAACTCCGCTGCAGCACATCTCTTATTGTTAGGAAGTTTTTTCTGATATTTAACTGAAATCTACCTTCCTGTAACACAAGCCCATTATTCCTAGTCCTGCCCTCTGTACCAATGCAGAACAATCTGTTGCCATCTTCTTTGTGGCAGCCCTTTAGATATTTCAGAACTGCCTGTGGGATTAAACACAGAAGCTATTGCACATGCATAATGAAGGCGCCTCTGCTAACATCAGATCTAATTCCCCCTTTCCTTGCACAGAGATGAAAGGAAGTTCAACAGGAAGCTAAAAATAATACCACTCTAAAATTAGCAACACGGGTGACATCCTGGTTCTACCAAAGCCAAAGGGAAAGATCCCCACTGGCTAGGATTTCATCCCATATTTTTAAAATCATCCACTTCATTTAAGCGCTTCCCATTCTCTCTAAATTTAGACTGATACAGAAGAACAGAATTTGCCCCAGTGTCTGTGATTTTTCTCTTGTGGCTGGTTCCAATTTTCTACTCCAGTTGAGATCTGTATTCCAGATGTCCTCCCGGATTGGGATAACATGGATTGATTTTGACACCATCTCCAACTACACTCTCCCCACTGGTCTTTGTAATGAAAATGATGGGGCCAAATCCTAAAGTCCTTATCCAGCTTTTCACCAAGACCAGTGACTGTCATAGGGAGCTAACTGGCAAGGATATTAACATCAAGCTTTGCTGTAATATTGAGCAAGCAGTTTGAGGATTGCAGTCTGCATATGCTATATATTTCTACCAGCCTGATCCTACAGGAGACATGTATGCTATTAGTTAGCACACACAAATCCTATTGAAGGATTAGAGGATCAGGCTGTCTATCTCTGTGAGATGGGATGTGCATGTGTCTGTGTGTATCTCTACTATAAGAAGTTGGGAACGGTCCAGTTAAAAATGGGGGCTGATTGGACTTAGCAGGATTTGGGGGTGGGGGGGGGGGGGTGTCAGGTGACTCCATCAGTATGTAAGCCCACTGTTGGCCAAAATCCCTAATCCCAGGAGCTATGTACCAAAATTATCATGGCCGAGAGCCACAAGACACACGCATGTGTGTACGCCCAAAGTGCAAATCTCTCTTGCTTAGTGAATGGCTTACAGAGCTGGTACCCTGCAACCCTGGCTGCTGAGATTCTGAGGAGCAGCTGTGATTCAGCTGCCGAGACTCAGGTGCAATGAAGACAGACACAGGACCATTCAAGTGGCATGGAGCTTAGAGCCAGCTCTGGCCAAGAGCAATACTTGAACTTCTCAAGTGTTGCATGCATTTCCTTGGCCAGTTTTGGCAATCCCAATATAAGCCCTTGACTTCGTTGCAGAGTAGGCCTAAGGAGTTAACAAAGGGATTGCTTCAACTTCATGTATTCACTCCTCAGAAGAAAGCAAGGCAGAAGGAGCCTGCTCCAACAGGCCCTACAACCTGGCTTGAGGGCTGAAGCTTGCTGATGGGAAGCCAATGTAGGATGTTTATAGGGAACTGGGGGTGGATACAATAAGTCATCTTGTACTGGGAAACTGAGGCACAGCATGTGATTGCAGGGAACAACATAGGCCTGGGTTTCGACAATATCCTCATTTACAGTCTCCTATAGCTTAATATAATGTTCATGGATTCTGGCAGCAGCTTTTCAGCAGCTGTTTGAATGAAACGTCAGTAAATACCAAGCATAACTGGCTACGGTGGAGCAGCTTCTTGGACCTAGCTTGGCATGTCTAGTGTCATTGGAGGAGAAAGCTTCCTGGTGGATGCACCAGATGTGCTTCCCTGCTACATCTGGAGGGATTTCCTGAATCTACAGGCTCCAGCACATTTGAACAAGGTTTCTGGATGGGCCTAGTGGATTCAACACCGAAAGGACAAAGAGCTAATATAACCACAGAATCTCCAATTATGTAAACCTATAGTGAGTGAGAGAGATTTGGGGGAGGAGCAGCGGGGAGAAATTCAATGGGGGGGCGGGAGGGACTGATTCCTGGTTGGGAAATGAGTGGGTGTGGGAGAAATTAACAGGAAATCCAGGAGATATTCTTCCTTTCTGATCAAATGAAATTAAGATCAATCAATGAGAGCCCACCACTCTGATTTAGGTATGATGAGCATTAGAAGCAGTCAGTTCAACAGGGTGTTTGATCTGCATGTAAGCACAGGTTTTAAAGCCTGCCTGTTTAAACAGAATAGATGGGGCCTTAATTACACTCCAGCAATGTGTGCTCCACCTTGTCAGTGGCAAAAGCAGTTTAGGGAAGCATACTGCTCCCCAGTCAGAAGAGGCAAAGTCAGTGTTGGGGAGCACAGAATTCCCAGAAAAATAGGGATCTGGTGGCTGGCGAGATGGGATGGAAAAGCAGGAATCACAAAAGGCTTGCAAAAGAGATGTTACATTTCTCCTGCTGCTGCTGCTAGGAAAGGAGGTAACAGAAGCTAACTATATGAGGAAAGAATTTATAGCTGTGTGACTGCTAGCAGTTGTTCCAGCTGGAATTTTTGGTCTGAGATCTCAGACCAAACAATGTCCAAATTCATTTTTGTGCCACCTCCTGAGATGAGTCAACAAGCTGTTTTCATGCTCGGTCTGGTCTGTTGTGGACTTCCAGATTTTCGCTGCTCCTTGTGACCAGCAGGACAGCAAGGGGCTCCCGTGCATTGGCAGGGAAGGAGTGTCATATTTCTGGGAGGGAAACAGGCCTCACTACGCAGCCTGAGAACTCACTGGAGAAGGAAAAGTCAGCAAGGAGAAACCCCTTGCTATGGAGAGATCTTTCCCTAATACGAGCAAGGCCTAGATCCTCAGCTGCTGTGGTATGGTTCCACTGATGTCAGTCAAGATACAGCAGTTGAGGACCTGGCCCTAAACTACTTATCAAAATAACACATTCAAAAATATGTAGACATTATATATGATCCCAGTGAAACTGGCTAAAATCTCAAAGTCCTCTTCTCCTCTTTGTTGGAGAAAGTGCGATGAGCAGGGTGACTTTACTGCTGGTGGGAGTTCATCCATCTGGCATAAAATTTGGGACTATATAAAAGATGCTACGGAGCTATTACTACGTTTCAGGCCGGAAATCGTATTGTTAGTTTTATTCCCTGATATTTCTCTTAAGCAAACATGTACCCAAATGATTCTGGCTGGCTCAAACGTTATTGCAAAAAACTGGAGAAGTGATAAACCTCCAGCTGAAACTGAATGGCTGAATCATTTATGGTTCGTCCTTTCTATGGACAAGATTTTGTCTGAGACAAACGACCAACTCCAGAACTTTTACCCGACACGGTCTCCGTGTTTTGACTGTATAAAAAGGTGTTTAAAATGTTGAATGTTAAACAATGAATAATTTATTTATTTTTAAAGGCGTTTAACTACCAATCAGCCGGATGACCCCATCTTGGTGAAAGATGTTTAAATCATCTCACCCTGGGGAGTCCTTTAACGCTGTCCCTTAGTATCCAACTCCATGTTTCTCAATTTTCATACTTGAGTCAGATGGCCATCCAGAATTCAATTATTATTATTTTTCTCAGGGGAGGGTGGGAGCATACATAGTGCACAGCATGATTGGAGTTGCTCTTACTTTGTATGGGGGTTTTCCTGTGTTCTGTTTATTGTTTGTATTCTGTTTGATCATTCAATAAACTTGAATTTGAAAACAAAAAGAAAAAAAAATGTGGACATACTTGAATCCTCAAAGCATCTTTTCTCTTTTTCATCTTCTATTCCATGCAACTTTTCATATGCAGACACACCAATTCATTCCCATAAAGCAGGATCACCCAACTCTGAGAGAGGACATTTTGCTAGTAGTCCAGTTAATAAGTATGTAAATAAAATGTGAGGAGGTGCTGGGGTCTAGTGGATATGGCACTGGGCTGGGAATCATGAGATCTGAGTTCTGTTCTCAGTGTCACAGTTAATTTGCTGTGTGTGTCAAGCAAACTGTGTCACCTCTCTGTGCCTCAGTTTCCACATCTATAAAATGGGGATATGGATGCTCACCTATCTCCTGCCCAACATTTTGAGAGAAAGGTAAAGTATTGCAGAGACATCATTTTCTGCATCAAAAGCAGTGATGTGGGTTTTCCGGAAAATTTTGAATTGGAAAATTTTCTTATTTGCATTAACATTAATTTGCATAAAATTTGCATGAGAAAATTTTGACTCCGAACATTTTCCTGTGCAAAATTTCCTACAGCCCTGGAAATTTTTCTGCAGAAAAATTTGGTAGAAATTTTTTTTCCACCACACATTACTGATCAAAAGTAAATGCCCATTGCTATAATATTTGGGCCTTTCTTGAAAGAAGATTAGAAATTGCTTATTAGATTAGTTCTCCAGCAACAGACCTACAGTGGATCATCTTTGTCCCAAAGATTAGGGACAGAGCACTCGTGGCTGTATTTTAGGATGATGAGGGCTGCCTTTACCCTAGAATGCATTTTGGGAATGAAAGGCATTCTTGCTTGGATAGGGCAATGGGTGGGACTCAGGAGATTTACGATCTAGTCCTGACTCTGAGGCCTTGAACAAGTAGCTCCAAATTGCTCTGTGCCTCAGTTTCCCCATCTGTAAAATGGGCACAACTATGGCCTTTAAAAAGAACTCTGAGATCTGCTCCTTATCAGTGCAAGTTCCATTCACTTCACAGCGGGTCATGTCTAGGGTATTTTATATATCTATATCTATATCTAATAATTTCTATAGTACTACTAGGTGTACACTGCGCTTTACAGTCACAAATTTTCAGAGACAGGTCCTTGCCTGGTGAGCTTACAAACTAAGGTAGACAAGGGTAAGGGGAACACAAGGAAAGACAGACACACACATTCCCATTTTACAGATGGGGAACTGAGGTGGAGAGATTGTGACTTGCCCAAGGCCACCTAGTAAGTTCATGGTTAGGACAGGATTTGAACCGTGGTTTCCCAGGTCCAAGTCCAGTACTTTATCCACTACATCACACTGGCTCTCTAACTGGACAACAGGGGCATAGTAAGGTTGGAATGGGCCCCAGTATGGAAGATGGAATGGACCCCCCACCTGCCCTCCGAGCAGCAAGGAACACAGCTGCATCAGGAAGTTTAGGCCCCCCAAGCTCATGAACCCCACTGCAGCTGCACCACCTGTTCGTACTATAGCTATACTCTTGGGAGAGGGCTGTGCAAATGAAATATATACACATACGCATACGCCGGAGCTTGCTTTTGTTGTTATTGCCAAGCTTCCTATTTCAAATAAAGTTTAAGAAGGTACAAATCAATCTGGAAACAGCTCATATGATCAATACCCGATACGATGGCTGAAAATGTTATTTCCATAATAAACTTACTTTCTCCTATTTTTCTTTCTAGTAAGCAGTTCAAACAGACAAAATATAATTACACTGCTGAGGAGGCACACTAAGCTCTCAAAGCAATCATGAAACAAGGCACACGTTGATAGAAGATGACTGAACCTGGGGGGAAATTCCTGGCTATAACAACAGTCAGACAATGGAATGGACTACCTAGAGAAGTTGTGGATTCTTCATTATTGGAGGTTTTTAACAAGAGGCTGGATGAGCATATGTCTGGGATGATCTAGTTACGCCAGGTCCTGCACCAGCAGGGGGCTGGACTCTATGACCCTTGTGGTCCCTTTCAGCTCTATGATGGGAAGGGGGCATGATAGAAATATACAAATATCTAAAAGGATTGTCACAGAAAAGGTGTAAACATTTGTTCCCCACTGCCACAGACAATAGAACAAGAGGGGAATGGACTTAAATTGCTGCATGCTAGATTTCAGTTAAATATTAGGACAAACTTCCTAATCGTAAGAACATTCAGGGTTCCCTTGTCTTTTTCTTCCCTGAAAATCCAGCTCTGTCTTCCGTTGATGAAATCACGGCAGAAATGGGCTAAAGATATCAAACCCTCCCCACCCACCCCTACGAGCAGGACTTCACGTGATCCCCCTGATGTGATTTTGGCTCACAGAAATTCCCTTCCACCACCCCCGTCTCGTGTGCAAGTAGCCTAAGCTAAGCACATGCACCTACAACTTCTCATCTTCATGAATCTCTTCCTATATTCCACTTTCCCTTGTCTCTCCCCCTTTGTCTATCGTAGATTGTAAACCCCCTGTGGCAGGGTTCTGTCTCTAATTACCATTCAGTGGCAGGCACATCGTTGGCACTATATAAATAAATATCAACAAGAAGAAGAATGACAATGGTATAGATTGCCCAGGGAGGCTGTGGTATCTCCTATATTGGGTGTTTTCAAAAATTGGTTTGTGGTTCATCAAACATCAATGAGGCTGTACCCATAGGCCATTCCATCTTGCAGGAAGACGATGGACCATACGGTCCCGACCCCTTCAGCCCTGCGGTTCTGTGATTCTGTACTCATGCTGCCACTGAAGAAATTGCCACCAGAGTCACAATTATTGGTTTGTAAATTCCTTTGACTCCAATAGCAGCCGGAACATCTTGGTCCCCGCGTGCAGTGTGGGGTATGGGAGAGAGGGGCAGTACTGTGCGGAAGGAGGATTGTGGTGGTGTCCGTGACACCGTTGCTGCTGCTGCTGACGAAGCTAGGTGGGGTAGGAGGCGTGATATTGACTTTGGAGCACCCCCCTTGGAAAGATTGTGGGGGGGCGTTTGGCAATTATGTAATCGCCCCGAGGAAGAGGAGGAGGGCAAGGGGGGAAGGGCCCCCCCTGGTTGGGGGGGGCATCCCCTGGGACTGTGCAGTATCATCCCTCCTCTTCTCAGGAGGACATTGGGGGGAGGGGGTTGCTACCGCCCCATCTGGAGGCTAGTCAACAGCACGAGCAAGAGCAAGGAATTGTGATCAGCTGCAGGGTGAGACACTGCCACTGCTACATTCAACAAGGGGGTGGGGTGATCTATGCTTGGAGAAGAGAGGGAGGGAGGATGAGGATGGGAAGAATTGATGCAGTACGTATTAGGGGAGAGAGTATTTGATGAGGGGGATGGGTATGTTGGGATTATTTGCTGGACTGGCTGTGGAATTGATCAATGTTGAATTATTGTGTTATGTTATAGTAATTGGTAATTCTGGTATATGGTTGGTTGTCTGGTGAGAGCAGATGGGGGGGGGGGAGGGTTTGAAGGGCCCCCTCCTTCCCTCCTGGTGGCAGCAGGAGAGGTTTGGTGGTGGCAGAAGTGTTGGTGGGTTACCAGAAATTAGGGGGAGAAAGGGGTATGTTATTTTGTGGGATTTTAGGTTAGCATTTAAATCTTTGGGCTTGATTGTTATTAATATCTTGATTTGTGAGGGTTTGTTTATGCTTTAAATCGAATTGTTATATTGAATTTATACTGATGTTATATTGTGCTTATGTATTTTCATTTTTGTTCGCTGCCTCAAGTCACTTATCGAGAGAGTGCGGGATAGAAATTAAAAATGAAATGAAAATGAAATGAAAAGCATGTCTAAATGCCTACAAAGTTTTAGGATTGCAGCCTGAACTCCCTCCTCCCCTACACAACAAGCCAGTGGCCGAATGCCTGCTTCCTGCTGCTGGACACGATCACATGCCTTCTCTGCTCAAGGAACCCAAATAGCCTTGTAGGAGTTCCAGAGTTTAGTTTATCTCCTCACAAAGGCTTGGACTGTTCCTTCTCAATGAAACCAGGTGCACCAGAGCTCAGATTCTGCCTGGGTAATCAATTCTGACACCAGGGCAGGATGAAATCAAGCTCATACAAGGCCCATTCAATGGATACTCATCTCAGGCTTGGTAGTGCCAAGGGATCTGGTATGTCTGCGCAGCAATTGCTAGCCCCAGGTGCTCAGACGTCTGTACCTTAAGCACTGGGAGATGTCAATGCTTGCAGGTGCTGGCCTCTTGCCTAGGCAATGTCAATGGTTCAGATCTCTCTGTGCAGCTGGCACTAGCACACTGGGCTCGCTTAGTGGTGCCTGGGGCTTTGACAGAGTGCAACAACCATTAGCTCCAGTCTGGGTAGTGCCAGGGGACCAGGCTTTTTGTGTAGAAGGCACCAACCTCAATGGGGGTACCAGATCTCAGACTTTCTGTGCACAATGCAGTGTGAGGCCCTAGCCTGGCCAGTGCCAGGATCTCAGACTATGCAGCAAGTACTAGCCTTAGGGTGGCTGATACCAGGGATGGGAGCACTGGTCCTAGACCGGCTGATGCCTGGGGTGGTGGCACACTACACGGCAGCTGCCTAGACTGGCTGATGCCAGAGATTCCAATCCACCCGTTCCCCACGCGCGCGCTCTCTTACCCTCTTGCTTAGAAGCGTAGCTCCCCTGGGCAATCAGCAGCGTGAACCCCAGCCCGCCGAGCAGCAGCAGTTGGGGCAGCATGGGGATGATTTCCTCTGGCAGATCCAAGCTTCCCGAGTTCGGCACTAGCTACCTTCGGAGAGGCACCAACCGGACTCACCAGCGATTTACTCCAGCAAACTCCCGGCTCTCTCAGTGCCACGCACTGAACACGCCTCTCGGAACAGCTCCTCCTCCGTGAAGCCCCGCCAGCCCATCCCTCTTCAGTTCTTCCAGGCTGATGTCTGCAGCCTTTCCGCCCACAGGGGGGCTGGGTAGGAGAAACGCTTGGCGCTCAGGCACAAGGCCAGATGAGAGGAGGGCAGGGAGGCGTGAGATGAGGATGGAATCGGATAGCTGTTGAAGAGCAAGGGCCTCAAGGAGAATGGGATTGAAAAGGGCCAGAATAGAAAGGGGGAGTTTTAGAAACTAACTGGGTTAAGACCATATATTAGGAAATGGATGCCCAGGGAGTGATTCCAGATAGGAATGGGTAATAACACTAGGGCATTCCATCCTAACCACGGAAAGTGAACTCTTGATACCACTAAAGTCAAATCTCCCACTGGACTTTAAACACTCAGGATTTCACCCTCATGGCCCACAGTTATAACACAAAGCATAAAAGTCGGGGATTTTATAAATTAATGAATGAATTAAATAAATAGAAATCCTAGGGCCCAATCTGATGATTGTCCTTTGGCAGGCAAAATCCCTGTTGAAAGCACTGGCAAATTTTAGTTGCTTAAAGACATGGGGGATTGGGTTCCTGGGGAGGAAACTTGGGAGGTGAGAACTTGAGGAGAAAGAAGAAACATAAGGTACAAGAAGGAGCTCCTACAGTAATGGTTCCCAAAAGTTTTGCCTGTGTGGCCCTATTTGAAAACTCCATTGTAATCTGGCAATCTCAGACAGCAAAGACATGCAAACAAAGTATCCCCCCCAGTATCTACAAGGTTGCCACAAAAAGACGAGAACATTTGGTCTCCGCTGCCCTAGAAGATGGAACAAAAGAGAATGGGCTTAAATTGCAGTGAGATAGGTTTCAGCTAAATATCAGGGGAGAGAGAAGCTAACTGCAAGAACAGCTGGGTAATAGAATCAGTTTCCTAGGGAAGTTGTAGAACCTCCTTCCTTGGATGTTTTTTAAAAAAACTAAGCATCTGTCTGTCAGGGGCATAGCTATAATAGGTGCAGCTGCACCTGGGCCCACACTTAGATATACCAATATACAAATTTTAGAGGACACATCAAAAATACAGGTTGCAAGGCTGCATTGGCTCCAATACAACCCTGCAACCTGTATTTTTCGAAAGCGTCCTCTAAAATTTGCATATTTGGCCACCTTAGCCCACAATCATGTAGAATACATATGCACACATATAGGATTGTCCCAGCAGGGGGCCCACTCTTGTGTTTTGCACCAGGACCCATCCCCACCTAACTACACCCCTACTGTCTGTGATGCTGTAGATATAGGGCAGTAGCAGCAGCCTGTTTTTGAACAGGGGTATGGACTAGATGACTCTTGAGGTCCCTTCCAACTCTACAGTCCAAGTTGCCTGAAATCCTAGGATTATTTAGTTCCTTCTAACAGTCATTTTTGCAGAACTGTGTGCCCTCTGGCCTTTAGTTTACTGCTAACATTGTGTGCACTGAAGCACTCCCCTACTCCTGGGAGGGCAGTTGGGTAGCTACACCTCTGCCATCTGGATCTGCTGGGAAAGCAAGAGTATAAAACAACCGTTTAACAAACAGGGCTCCATTTGAATAGGGCCTCTGGTGTTTTTTTGCTGCAAGGCTCACACAGCTGCCAAAGAATCATTGATTTATTTGCATGGAGGAAGTTGCCTTTTTCTTCATACTAAACTATCTGTTCACTGGCCATATATGTGTATGTAAACAGCAAGATTTGGATGGATGAAGGGGGAGGTGATGGAAGTCTTTTAAGCTTTGTCTACAAAGTAAGTTTTGCTCATGTGTGTCAAGTTGGGGCAGAGTGTTTAAGGAGTGCACTCAGGAAATTCTGATCTGTAGTTCATTATTTGAAACCAGGCCCATAAGACAGCGCCAGGAATACAGGTACAAAGACTGAATTCAGATTCATGCATTCAGTTTGGGGAATTGGAACCATTTCACAGTTTTAGCATCTCACCCCTATGATGAAATATTTTTCGCTGGGTCTCATGAAGAATTTCAAACCTAAACTCATCATTGATTATAAACTCTCCTAATTCAAATTGTCTCAGCCAGGCAACCTTCCTCATGTCCAACCAACCATCTCAGTGACTGTATATTTCTTTCCTGTTTGTATGACTGCCGTGTCTTTGGAATTAGACATCTGTCTTTTTAAAACAGCTGTAGCTGCCAATGCAGATGTTCCAGGGAGTACGTGCAACACGTGCTTCTTGAGAAGCATGAGATTGCCAACCGTTTAAAGAGACAGGGCTCAATTTTAATAGGACCTCTTTTCTCTCTCTCTCTCTCTCCCTCTCTCTGTGCAAGGCTCACACAGCTGCCATTGAATCAGTGATTTATTTGCTGGGAGGAAGTCACCCTTTTCTCCATAAACCCTCTGCTGCTTGCTGACCATATGCAGTTAAAAGTTCTATCCAGGAATGCATTTCCCACTCTGCTCCTGTTGTTTATATTTCCCTGTGGTTTTCAATGTTGCTTGATAAGTGTATTACAAATAATGCAAAACTTGCCTTGGCTTGATCTGCAGCTTCTCCATATGGCTTTCCTGGTTCCAGTGATGTCTTTTATGTTGCAGCAAACAATTGATCCATTAGTTCCCATTATTAATTAATCTATCTATTTCCCATCTAGCAAGTATGTAGCTATAGTCGGGACAGGTGATGCAGTTGCACTGGGCCCACAAGCCTGGGGCCCCCACACTCCGATGCAGATGCATCCCCTACTGCTGGGAGGGCGGTTGGGTAGCTCCATATCATCTTCTGCACCAGGACCCATTCCATCCTAGCAACACTTCTCCATCTGGACCTGCTGGAGAAGCAAGAGTATAAAACAACTGCAGAAGTGGGCGGGAATGTTCTTGAATGGTTCTGCTCATTCCTGACTGGAAGAACCCAGCAGGTGGTGCTCAGGGATTGCTTTTCATCATACCAGGACCTCTCATGTGGAGTCCCACAGGGTTCTGTTTTGTCCCCTCTCCTGTTCAACGTGTATATGCAACCGCTCGGCGAGGTGATTAGGGGGTCGGTGTCATCAATATGCTGATGACACCCAACTGTATCTCTCTTTTTCAACGGACCCAGGCCCAGCAGTATCAGTACTTACTTGGTGTTTGGTGGCTGTAGGGGATTGGATGAGGACTAATCGACTGAGGCTGAATCCTGACAAGACGGAGGTGATGTTAGCGGGTAAGGTGGTGGGTGGCGGCTCCCATCATTGATGGGGTCTGTCCTCCATTGACCTCCCAAGGAGTCTGGGGGTGCTCTTCGATGCGCAGCTCCGCCTGGATCTCCAGGTGGAGGCTGTGCCGTGGAGTGCTTTCCGCCAATTACATCTGGTGCTGCAGCTTCAGCCATTTGTTTCGGACTCTGACCTGGCCACAGTCATCCATGCTTTCATCACCTCTCAATTAGACTATTGTAACGCACTCTACATGGTGACGGCTCGGAAATTGTAGCTGGTGCAGAATGCGGTGGCCCATCTCCTAGTGGGACTGGGCCGCTGGGAGCATATCACACCAGTATTCTGTTCTCTGCATTGGCTGCCGTTGGTTTTCCGGGCCCGATTCAAGGTGTTGGTCTTGGCCTATAAAGCCCTAAACAGCCTGGGCCCTGCCTACCTATGAGACTACCTCACTCCCCAGGTCCTGGATCGGCCCTTGCTGTCATCCGGGGGTGCTCTGCTCAAGGTCCCCTGAGTTTCTCAGGGGTCCACGCAGGGGAGGGCATTCTCAGTGGTCGTGCTACGCCTTTGGAACTCCCTTCTGGTAGGGGCCTCCCTGGCCCCGGACCTTCCCTCCTTTCAGAGAAGTTGCAAGACCTGGCTGTTCCGCCAGACGTTTGGCAGGGGAGAGGGGTAGTGGGGGAGGGGGCAGGGGAGAATGTGTTTCTCTGTTTCCTCCCTTTTTATGATTCATTTTAATTGTTTTAATTGTTGTAAGCTGCCCCGAGCTCCTTCTGGCAGGAGGGGCAGGGTAATAAGTTTTTTAAAATAAATACAATAAATAAATTATGGAAAGAAACCACTAACTGTGTAATTTTCTGGCTGTTTAGCATCTGTGAGAGGCTTTGTGTATTTAATTTTTTATCCTGCCGTATCCCAAGGGCTCAGGGTGGGTTACTATGCATATGCGTGTATATATATATATATATATATATATATATATATATATACATATACATATATATATATATATACACACACACACATACATATACATATATATATATATATACACACACACACACACACATACACGTTAAAAGCAACTGAATACTGTCAATCACTAGTAATAAAATGCGTCAAAAAGTAAATGACCAAACAGAGGAATTAAATATGTCCGAAAGTTTTTATATATATATATACACACACACACTTTAAAAATACACAAATAAAAACTAATAAAAACTCCCTATCCCCCACCTGCCAAATAGGAAAGTTTGAGATTATCTTCAGAAAATGAGCAGGCTTGGGCTTTAATGAACCTCCAGGGAAGTGGAGTTCAATATTGTGAGGCAGCCACAATTATGTGCTAGTGTGAGTCTCATTCACTATAATGGGAGTCTGCTGGTGCTATGGCATTAGCCAATGCTAAATAACTGGATGATTATGTGCCAAAATCTTGATTTTGCAGGAAAAGGGTATAATCCCAACTCCACTGATGTCAATGAGAGTTTAGCCTTTAACTTCAACAGTCACGATTTCCCCTACATTCTGCAGAGCAAAGAAGTCCAGCTCTAACCCTCAAAGCATTTCTTCAGCACAAACCTTATTCACTTAAACAAGCCTTGTGCTTGCAGAACCCTTTCAGGATCAGACTGCCAGAATTTAATTGCCTCCACTGAAATTAATGCACAGTTTGAGGGTTAATCCTCAATTTATACCAACAGTACTATGGGATATTTAACACCAATAGCCAGTGAGCATCTTGATTTTAGGTGTGATCCAAATCACTGGGATGAAAGATAGTCAAATTCAGACTGGAAGCATGGGGCATAATCTTAACAGTGAGGATAATTAACCATTCCAACAACCTGCCTAGGGATACAGTGGCTTCTTCAGCACTTGGAACCTTTTAAATCAAGACCAGAAAGCTTTCTCATCAAGATGCTCAACCAGAAGGTTTGGGCTTCTGAATAATAGAATTACTGGTTTAATGTCTATGGACTAAATCAATGGTTCCCAGACTTTGGTCTGCAGACAACGGGTTGCCTGTGAGGGCCATGGTAAGTGGTCTGTAGCTGGTTTGCAGAACGAGTCACAGCCACAGCAAAGCAAGCCTTGGTGCCTGCCAGTGCCATCTCTGGGGAGGGGTCAGAGATGACCCTAATAAATATGCTGGCTATGACTTTCCCAAAGTCAGCACATTGCACTTTAGTGCTTTACAATCTGTATCTAGTTCTGTTAAATCATTATTATTCTCATTTTACAGATGGGGATCGGAGGCTGAGAGTGACCTGGTCCCATGGCCACCCAGTAAGTTAATGGCTAAGATGGGATTTGAACCCTGGTCTCTCAGGTCTAATACCTTATCCGCAAGGCTACGCTAGCTCTAATGAGTAGCAAAAGCACTCTCTCCCCCTGCAAGGAAATTTGCTGCACTGCTGTCAGAGACCAAACCCACGTATTTTGTACAGCTGTGGCCAGCCTGCAGTGAGCACATGCTGGGTCGCTACCGTCTGTGGTGTACACATGGTGGTGCATGAGAAAATATGACGACAGGCAGTGGTCACTTGGTCCAACAAGTTTGGGACGCACTGATAAGAGTTCAAACCAGATGATTCTAATTCATCTTTATGGAGTTAAAAACATAATTCAATACTAAGGCCCTTTTCAAACGGGCAGCGGTGGGTGAAGGTGGGCGTGCGCCCATTCCCATGCACGCACGCACACCCATCTCCACGCACGGAGCAACCAGTATTGGAGCCCATTGCTCCATGTGTGGGTGATGGGTGGAGGTGGGTGAAGATAGTTGGAGCACAGGAGCTCGCACACCCCATCCACCGCAGGTGCCCTTCCTATGGATGCCCCCCCACCGCACACCCATCGCGGGTGGCATTCACACGGGTGCCCCTCCACTGCACACGTGTGAGGTGGGCGCCCGTGTGAAAAGGCCCTAACTCGGAGAGGATTGCCTCCTTTATAATCAGCACCATTCCCTGATGCTTCCAAATTGTTCCATGGAAAAGCACTGCAAAGTTGTGGGGCAACCTTAAGTTTAAGAGAAATAATTACTTTTTTCTTGAGACTGGCCCACAAATCACATGGAACTCCAGGAAATGTGTTCTAGAGAGAGAATGTGGTTTCTGTGCTGTTCTAAAATGTAAGAGATGGACACAAAGTAGTAGTTAAGATGACATATTTTATTAGAACAACTGCTTTTGATGAGAGAATGCAAGACTTCAGGCCACACACAGTGCAGAGTTTAAAATCAAAAGAAATTTAAGAGATCAAAACCAAATCAATTTAAGAAAGAGATTTAAGAGAACAAAACTGCAGACCCGCATCATCTAAAAAAGCTGCAATCGACATTTCCAAGAAGAGAGGCTTACGTGGATGGAATTATAGCAGGGATATTCTATGCAACGTTCTATCTATAGAAAACAATACTCTTTCCATATTATAAGAAAGCTATTGCCACACAAGTCTGTTTTTAAAATTAGGCCCTGGAAGACGGTGTGCTTTTAGTGTCTGCCAACTGGTAGCCAGACAACACAGCATATTTTACCCACTAATAAAGATCTAAACTAGTAGATGGAGTAGCTGCTCTGTGTCTCGGGTATTACCATAGTGAGGTTTGAAATAGGACCAGGGTTAAGAAGCAGCTGGCAGGAGCTGCACTGAGTGAGGTCTTGGCTGAAAGTTGCTCTTTGCATATTTTACACCCGAGATTCAATAAGATTTATTGTTAGAAAATGCTGACATGGAGGAGGGAGAACAAGAGAGAAAAAGCAAGAGCCAAAATGAAGAGGAAAAATTGGGAATATGGCTTCCTTTAACTCCTCAGTGTTACCAGTGAAAAGCCTTTACAATCTTACAATGGGGAAGAACTCTTTAAAAAAAACAAACCCTTATGTTTCCAGAAATCTACCAAGAGAAATTGGAACCTGAGGAGAGTATATGACTTCCTGGTTATGCTGTGCTGGGTTTCAGAACAATCTTCAAATGAGAATATCTAGTCTTCATTTTATGTCTATTTGACCTCTTCACGCATCAGAATAGTAGCAGCTAGACGGGATCTCTGAAGTGGAGTCATCTGTAATTGCAGAGAGGTGAATAAAGAAAACACAGAGCTCAAGATTTGTGTACAGGCAACAGAGGTGGGAACAGATTTCATGATAACCTGTATTCCATAACCAACTTCCAGTTACACACAAAACTTTGTAAGGCCTTCTCGTCACCTAGATAATGGTGGTGCTGCAATGGGGAGGTAGGGTGTCTTGATGTCTGCCAACAGCTAATGGGAGGGGAGTGAGCAAACCAAACCACTCTCCTATCATTCCTGACAGACCTAGCCTTGCTCCCATCAGCACAAAACCTGACATTGCCAGACCCTTTAATCAAAACCATGTGAGCTTGCCTTAATCATCTGACACATAGCCTGCCATTGTCATCCTGACCAGAATTCTCAGCAAAGTACTGCCTGACACTCCTTCATCCGGATAACCAGGCATTGCCCCCTGCACATGCATTGGGGTGGGTTTGGCATTACTCCCACCCCAATGCATGTGCACCCTGTGGTGGGAGGGAGCAATGACACACACACACACTGACTGGCACTGCTTCTCTGCTTAGCCTGATACTTCCATTTGTGTTCAGCAGCACTGCCCCCATTCTCACACTCTGTTTGGCATTGTGACATGCATATACTGGGCCGCCTGGTATTGTTCCCCCTCACTCACATCCTGGCATTGCCCCATCCCACTCATGCACACAGACAGCTGCCCTCAGCAAATTCTTTTTCTGACATGCCCTTGCTCTGTTTGCCCCAACTCCCTCTTTTGACATATTTATTTAATTTATTTATTTATAATTTATAAAATCATTTGCTACCCCGCCCCTCCTGCTCCAAGCAGCCTGGGGCGGCTTACAACGTTAAAACACATAAAATCAGTAAAAACAATACAATAAAAAGAGAAGGCACAGAGCCAAACCACCCGTCCCACACTACATCACATCTCCCTCACTAAAAGCCAGGCGGAACAGCCAGGTTTTACACATACGACGGAAGGAGGGGAGATCTGGGGCCATCCGGGCCTCCACCGGGACAGAGTTCCACAGCTTAGGTGCGGTCACTGAGAACGCCTCCTTTATAATAGCCCCCTGGGCCACACGGGGGACCTCGAGAAGGGCGCTCCCAGCAGATCGCAGAGGCCACTCCAGAGCACGGAGAGTGAGGCGGTCCTGCAGGGAAGTTGGGCCAAGGCCGTATAGGGCTATAGGTCAAAATCAATACCTTGAATTGGGCCCGGAAGACTATAGGCCGCCGGTGCAGACAGCAGAGCCCGGAGCACTGGTGTAATGTGCTCACAGCGACCCTGCAGTCTCTGGACCGCCATCATAGGTAGCCCCACGTAGAGTGCGTTATAATAGTCCAATCTCGAGGTAATGAAAGCATGGATGATGGCAGGGTGCGTGTGATGGGGCCAGGGGCAGCAGGCTCACATGCGCACAGCCTGACACACCCACCCACCCACCCCATGCGAGGTGTAGCTCTCACCACACTGAAGCGAATGAGAATTTTGCCTGTGACTTCAGCCAAATCAGGTTTGCGCATGCATACACAAAGACAGGCCAAAGTGTTTCTCCTACACAATGCAGCATGCACAACAGAGGCGGCTGGCCCTGGCCCTGGCCCCATCACACACCCCCTGCCAGCTTCCTTCCTAGGATACATGCACGCAGAATGCTCCTGTCCCAGGCCCCTAGCTAGATCATTAGCACAGAGTGGAGGAGAGCGAGAGAGAGAAGGGGGCAGATGCAAGACAAGGGTGGGGGAAGAGGGCAAGTTCTTCAGACTTAAGAAACGGGAGGAAACCGGCAACATCTTATTCTACCGGGTGAGAGCGGGGAGGAAGTGTCTTTCCGTGGCCAGGCTAGGGGCCTGCCCGCAGTACTCTCTTTAAGGTGTGAGCCTCCCCACATTGAAGCCAATGGGAATTTTACCATTGACTTCAGTTGAGTGAGCATTTTACACACACACACACCCCAGCTGCCAGACAGACAGGCCCAGCAGCTGACATCCATACACACACACAGGCTGGCCCCGTCTCTCTCTCTCGTACACGCCACCCGCCCATTTCCCGCTCCCACGACATATACCCCAGCGAGACAGCCCACCCACCCGCCGTCGCGCACGCAGAGCCAAGCCTTGCCCCTCTCGCTTTCTCACCCCCCGCTCTCCCCTCCCCATGGCCCTGCAGGGTTAAGCCCTTCCCCGTCTGTCGCAAAGGGCTGGGCTTCACTCGGCCTCGCTTTGCGGTAGCAGCAGGCGGTGCCCGTGGGAAGGAGCCGAGCCGAGGCCAGGCCGGGGGATGTGAAGGAACCGGGGGCGGGGCGGCTGCAGGCTCCGCGGCGGGGCAGCTGGTAGTGTGAGGCTTTCCCTGTGGCCCCCTCATGTGGCTGCAGCAGCGGCTGAAGGGGCTCCCGGGGCTGCTCTCCAGCAGCTGGGCCCGGCGCCTCCTGGCCTTGCTGAGCTTCCTGCTCGTGGCCTATTGGTATCTGGGGGGGATCCGGCTCCGCTTCCTGCCCTGGGGCTCGGGTCAGCCCCGCGGCGGCGCGGCCGGGCTCTGCCTGCAAGCTGAGACCGGGGCTTGGCTGGCACTGGCCGAGCGCGGCGAGGCCTTATTGCTGCTCCCGGGCGACGGCGGGGACCAGGCGGCGGCGGCCTCCCGCCCGGCCGTGGTTGGGAACGGCTTCCTCTTGCTGGATGTGGCCTCCAACCGGCTCTGGGTGTCCGGGGCCTCCAGCCCGGCCTACGCCACCGAGTACCCGGCGCTGGTCCAGCTGCGGGCGGTGAGCGCTCAGGCTGAGGCCCGGGCCTCGGCAGCGCTGCTGAGGGAAGGGATGGTGAAGCGGGCTCGGTGCATCCAAACCGGGCAAGGGGTTTCGGAGGAAGCGGCCCGGGATTGTGTGACGGTCCGGGAGGAGCTGCTGGCTCATCGGAGCCGGCCGCATCTCTACTTGCAGCGGGTGCAGATCTCCAACCCCACCGAGCGCCTCATCGCCTTCGAGGCCACCGGCCCGACCTCCTCCCTGGGCGCGGGCAAGTTCGCCACCGTCCTGGAGAAGGCGGAGGAGCGGCAATTCCTGCTCTCCTCCGGCCGGGTGCTCCTGCCCGACAGCCCCAAGGTGCTGCCGGTAGTGGTGGCCGCCAAGAAGCTAGTGAACCGGGTGCAGGTGGCGCCCAAGACTCAGTTCGACGAGACGTTGCTGTCGGTGGTGCACATCTCGGAGCCCGTCGAGCCCAGCCGCCTGGAGGAGACCTTCAGCAAGCTGAGGGAGGCAGCCAAAAAGGAGATGATGGAGGTGATGAGGATGGGGGTGGAGGATCTCTTCCAAGAGCACCAGCAGGCCTGGTCTGACTTGTTCATTTCAGGTAAGAAGAGTCGGGGATCTAGGGAAGTTGGGGCCCATTAACATATAGGAAGTTTAACTGACACACAATTCACTCATCAGAAAAAGAAAAATGTTACTGTGTCTAACTTTTTATTATTGTTCAGTCAAATATAAAATCTCCTTCAGGGTCTGGGGTTCCCTTTGTTGCAGACCCTGTGGGCCTGTATGTTACCCATGTTATCCTGAAGTCAGTATGCTGTGTGAATATGCAGTACAGCCTGAAAGGTAGTAATTCTTTGAGGAGACCTTTGCTTACTGGGCCTCTCCCTAGAAGAGTTTGCTATTCTGCTTCAGACTAGGCATCAGTAGTGGGATTAGTAGGACACAGGCTAGAAGTACACAGCTAAAATTTTGTAGACCATTGCAGAAAGCATAAGGAAAAACAAAACAAAACACTCCTTTAACTAGGAAGCTAGTTACTCTTACAAGTCCTTGTTGGAGAAATTCCAAGCAGCCTTAACGAGAAGGAATCAGATGACAGTTGGCTTTAAGTGAAAGCTCCTGATTTTCCCCCGTAAATAAGTTAATGGGCTCTTGCTGTACTCAGGTGGGTTTGATAACATTAAATGTCAAACTTCAGTTACGTAAAATTGTCAAATCTCACATAACTTAATTATGTCAAATTATTGTGTCAAATTTCAGTTATGGCTGGGTATCTGCATGTACATTATAAATGGTCACCGTTCTAGTAAAAAGCAGTCTCTGTTATAGATGTTTCCTAGTATTTATTTTTTGCCCCATTAAAAATTCTGTGTGGGATTCTTGTACTCCCAAGTTTCAGCCTGGAGGAAAGAGGTTGTCTTAAAATGGAAAACAATCAATTTCTTTATGGCTTTGATGATTTTACATCTGGTACCTAATTTTACCCTTACAAAGTAAGAAGAGTGTGGTTCAGTTTGGTGTCCGAAGAACAAATTTAAAAAGAGATCATACAGGCCCTATAAAAGGGATGGGGGCTAAGTAGAAGCTTCCACAACCAACCTGTATTTTTTATTCCCCATCAACATCTGTAGAGCTGTCGACTGCATCACATAGTATATGTACAAATCTGAACCTCCTCTTTCCTTGCCAGATTAAACCACGAATACTGCATCTGTTCTCAGCCTCTGTCTTTCTCTTGTACACATTGCAGGGGTTGAAATGAGAGAGATCACAGATGCCCACACGCCATCCAGTGAGACCGTTAACATGACTCTCTACTATGTCCTCTCAAGCACCCCAGCTCCTCTATTGGATCCGCTCATTAAGGGTGAGGAAAGGGAGAAGATGGAAGCCAGCTTGAACTACGCAGACCACTGCTCCAGAGGTCATGCTACAATGCATGCAGAGACCCTGTGGCCAGCGATGCTGTTAAGCGTTCCACAGATCCTTCAGCTCTCAGACTTGTGGAAGCTGACTCTCCAGAAACGGGGGTGCAAAGCCTTGGTGATGGCTGGGGCCCATGGACTCATGCAGGGAATGGTGCTCAGCTTTGGGGGTCTGCAGTTCACAGAAAATCACCTCCAGTTTCAGGCTGATCCAGATGTGCTTCACAACAGCTACTCCCTGCGTGGGATCCATTACAATAAAGACCTGATTAACCTGGCTGTTCTGCTAGATGCTGAAAGAAAGCCCTTCCTGCATGTGTCTGTGAAGTTCCAGGATAAGCCAGTCATGTTATATGCCTGTGAGGCAGGCTGCTTGAATGAGCCTGTGGAGCTGACCTCTGAGCTGCGGGGCCAAACCTTCCCTGTCTTGGTGACTCAGCCCATCACACCATTGCTCTATATATCCACAGACTTGGTCCATCTGCAGGATCTGAGACGCACACTGCATCTTAAGGCTATTCTGCCTCATCATGAGCATATGGCCAAGCAGTATCCAGGCTTACCCTTCCTGTTTTGGTTCAGCGTAGCCTCTCTGATCACACTGTTCCACCTGTTTCTGTTCAAGCTCATCTACAATGAATACTGTGGGCCAGGAGCCAAGCCGCTCTTCCGGAGTAAGGTATAAAATTGTCACTCTTGGCTACCTTCTGCTGTCCTTGGGAGCTCAGACATCACACTGGTTTTCTGTCACTTTGCCTAGGAAGGCTCTGACTGTGCAGGGGTTGAATGTCTTGCAACAGGTGATCTCTGTGTGGGTGCATATGTACTTTCAAGGTGTCTTCCTTCTTGGAAGACAGTATTTGGACAGTGGGACTGTGCAAAAGTGGGTAGGACAGCAACCAAAAGATTAAAAATCCACTCCTGAATACTTTGGATGGATATTGTTTTAACATAGGCCCAGCTTCTTTATACCAGTGCAACATGAAATTTTGTTTATCACCAGAGTTGTAGTAACAAGATTACATAGCAAGATGTCAGTAAGTGTTAAATTAGTGCTAGTTTACCTGGGTTTTTTAAAAAACAACAACACAATTATCCTGAAAGAAGGGTTACTTCGGGCTTAGAATGACTAGAAACAGTGAAGAGGAGTAAGTGTGGAAAAGGTAAACTCGTAGGACAAAATGGGCTAGGGAGCAGATTTCCTTGCTTCTTGGCACTAATACTTTCTAGTTGCATCGTGCTGGCATGGAGGGAAGAGGAAGAATTCGACTATGTGAGCCAAGTCTATTTGTATATTCTTTCAAATTTCCTATTTTTAGGACTAAGTAGACAATTCAACTGTTGGTTGTCTTGAGGTATAAAGTCACCAAATAGAGAAATGTGCTCAGGGGATACATTTTGGTTTCAGATCATCCTGTTTTTCCAAATAAGCTTAAATGAAGGGTAGCTCAGGTAGGCTGGATGCAGGGTTTAGCCTAGTATCCAGCAAATAAAAAAAACTAAAGACAGACTTGCAGGTAGACCTTAACTCCACCTTGTTGACTTGCTGACTATTGCAGGATTATTTCTAAGACCCATTGCGGAGTGGTGCTGGACACTGAAATTGACAGCAACTGTGAAGGTGCCCCAGCAACGCTTTTGACTAGGTGTCACTTAAGCATAGGAAGATGCTAGATTGAATGTACAGAAGATCAGAGAAATCTGCAGGCAGTTGCTCTCTAGACTCCCTTCTGTGATGATCAAAATGCAAAGGGAGGAATGTTCAGGAAGTAATTTGCATGGTGTGTGCACGCTATTAGCCACCTAGAACTCTAAACCTGTCCTTCATGGCCACTTTCAGTTACTGTTTTCTCTCTGTGTGTGTCTTTTTGCCTTTTCTACTAGAATATCCACAAGACTCACCTTCTGCCTTTTAACAGAATGGATTGTGTTCACCATTGCAAGTTTTATATTTAACAAACGACTGTCCACTGAATTCTTGCTAAGAAACTCACAGCCACAGACCTGCAGCAGAGCATCCCCTCACTTTCTGTATTGGCACTCTCTGTTTTGCACAAACTTGCATTACATAATAGAAGGTTCATTTAATATCCTTGGCTGAAGCCACCTAAAATGAAGATGGTATAGAGCTTCTGTGGCCTTAAGCTAATGAAAGCTCAGTACTGCAAGTGAAGTCAGTCTGTTTTTGTTGCAGGATTAACGGTGTGGAATAACACCTTGTTTTATTAATTGAACAGGAAGATCCCAGTGTCTGAGTGAACTAACAGTCCTGCTTTCAGCCTCTTTGCACAAGACACCTGGCAGTCCCGCGGCTGAGATCAAGGACCATTGAAAGCAGCAACCCATTTGTGCCTTGTTAAAATGGGAAATCGATGACTTGGAGAAGTTTGGTGGTTTGAGAACTTACACTAGAGTTTGCCGTTTGAGGGGGTGTTTCTCTTGTCTGGTGTGTTCACTTCCATAGAAATAATCCATTTGGTGGATAATACTTGAAGTTATATGTAGTCCTTTGATACTTTTGATTATTTTTTTTTAATTTTTACAGGAAAATAAGGAGCAAATTGTGAGTTAACCTGAACTCTTTCTAACTTAGTGTCACTTCTCCTTTCTTGTATGCATTTTTAATTTATTATTTGTGGAAGAGGGAAGGGGATGTTAATTTTGCACCCAGTTTTGATAGTGAATAACAACCAGTTAAATTGTATATATATTAAATTTAAATGCCGTGCTGGTAACAGGTTTATCTCCACCTTCATTATTGTAGAGTGCAAAAGAATCAAGTTAATGGGGTGACTTCTGGAAATGCAGACCTATCTGTTTCCTATTCTAAAGCATATTGAGACTTTGTGCATTTGTATGTTCTGGCTATTGGGGAGACAGTTGACTTTCTAGTGATTTTGAAGATTGTTTGGTTTTAAGATACCAAAGGTTTTTGTTTTTAAATAAATACATTTCAGTCTACACCTCTTGGCTTACTTCATTTGTTAACCCTAGAAAGATCACACAAACAGTATTACTTCTGTATTGAGGTCTAAGTTAAACTAAAAAAAATATAACCAATTGGGAATGTATTAAAATGAACTTTATTGTGCAAATTAACTTCAAACTTATTTAACTATTAACATTTTTTATATATAAAGGCACTCTGCACATTAACCATATGCAAAATCTAACAGACCCCAGCTCAGTATAATACTGTTTTAAAGAAATTGACACACCGAGCATGGGCATACTTCATCTGGGGGTCTCGCTGACTTTCGGCACCATTTGTATGCATTTTATTCCAAGCTAAAAACCTATAACCATATGATGGCAAAACCAATATTGACAGGTTTATACTACCCTATCATAATTGCTGCCTCAAAATAAAAATAGCCACTCATTCACTCCAGGGGACTAATTGACCCCAGTACAACTGTGGTTACTTTTTTGCATGACACAAAAATACAACAGGTATGATCAAACAAATGCTATTGGGTTCTCCTCAACATTCTTTGAGAATATCGAAAGCAAGAAGAAGAAATTATTTGCCTATAGTTTTAGTTTTGTTATGAGTTTGGGGCCTAAGAGACGCAGCTTCTGGTGATGATTACTCATTGAAATGTGAAGAGGGTTGAATTGACCCCAATGGACTTCTATGTCAAAACTACAAACAGGATAAAAATGAAAGCAGAAAGCTTGGGGTTCTTTGATTCCCCTCTCCCTTGTTCGAGAATACATCAGATTTGAAGAGTAACAAGCTTCCTAAAAAATAAATTAAAAAAATCAGTTTTGAAAGGGTTTCGACTATTCTTGGATAAACTGCATCTTCTTGAAACAGTCAGCACTGCTAGATTGTCAGAACAAAGTGCAGTCAGTAAACATGTTGACATCTGAAGAAAAAATAAGCAATAGACGAGAGGGGAAACCACTTACTAAGGGAACACGCACTGGAACACAGGTCATTTTAACTGCGCTCTGTTCAGAGGTGAAGAGTAGGATTTGAGAAACTTGCTTCTCTGCAGTGATCTGTTCTGAAAGATCAAGGGATGTGTTTTCTCTGTAGCAGCCTAAGGAAAGTATCCATTTCAGCTTTGCACACAATTCACAGGAGAAAACCTCATCTAGTTAAATTTATTTTTCTGTTTTCAATCAGTAGGCTATTAAATGGAGTCTCCTTTTAAAAAAAAAAAAAACCAACGCAGCTGCCGCTAAACATTAGTCACTCTTCTCACACTGTGTGCAGTAGAAGTGTTCCACAGTGAACTAGACTTCAAAACTACATTGTAAGGAAGTGTTTTCTAAAAGCATTACACAGTCAAATTAACATGCAATCCTATCTTCTCCAGGTAGTTCTAACAACTATAACAGTTGAAGCCATACACCTCCAGTGTGACTTAATATTTCCTCAATTTATCCTAAACTGTCATTGGCGTGACACTTGCATAACTGAAGAAGTAACATGAGGAGAAACTCTTCTTTCATTCCCGGAGATTACTGAAGGAACAGTTTGTGGAACAGCTCCCAGACAAATTATTGGACAGAGTCAATAAAGTGAGCATCAGAAGAATATTTAATGTATTGGCTTTGAGCACAAGTGACTTGTTTTTGGCACTGTTGCTGTAGCATGACTGTCTGAAGGATGAATCGGCTATCTGTTAAACAGCAGCACCAGGTAGCCTTTGCTTTAATTTTGGCCCTTTTTACACAGGCTGTGGCGTGGGTCAGTGTGCCCCACAGTCCATGTGTGGGGGGAGGGTGTA
This sequence comes from Sphenodon punctatus, assembly GCA_003113815.1. Classification (NCBI taxonomy): domain Eukaryota; kingdom Metazoa; phylum Chordata; class Lepidosauria; order Sphenodontia; family Sphenodontidae; genus Sphenodon; species Sphenodon punctatus. The sequence continues at coordinate 1,056,509 of QEPC01006580.1, read as the reverse complement.
GATGGACGCACACCCATCTACACGCTCGGAGCAACTGTTGTTTTTGCCGGTTGCTCTACGCGTGGGAGGTGGGTGGTGCATGAGAGCATGCATGCACACCCACTTCCCCGTCCCCCCGCTGCGGGATTTACATGGGTGCCACCTGTGTAAAAAGGGCCTCTGTTTCCCCTGCTTCACGCTATAAACTAGAATCCACACACAGACCCCTGAACTAAACCCATGAAATCTAACTGGGTTATGAACTGTCCCTTTTCAGCGTTCATTAGTTTAGTCTGGGGCAATAGGTTTAGGCCTGTCTTTTTGCTTAAGATACTGTGTATTATTAAACAAGTGTCAAAACCACTTTTGCAAAGCTGCCCTGAGCCTTTCTGAGGGAAGGGTGGGATAAAAATCTAAAAAAAATAACAGTCCCCCAGAAACAGTGTTTGCAACAGTAGAATAAAACCCAACATTTTTTTATTCCCTCCAAGTAGATTTGTGCTATTATACACACAGCCTAAGACAGAGGTGGGGAACCTTTTCCCTTCAGCTGGTGTCAGCGCCGTCATGTGTGAAAACACCCATGCCCTCATCTCCACTCCTTTCCCCCAAGTTCACACCCTGTGCTTGAGGGTTGTGACTGGATCCATGAGCCAAGTCTTGGAAAAAGGCTAATTAAAAAACAGACCTGAGCTAGAAGTTCCCCACCACTCACCTAAAGCTACAGAAGATCTGTGGCCATTCTCTCTGGTATACCTTGTGGGATCAGCACCAAAAATTAAGTACGGTCAGGAATGATATCAAAGGGTAGTAAACATCCTTTGAAACATTTCCCCCTCCTAAAAATGTGAAGTCTAGTATAGAGAAAGTAGGGTTTGCCACTTGAGTCCCAAATTTAGGCAATAGAGACAAAGTAGCAAAGTGATACCTTTTATTGGACCAACTCCAGTTGGTGGAGGTGTGCAAGCTTTTGGATTTCACAGGGTCCTTCGTCAGGCAGGTCTGGGGTTACAAAATGAAGAAACCATGCCAAAGCAGAGGTCTTTACAGTGCTGGGGGATGTACCCATTGAACTCGGAGGGAGTATAGAAGGAGAGGAGAATGACCTGAGAAGGAGATGACAATACAAAAGGGGAAATCTATATGACCACTCAGTTTAAGGATCTCTCTGTTTTGGTTTTATTACACACCAAGAAATCCGTCATCCATAGTAGCCTGGCAGATGTTCACCGAATCTTGCACAGAGAGGTGCATAGTTTTTTGCACTGGTTTTTCTATATTTTGACCATGCTTATTTGGAATCTGAGTGATGCCACCATGCCACCCTTGGGGAATTTTTTATTTTCAAGATGGCATCCACTGTACTCTCCAAAACAGGAAAAGTACCTAATATGTTCCTTCAAGATTTAGGACAAATTTTTCTGTGTAAATGTAGGATTTGGGGGCGCACAGAGGCCATTTTTTCAGCCTCCTAACGTATGTGAGAGAAAATATGTCTGCTAAGTGGATACATTTGTAGCCACCGGAACACAAAAATAGGCATAAGTTAGCTTCAAGAGCTAGGACAATAATCTGTGTGTGTTAAGTGTAGGGTTTGGGGCACAATGAGTTCATTTCTGCAATCTCCCAACATATGAAGTCACTCATTAAACAAGAATGAAATATAGTTTGTAAGAAATATGCTTAAACACCATGCAAAAATGAGGTTAAAAAAAATCATTTAATAATCGTGTGTTAAAAAGAATGTAGCTGTTGGCAATAACACACAATTGGTGGTATGAAGCAACCAAGATAAATAATTAATAAAAGACAATTACAGTGAAACAAGATTAAAAACTAATTTTACAGTTGTAGTTATCACTTTACTACTTTGTCTCAAGTGCAGTATAGTAAGACAGCATGAATTAAAATTTAGCCTACACTGTTTGAGTACTGGCATAAGTTTGTATGGTTTTTGTACATATAAAAGGCATTCTATAAAGAGTATGTAGCAAGATCCTGGCTAATGCTCTTTGCCACCCGTTTGCTTCCCAAAACTAACTTGAATTTCACTCCTACGGAGGGGACCACCCCTGTCTGGCTCAATTCTGGAGAACTAGGTCTTTTGCAATCATTCTTCTTTATGCTTATGTACTGACTTCAAGAAGAATGGGAGTTTTGCCTGAGTTAGCAGTGCAGAATCTGTCCCTAAAAATGCATAACAGACCCTTTTCAATTTCATTTCCTCTTGTGGCTCCTTCAAAAGCCAGACAAGCCCCCACTTCAGTTTTCTTTTCATCCTAGGTCAGGCTGCATCCATATCCTGTTATAACTGTTTGCACTCAGCTGGAATTGAGTGTGATGAGCTCTTAGGTCAACTAACTGTGCCTACAAGATTGCCAATTAACAGCTGCTAAGGGAAAGGACAAAGATTTATCATGTTCCTCCTATGTATTTGCTTCTGGGGTGGTTAGGCGCTTCACAGGGGACCAGGGGAGTGAGTGAATCAGATGAGCTCAGTGCTCTTCCCTAATGAGGAGGTCAGGAGCTCTCCAGCTGTTTGGAAAATGACAAAAAAGAGAAATGTTGGGAAATCACTCAATAACCCCAAACTGGCAAGGAAAGAGAAGGATTGATTCTTTTTTAAAAGAAAAATCAGCATGTCACTAGAATGCAGCTATGGAAAGAACAAGACTTCATAAGACTGGCCTGGATCTTTTACAGGAACTTTAGATAAATTTGCCCGCCAGAACTGGTAAGTCAAGTCTACAGTCAAAGACGTAAGGAAATCCAGTGGGGAGCACCTTAAATATAAATTAGGCTAATTCATACAACACTCTTGAGGTGGATAAACCCACATTTGAGCACTGTGTGAAACACTACTTCCTGTCTTACTGAAAGGGTGTTTTCAGATGAACAGCAGCTCCACCTCACCTCCCAGGTGTCCCGTCTGTCTACAGGCTGCCAGATCTGCAGGCAGAGCAGAGGCAGAGTAGGATGTGCATGCTCTGCTCCGCGGACTCCGGAACATTGAGGAGCACTGCCAGTTGAGTAGGCCGCCCAATCCGTGGCACCGGCCTGAGGCAGAGCTGCTGCCCATCTGCTTGGTAGACAGACATTGCAGCTTTACTCTTGACTGGCGGTTGCCCTGGACAACACCATGGAGTTGCAGGAGGTAACATAGAGTGTTGGGCAATCTGCCCACAACTCTATGGTGTGGGGAAGGGGGGGGCGCCATGCAAGTGAGCCATGGGCTGCAACAGCCGTCAGGTCTGTTGAAACCTGATCCAGGCAGGGTCACAAGTGGGCAGATGCGGGGGATGCACCCCCAGAGCAGGTCCAGAGGTGAGCAGCCCCATGTCCATCTGAAAACACCCATTGATCCTATATTCTCTGCCACTCAATATTAAGGGTTTTGGCTGCAAGGATCTGAATCTAGCAAATTCCAATGGTGTGTGATTTGATAGACCTGCAGCAAGCTTCGTTTTCTGTTTGTCACTTCCAAGTGACCATAGAGCTGTGACCAGAGAATTCTGAAGAAGGGACTCCTTCCTTTGCTCCATGCTGCTTTCTATTTGTGGCCTGCAGAGATATTGCAAATGCATTCTTCCTTGACCTTTGCACTGTGAGAAACATCACAAGGAAGCAATGAGGGGGAGGGAGCACTGAAATGCTAGGAAATCAGTAGCTGTGTGGATGCATTGCTATGGGACAAGACAAATACCAATGAAGTGGTGACTTTGTAAGGGGAGTTGTTGTGTGAATGAGACGATGCCGAAAGAACCAAGCGTGCAAGGGGGTGGTGAATTGTGGTAGATCTGGATTCCACAGGCCCCACAGCAAACTTTATAGCAGGGCTCTGTGTCTCCTTCCCATTCTATCCATCAGGTCTTCCTAAGAAACACCCCCTCACACTCACACATAGGCCTCCCTCCAAACAGGGCTTGCTGTCTCATTTTGGCCACAGACTGCACTACCACTACTGCTATCCTGACTCCTGGGAGCAGGGTCAAGAGTGGAGAATGTGGGAGGGAGGGTGAGAAAAGCCAGATGGAGCACCCTGCAGGCAGTGGTCCCAAAGCAGCCACAACAGAGATAGCACTACTGGTGTTGGATCTAATAGTCCAGAATCCTAATGTGTTCCATCCATTCTCCACTCCCGTAGCAAAGGCACTGAGAGCAACAGATGCTAACTCCCATTGCAGGAGTTCATTCTAAAAGATGAGTGGCAGCACCCACTGCTCTGCTGGCAGAAACCCTGGATTCTACCCAGCTGGCAACAAGGCTGCTGGCAACAGAGCTCTTCCTGTCTGCTAGCTACACCCCCAGACTGTAAGGGAACAATGATGCTGCCAGCAGAATGGCATGACCCTTTCTGTTTTGCTGCATATCTTGTGTCCCGCAAGACAGCTGATGGGCAGGAAACAGACAGCCCCTCCATCATAGTTCCTGTAGCTTCCTCGGGGAACCAGATCCACATGTTACTCTGGCTGCACGTGGACCCAAACTAGATTGAGCCAAAAAGTTGGAACCATGCCTGACTGCATTGAACCCAAAGCCCAGTGCAGCACTGGCCAGTTGCATTCAGGTGTCTCCTCCCCCATCCACCACAACCCCACCCCACCCCACCATGACATTAAGGTGTTCTGTAACAGGTTGGTTATAAGGAAAGAGGAGGAGCAAAAGTGTTGTTATTATTTTTTTATTATTATTTTATTTTATTATAAACATTTATATAGCGCCAGATGTGTGACCTGGTGCTGCACAAAACATAGAAATAGACGCGGTCCCTGCCTGTGGCTTACAATCTAAAAGACAAGGAGGGGGAGACAGGGAGAGGGGACAGTGGGAGAGACAGGGGAGAAGACAAACAAACATTCAGGCGGATGCGAAGTCTCAGGTGCGTGTGCTTGGCTTGGTTACAATCAGGTTGGTTGCAGCAGTCTGCAGAGGAGGGCAGACAGTAAGTATATGGGGAACGACTAGCAGGCATTGGGAAAGGCGGCGAGGAAAAAGTGGGTCTTGAGGAGGGATTTGAAGGAGCGGAGGGAGGGGGCAAGGCGGATGTGGGTAGGGAGGGAGTTCCAGGCATGGGGGGCAGCGAGGGAGAAGGGTCGAAGGCAGTTAGGTGAGCAGGAGAAATGAGGGAAAGTCAGGGAGGGGACAGAGGAAGAGCGGAGAGCGCGTGCAGGAGTGCATAGGGAGATTAGGTCTGAGAGGTAGGGAGGAGCTCTGTTGTGGAGTGTTTTGAACGTGAATACCAGCAGTTTAAACAGGATACGTTCAGGAAGGGGGAGCCAGTGAAGGGAGAGGAGGAGAAGCTACACATGGTCGAAGCGACCGGCAGAGTGAATGACCTTGGCAGCGGAGTTTGGGATTGCGATAATCCAATGTGGCCACACTCTCTTCAAAGCACACTGACATCATAGTGTTCTGTGGAGGGGGTGGGCCCTCTCACAAATGGAGACCACAGCCCAGGCTGACCCTGAGGAGCTTTGGTGGAGAGACTGCGCCCATTCTGGGATGAATTGGGTTCTGGTTGTGTCGCAGGCCTCTAACCCAAATCCAGACTGCTGCTCAATTTTTTTCTGGAACTGCAGACTGGGTTTGGCAAATACCCTTACCTCCATGTGAGTATACAAATATGGGAATATGAGAGGCTAGCGCACCATGCAGAAACAACCCTTGGGTTCTGTTCTCCACTCTGCCAATGGGTGATTTCAGACGTTACGTGGTCAAAGGCCACCACAGTCAATCCCCTGTGGTGGCAGCGACCATGTAACGTCTGTTGGGGGAAACGGATGTTTCCCCCCAGATGTTACCACGGCGGGGAATCACATTCGCCGCATGAGCGGGTGAAGCAGCGGGGCCGGAGGTTGTCGCGTGGCGAATGTGATTCCCCGCTGTGGTGACCCCCGCTGTCACATCTGGACGGTGGCCACGGGTCGGAATCCCCACAGGGATTCCAGCCCATGGCCATAGCAGGCGAGCGCTGTGGTGGCATTGGCCGCTGCACCCGCCCGTCTCCCCAGAGGGTGGGCAGCGGGGAGCGTGGAGGGGGCGGGGCCATGAGGCCGCATGTTGTGCCACGTGGCCCCGCCCCCTCCCCGATTCCCCACCGGGAACCCCTGGCACGTCTGCTACAGCGTGATGGGGTCATCCTGGCGGGGAATTCAAATTTCATTTCGTGACGGGGCGAATCTGCCCTGTCACGTCTGAAATCACCCAATGACTCAGTGAAAAAGTATGCAACTGGCTTTATCCTCTGTGATTCACAAAAATACTATGTATTTGCATGGCTCTCACAGGGATGCTGTTATGCGAGCAATAGGTTCTGTGCTGTATAAAAGACAAAACTATGGAATCTCTTCTTTAACAACTTGCCCATGAAATTCTACTTAGATCTTGAAATTAATGTTAGTGAAGCCAAGTATTTCTTGGAGGGAATCTATACCAACTCATGAGGGCTGGTTGACATTTTTGAAGATAGGTTTGACAAAAATACACATTGTTAATAAATCAAAATATTTTGGGGGAAATTTTTCACGTCTGTGAGGGAAAAGCATGAGGGTTTGTTTTGGAAAACTTCTGCTTGATTTTGAGCTTTCAGCATCTGAAAGCTTTCTGTTTTCATTTTATTTCATGGAGTTTTGAAGAAAACTAATGATTTTCAGTACCCGATGGGAAATTTAACTGTACTTTTCTGCCACAGAGGACAACTCAAGCTATGAGGTCAGAGGTGCCAGTTTTTTTTTTATGGGGGCAGGAGGTAATGCAAAGAAAATATATGTTTTTTCTTTCCTTTTGCAGGGAAGAAGATCTGCAACATACAGTAAAAACAAACATGACGATGGTGCAATGGCAACCCAGGGCAGGAAGCCATGGTAGACAAAGTCCAGGATGGGTCGGGCCACAGAACAAATGTGCCTGTGGCCGGGGCCCGAGGAGGTTAGAGAGAAACATGAACATGTGGCTGGACAGTCCTGTCCCTGCACTGTGCCCAGCGCCCGTCCCCCACCATGATTGGCAGCCAAGGTGGCTGGCCATGGTAGTGCCTAACCCAGGTCATGTCTGCCAGCCTGAACAAATGTGATAGCCTGATGTGGCCTACTTTGGCCTGGTTGGGCGAACCTTATCCTGGGTTGTGACCTGGGAAGTTTTCCAAGGTCAGAGCCGGATGCCTCCTCCAATGTCCAAAATATTTGAAGGCTCATTGATTCATTGTAATTAAATCCAACAATTCGCTGCTATTTCACCACTGCTTCTCTATCCCTTATGACACCAATGACTAGAGAATGGTTAACAAAAAGCCATCAGACCACCACCACCTTAATTAATAAAATTACTAGCTTCAATCAGACAGCAGCTAATGGATTTGAAAGCTTGAAGTAGGCGCTATAGTGCTGCCGAGGATTAGGGGAGCAGGAGGCAGAGAATAGACTTTCTAGGCAGCTGACTCACATCAACTAAATGTGGAACTGAAATACATAATGGGACATAAGGGCCTAAGTCACTTAGGCATCATCCTACAAGATGCTGAGTGCAGCAGCCTGGGGAAAATCCCTTCCATTCCAGCAGGCTGCTCTGCTGTCTGGATAGTTTTGTACAACAGTACAATAGTTCTGTGCTCCAGCAGCTTGTTCGCTGGGAAAAGAACAGCTAGGGATGGGGGTGGGTGGGAGGTAAGGGGGAGGATCCGAGCTCCCTCAGTCACTTCCTTCAAGACTGGGACAGTGAGAGCCAAGTCCCCATGTCACCTACTGCCTATGGCTGGGACCCAGAGCTTGACTTAGGCAGGAACTTGTGTTCACTGTGTTTTTCCCATTGTGTCCAATGGGGAAAAACACAGTGAACCTGCGTCCCTGGCCTTAGGCAAGGATGACAAGGGCCTACATTCCTGATTGCACATTCAAAGGTCCTGTGTCCAATGTTCTTGTGGTTGCAGTGCGCTGGGAGTGCCTCTGGAGTAGTGACAGCACCATCACTGCTCTGGAGGCTCTTGGGGCAGGCACTTCCTGTGGCACTCACTGCTTGCCCTTCCCCACACTGCCAGCCCTGCCAGCTCCCAATCAGGGGCCTGCCGAGTCTAGGACCAGTCTTGCTGGAACCTCATGGAGCCAGCAGCCGTGGGTGGATGACTAGGGGACTGAACCCAGCTGCCCTCTCCCAATGTGTGAGAAAGTAGCTGTGTGAGCAAGTTACCATGACATGGGCCTGACATATGGGCTGAGGGCAAATATTCCCTTTGCCTCTACCTACAACATCCATGAAGCTAAAAGTCAAGAACTTGTCTTAGAAAAGTGTCGTGCACCCTCCAGTCTTCAGTTCTGTACATACTCAGCACTGCTTCTGAGAGTCAGGCTTGCCCACCAGACAGAAACCATCTCCAGACAAATGGACCGAGGAAGAGAGACTTCTGGGGAAACATGGGCACAAACAGAAGGGGTGTGTCCGTGCCCCTGAGAGGACAGAGCCCTTGTGTCTTTGCCTCTGGGTCACCCAGAAGGAGACTAATTTCCGTGATGGCCTTAGCAGTTCTCATTGCAGGATCTACACCAGGACTGTCCAACATTTTGGCCACCATGAGTCAGATTGCCTCACAGCTATTAGCTGGCAAGAGAGGACCTATTGAAGGCCAGTGTATGTTATTTTTATAGCGTAGGGGGTAGTCACACCCTATTCAGACGTATCAACACAAATTGTGTGAGTTAAACATGCAGAGTTTGGAGCTGTTATTGCATGATGTCATTCTGGAAATTTATATTTAAAAAATACTAATATTTAATAAAATCAGATTTTAAGGCCTGGGGCTGGATGGAACCCTACCATGAATCTGATCTTGCCAGTTGGACATCCCTGATCTACACTCTTACTGTAACTTATAGAGAGAGCATGTCAGTCTGGCTGGGCCTTTGATTTATCTGACATTTCCTTCCCCACGAAAAATGTATAGAGAGGTGCCAAAAGCCTCTCCATTGAAGCCGAAGGTGCCCTTTCCTCCCAGGGAATGGGAGAAGCGGGGACTGCAGGGCACTCTGGATTCAGGGGCCCAAGCAAGGGGAGGGAAGGCAAATCTTGCAGCAATCGCTCACTGCCCTTGTCCTTGGTGCTGAAACCCCAGAGCAGCCAGGTCACAGCCCCCTGCTGCTGCCGGCAGCCGTCCCAGCTGAGGCTCCGAGCCTGGGCCATCCTGGATCCCTGCCTGATGGGGCACCCCCACACCGCCTGTGCACTGAGTCACCGGTTCCACGCACCCCAGGACGGTCACTTTGCAAAGCCACCCCAGCCGACTGGCGATTTGCTTGCTCCCTTATGTAACCGAAGGGGCGGGGGGAGCAGATAAGGAGCCAAGGGCTGGAAGCCTAGAGGGGACCAGTTTGTTTGGGAGCCTGGCTCTGCGGCAGCACAAGGTACCCCTGAGCCCTGGCCTTGGCTCCCTACCCTGCACCTAGCTGTCTCCATCGGCCTCTCTCCAAGGACGCAAAGCGCTGGGGAGCGCCCTCCGGGTCCCCTGGCAGCTGCCCTCTCATGTCAGGGACAGGCAGCCGGGACTTCTTCGCCTCCTCTGCCTCCCCGAGGGGAACATCGAAGGAGAGACAGCCGGGCAAAGGAGCCTCTGGAGAGGGGGGAAGGCGCGTGGTGGAGCAGAACCCAGGCTGCAGGTAGGTCCCGGCAGCGGGAGAGGATGCCAAGGAGAGAAGCTCGTTGGAGGAGACCCTAGAGGGTTTGTTGAAAGAATCGGCGGCAAATCTATTGGGGGGGGGGGCACAGTGTTTGGGGACATTACCAATGAGGCAGAGTGAACAGGGTGCACCAGCCTGGAATGGAGGCGCGGGTGCCCGTTTATGCCACTGATCAGGGCTCAGAGTTGTTCCGTGAAGGGGAGGAAGGGGAAAGATGGGGTTAGAAGAGCGACTTCAATGGGGGCAGGGGCTAGAGGGATTTTTCTAACCTCAACCCCCATGGAGAGCGGCCCACACAAGGTTCCCCAAGATCCTGGGCATCCCAGTCCCCTGAGGTCTCTTGCGCTCGACAAGAGATTTGATTTTCAACCGCTCAGAATCGCCCCCTTTGAAATTCGGTTTCTCTCTAAACAAAAATTTCCCTGGCGCCAAGTGTCACTGGAAAGAACGCGAAGCAAGGAACTGAAGAAGCGAGAGATGGAGCGAGCTTCTCAACCGGCCTGCGATCTGTAGATTTCCTTTCTCCTGGTCAGTGTCCCCTGAGATTTTTTTTACTGATCGCTGCAGTGGGTTGAGCTCCAGAATCACAACTCATGAGCTAGGAAATGGACAGAGAAAGGGGTCACAGTGCTAGATGCCATGGAAGCTCATTCGGTGACTAAAAATAACAATAAAAATACAGCCTAGAATTTGTTATATCTTCAAAGAATTGGCGCTTCCCACTGTTTTTAAATATTTTAATATGGCTCGCCCAGAATGGACAAAAAGAGCAGAGGCCGGGGACCCTGTGGGTTACAGGCAGGGAGCGGGGAGAGAACCCACGGAAACGCCTGTTCTGCCAAACACATTTTTAAAGCAGAGAGGAAATGGCAGGAAGGGGCCCGATCCTGTGCCGATTCCAATAATTGGCAACGCTTCAATGGAACAGGATCGGCCCCGCGCTGCCTGTCTGTCTAATGCTTTTGCTTCCAGGGAAACCTGCCCGGATGCTAGCCTCCTCCTGCAGCCCGGGGATAAATGGAAATTAGCTAATAAAATATCGACAAGCAGAGTACTATATGTTCCCACCTAAACAACAATGATCGCTACAAAACTAGCTAATCCGCAGGCTAATATTGTTAATACCATAGTCCTGTATTTCGATCACTCGGAATTACAGACTGGTTCAATACCTGTTAAATTCGTCAAAAGCCACTGCAAGTTTTTCTTTTTCTTTAAAATACCACAATGATCCAGTTTATTAAAGTCCGTGTGGGTGCATTCTACACCAGCCAATTTATTAATTGCCCAGGATGTCATTAAAAATATTGAGTTCTACCCATGAACCGCACAATTGCCAGGCGTTGGAAAACACATATTTTAAAAAGACTTAACTTAAACGGTGGGTGGGGGGTGTAGTGTTTAACGTTCAGAAATGGCCTCTGCACAGACAGGCACTGCTGAGCTGATCCACAGTCAGGTTTGTGGTTTTCACTTGTACTAGTTAATGTAACACTTGAGAAGAGCTACATTAAAACATGGAAACTGAGTAAGGATGGATCGAAACTGACCCAAAAAGCAAGCAGTAGTTGAAATATAGGCAAGAAGAGAGTTCTTGGAAGAGCTAAGAGCAAAGTTGTCAGTGCCAACATTGAAAACATCAGTTTAGAAGAGGACTGCCCAGCCACTAAAACATTTAGTTGATTAACTAAAATTAATCCATGAAGTACTAAGATAATGCAGGAGCTCAAAAAGAAAAAAGGTAATTCAGATGTAGGCAGCCTCAGGAGAATTGTATTAACCAATCTGAAGTATATTGGGGCTGCGTAGAATATTTGAAGCAATTCAAATGTTTGTCCATTTCCCTCCCCCCTAGATTTGTATTTACCAATTCAAGATTTCCATACTGTGAAACATGCAAGGAGCTTCTTAATTTTGGCCACAACCCACAAACCATTTACTCCAGTTTGGTTCCACTGAAATCCACGGTTTGTGGATTGCAGCCCTTGTGTTTAATTCAAAGTGGATAATTCTGTAACTTGTTAGTTGTTGTCACATGGTATGGGAGTGGCGGAGTGAGTCTGAACAGAGTTTCAGAGAGTGTGTTTGCCGTGTTGGTTCCAAAAATAGGTTGCAGAAACAAAGTAGTGTAGAGATATCTTTTATTGGACCAACTTAGGTTGGTGGAGGTTTGCTAGCTTTCGGACCTCACAGGATCCTTGGTCAGGCAAGTCAGAAATCTAAGCTGTACACTGAGCAAAGCAAGGCACGGGGTTATATGCAGAGGCTGGGGAGCATTACATCATGGGAGGGTAAGGACAGAGAGGGGTGGGGGGAAGAAATATGAATTTGTAAGGGACATTCAAACACAGGCTAATGAATATTGAAATTATTGAACTGTATGAGCTTAAAGTTTGTGCAAATATTCAAATTTGGTTTTAATGAATTCAAAGATTAATTAATAGAAACCAATTTTGTCATTTGATTTGTAAATCAGAAAAGCCAGATTAATTTAAACTGTACTAAAGGGTTAATGATAATTGATAAATCTCTCTAGAATTGGAATAGATAGATCGCTCTTGCCTTCTATTGGGAGGGAGAGCAACAGTGTTAAGTGTTTTGAGCGTTTCCCCCCACAGTAACATCAGGAAAACAATTGAACCTGAATATAATAGGGCACATTTTTGCTTTCCAATAATGTTGGTGTAGAGAAAACCTAGCATGAGTTTCTGATCTGTTTGTAGTCTGCACAGAGAAACACTGTTTTACTGTATCTTTACTTTCCCAAATGTGACTTAGTAATATAATAAAACACCAAAAACAAGAAATACAATCAAAGACTTTTCTAGGTGCTTTTAATTTATCTTCCTGATACAAGGTGAATACCAGCAAATCTGATGACATCACAACTCTGTTTTGCTCATTAAGGCAGAGGGAGCTTGTACAGAACAATTACTTCTTTCTTTCTTTCTTTCTTTCTTTCTTTCTTTCTTTCTTTCACTATTTACCACATTGCAACAGACTTGCATTGCTGTTATTTTTAGTCTGTCCAAATCTGTATTGCCCCAGGAAATCCAGAACTCTGATTTCCAAAACAGAAGATAACCTATAGACTCTGCCACACTCACCTCAGGTTTGGCAAAAGAATATTTTTAAAAGATTCAGACAACAAAGCAAGAAGGAACCTGACGTTCATAGATTAATCAACTGTGAGGTTGGAAGGTGCCTCCAGAGATGATGTAGCCCAGTGGTTCTCAACCAGTGGGCTCCAGGGACAAGGTCCTGGGTGGGTTTGGGAGCCTGGGGCGTGAGGCCTGGGATGACTTGGGGAAGGGGCACAAGTCCTGGTTCAGAAGCATTTCATCCTCTGTTGCATCACCTCCTACCACTTGTTCTGGACGTCTGTGTTGCTGGGGGCTGTTATGATCAGGATGAACAAGAGCGAAGAGAAACATAGGGAAAGACATGGATACTTCGGGGACATTGAAAAGGTGCAGGTGCAGGTGCTTAGCTTAGTTACAGGGGAGAAGGAGGATAGGGCAATACAGTATAAGGAAGGATTAACCTAATTGTCACTGCTGTAATGACAGTTCCTAACCCTGCCAGCTCTCAATCTTGCCAGTCCCCAAACACTGTCCTGGACATTTCCCAACTCTGACCTTGCCCAGCAGCTGCCCCACCAGACTCTTACCCTACCACAGTAATCATGGTGGGCAGATCAAACAGGCCCAGTGCTATTTCTGCTCTTTTGAGTCAATACCTTTCACATTCCTGAGACTCAAAGGGTGGTGCTACTGGTCCAGGGTGTGGCCCATAACCTTTCCCAACAGGGATTCACATCACCTCTATTTTCCCAATATTCAGGCTAGCCCTGTGCATTGTGTGCAGCACTTAGATGTGCCAGAGTCAATAACTTGGGCAGCTTCATGGAATAAGCTGTAGAAAATGAGCATTTTGCTTCACTGTGAAACATTCTCAAACACCCCCTATTCCTGGGATTCCCATTTAGCCTACACATTCTTAAACATGTCTAGTGCAGCTAGTATATTACCATGGAGGGGAGTGGCATTCATTGACTCCGTCACCTCATTTTTTTTCTCCCTGTTCTAGGTGTTTTCTTCCCTCAAACTCTGGTGGCAACAGGACTGTGCAGCGGATTTTAGCTGCCTGCACCATCTCCCTGTTTACCCTCCTAGGAGCTATCTCCCTTGATTTAAGCAACAATTTGGAAATGTGGAGAAACACAGAGAAGGCCCTTGAGGGACTTTCCTCCTGTGAGAACTTCCTAGCTGTTCAGTTCATTGGCTTCCTCCAAGAAGAAAGACGTACTTGCTGGTGGGACCAGTTGACTGAATCGATGGCAAGGAAGAACACATCTTGGCATGATCAGCTACTGGAGAGGTTAGACTCTCTCTGTGGAGAGACATTCTATAGCCAGAAGCACCAGTGCAAGGAAGAGGAAGGCTCTGCCTGTGGATTTTACATTGCTGAAATGAAACAAAGGCTGAACACCACCAGGGAGGAAGATCCTGGTCTAGCATTGTCTGGGATAATCTCAGAACTGATACAGGCTTTTGGTAGCCCTGATGAGGAGCTCATGGCTGTGAGATCCAACCCTGATTGGGCAGATGTGGCATCCCTCAGACTCATCCTCAGAATAAAGGAAGTGGTTCTCAGGGCCTATGAGATGCCAGCATCACCAAACGGAAGCCCTCGAGCACCTTGGCATCAAGTGACCACCATTCTGAACTATGCTATCTTCATGTCTGAGAATGTCCAGAAATGCTGGCTAGAGAACATCAACCTTTCCCTCTATGTCACTCATTATGAAGGCATTTCTCTCTTTGTTCCCTTTTTGGGCTCTTCCTCATTGCTTCCCAACCAAACTTTGGCTAAGGAACTCAGCCACATCCAGAGCTGCTTGCAGCAGAAGGGGCATGATAAACTGGATAGGAAATCAAAGGACATCCTGTCCATGGTGAGTCTTAAGATCAGCTTGCTGGTGGTGGCCTGCCTCATCTACCCTATTGTCCTGGTATCCTTCAAGCAGATGACAGAGTGGATCCAGAATTATGCCAAGAGCCTCAAGGAAAGGACAGAGGATTTAAAGAGGGAGAGGCATTTGGTGGAGGATCTCCTGCACCAGATGTTACCAAAATCTGTGGCCAAACAGCTGCAGAAGCATAAGCATGTAGATGCAGAGGATTATGAACAGGTAAATCCATAGTCTGGATTGCTCTGTCTTGGATACAGCATTTGATGGACCAGGTTTTCTTTTTTTATAAGAGTCTCAACCTGACTGTTTTATGGGTGCTATTATGGAATCATGTCTAATTGGAGGTAGTAATCCTACTAATTCAAGCATTTAAGTGCAGGGCCACCAAAACTCACAATTAAAACCATCTCCCCAACCCAACAACCTAATCCCAGCAGGTTGCTACCATTTAATGGCCTAGGGCTCATAGGTGTCACCCTTTGATAGCCATGACAGGCAGCTGCCAGCAGGGCAGGAGGCTGTTATGAAGGGGGAGAGAATTGTTATGAAGAGGAGAGGATTGTTATGCGTTGCTGGAGCCATTAAGCAGGGTGTATGGAATGAGGGGGCTCAGTTGATTCCAGGCCCTGGAAACTAAGGTAGCCCTTTGCAACTGACCAGAGTACCACTAGGAAATTTTCAGAGTGGGTGCGGAAGGGAGTGGTGAAAATTCACCTGTTCACTTTGAAAATTTCCGAGCAGCGCTTGCAAAAGGGCCAACTAAGAAGGAAGTTTTCAGAGTGGGCATGGGTGGAGTCCTGTCTCTGCCCCCACCCACTCTTAAAACTGCCTTTTTGGCAAGGTTTCTGCTGCTACAAGAGGACCTGTGGGGAGCTGAAGCAGCACCACCATCATGGATAAGCCTTACCCCCACCCTGGAAATCAAAGGACATTTGCAGAGAAGTGTTATTTAAAAATAAAACTTCCCCTCTGTACATTTTTGATAAAAGGATGAGTGGGAAAATAACTCTATATGGGTGAGCAAAAAAATCTCCTCTGTAATATTCCTTGATTAAAATGTAATCTTTCTCTGCCTATTTGGTGTCATGTCCTTGCTCTGCAATTGATCTCCTCCTGCGTTTTTAAAATTTGGGATGATGAGAGCAATTAATTCCCAGATGGCTATTTCCCCCCCCCTACCTTTCCCCTTCTTTGATTCGTCTGCCTTTGATAGCCTAGTTTTGGTTAATTATAGGTAATTTACTAATTAGAGGTGGTTATTTAGGTAATGCTGCCTAGAAATAAAATGCAAATATTCACTCTTGGGTATGGGTAGAGCTGAAAGCAACTGAAAGCTGAGTTGTTGTTTTTTAAAAAGTGAGAGCCCCTGCAATTACCTCAGGGTGAGGGACCGCTGGATGGAAAGCAGAAGGGTGGGGGGTGGTATTGTCTGGCTTTTGTGCATCAGCTTTTGTTATTTTATTTATTATTTATTTATTTATTTAATGCACTTATATCCCACCCCTCCTGCTTCAGGCAGCTTGGCGCAGCTCACTGCGTATCTTAAAAAGTACGATGACTGTGCATCCCTCCTAGGAGGGATGCAAAACTTGTTGTTGCATCCCTCCTACAGCCTCACGCCCTGTCGCTTGTCTGGTGCTTCTCAGCCTGGGGAGCAGTAGCATCAACACCAAATGGTACCTCCCAATCCAGTCTCTGGCATGAAGTAGCTCTGCCCCCATTACCTCCAGCCCCACTAGCTACAGCCTTCACCCTCCCTGCCAAACCACAGCACCTCACTTATATCCTACCCCTCTTCTTGAGACTATATACCAGGGGTGGGGAACCTCAGGCCTGGAGGCCAAATGGGGCCCACGGCAAGTCTTTATCTGGCCCTTGGATCCAGTTCTTACCTCCAATCTCTGAAAAACTGAGCAGAGATGAGGTCATGCAAAAGGGAGAGGGAGAGGGGACAGTTTCATGGCATGGATCCATGATAAGGTTTAAGGAAGAGGAGAGGAAACCCTCATGACAAGTTAGAGGGAGTTCAGAGAAAAGCAACAGACACTAGCTATGGTATATAGCAGGAGAGTGGGGAACCTTTTCCCTCCCGGGGGGCCACTTTGAAAGTTTGCACAAGCTCCAAGGGGCGGGGGTGCACTCAAGGAAAGGAGAGCTCAAATCATGGATCTGGGTGTGGTCTGAATATTTTGAGAACCACTGTGTCGGGGAATCCTGGAGGGAATAATTCAGGCAGATAGAGTTGTGTGGCTAAATGCAGACAGATACACTAAAAGGAGACAATGGAACAGGACTGTAGCTAACAGGAATTAATTTAAAACTTCAAGTTTACTATTCCATTGACTTAAGGGACTACTCCAGAATAAGTGGCTTCAGAATGATGGCCCAAATGACCATCTTTGTGAAATCACTGGGTTATTCACACAGCTCAAATTCTCCACCAGTCACATAAGCATTAGCAGTGAGACGCATTGCTGAAGGAAAGTAAATACAAAGAGGAAGCTGGCTCATTTTCACTCCCTACTCACCCTGCTACACTTTTGACTTCAGTGCAGATACAGCAGCTTAACTGAAGGCAGAATTTGGCCCATTCTGGCATGCTGGTTCCTCTCTCTTCCTTGGAACTGGCTAGCTCGCTTGCTGCTGATACGATGTTTGGACATTGATCCTGCAAGCTGACCTATGTAAGCAGCCCCATGTGCCCACAGCATATCAGTTTGTAGATTGTGGGCTGTTAAGACTTGCAGGTGGAAAAACAAAATGGCCCCGGCCGCCCTTAACCAAAATACGGTGACATAATTTTGTTTGCCACCATTTTGGTTAAGAGTAGCGGCCATTTTACACATGTGCGAAACTGCCCTAGAAGCCATTTCACACATGCGGTCCAGCGGAGCTTAATTCAAGCTCTGTGAGTCTAATAAATACATTCCAGGGCCGTGGGGTGGAGGGAATAGGACCCCAGGGGATGGAGGTGGTGGGGAAAGGGTTTTGGATTTTGTCGTTTAAAGGTTTTTGCCAGATTTAAATATTTATTTATTTATTTATTTCCTTATATTTATATGCTGCCCCCCATGCCTACGGCATCTCGGGGCGGCTTCCAACATAATATAAAACAATTTTTTAACATAAAAAGTCTACAACATCTTAATTAAAACAAATTTAAAACACCCCCCACAGAAATTAACCCCCCCCCCACCCTCCCCTCCGAAGGTCTGGGCAAACAGCCAAGTCTTACAAATACGTTGAAAGGCCAACAGGCCCGGGGCCAGGCAAGCCTCCTCCGGGAGGGAGTTCCACAACCGCGGCCCAGCCACCAAGAACACCCTTTTCATTGTGGTCCCCCGTCTTACATGGGGGACCTCCAGAAAGGCGCCCCTGGTGGACCGAAGGGATCGCTCTGGGGCGCGGAGGGTGAGGCGGTCCCCGAGATATGAGGGGCCCAGACCGTGCAGGGCTTTGTAAAACTATACTAACACCTTGAATCTGGCTCGGTACGTTATAGGCAGCCAGTGCAGAGCGCGGAGCACCGGTGTTATGTGCTCACACCGCCCCATCCCCGTCAGGAGATGGGCTGCTGCATTCTGCACTAGCTGCAGCCTCCGAACCAGAAACAAGGGAAGCCCCACATAGAGCGCGTTGCAGTAGTCTAGCCTCGAGGTGATGAAGGCATGGACGAGAGTGGCCAGATCGGACCCGGAGGTAAGGTCGAAGCCCCCGAACCAGATACAGCTGGCGAAAGGCGGCTTTAGCCACCACCTCCACCTGCCAATCCAGATGGAGGCCCGAATCCAAAACCACCCCCAAACTCCAAATCTGAAGAGCAACAGGCAGGCAAACCCCCCCTATCAGTTTCAATATGAAACTGAACAAAGCAAACCTGTAATTAAATCTGGAAAAACCTTTAAATCGAAATGGAAAGAACTGAACCTGTAACATGGGCCAGTGTCCCACCCCCAGTGTTTTCCCTGCACATTGTCCCCCCCCCCCCAGTGGTGGATTATTAGAATGGCAGTTTGTCCCTGTTCATGTTATGTTCAGAGAGCAGGACCTTAATAAAATTGTTGTTAGTGAAACTTTTGGTACAGCATTGGTCCAGGGGAGACACCACATGGGGCAGTTATATTATTGTTGGGGGTTTATTACCCTGTGTTTGGGGGAATGGGAAGGGAGAAGAGTGAGATGTGGGGATAGTGATGCTCCCCTCTGTGAGTGGGGGGATGGTCTAAGATGGGGAATATGTGGGTTGAGAGGGTGGGATCTAGCTCTAGTGAGAGACAGGGGAGTGAGTGGAGTGACATTTGGTAGGAAGGAATCGGGTTTGTGGGGGTGGTTTTAGTTTATATTGTAATAAATGTTATCTATATTTTGGAATTTCTTTTGTAATATATTGTAAGCCATCCTGAGTCCTTCCAGAAAAGGGAAGCACAGAAATGTAATATAATAACATCCCCACCTTCTTATCCCCTAAATTAATAGGATTTGAGGCTCTGATCTCAGAACTTCTTGAAGGCTTGAACCTAGTTATGGGAGAGATTTAAAAATCACGTTAATTAAGCTGAGATACAAATAAAAAAGTATATGTTCTCCATCAATGTGTAGATTACGGCTGTGCAGCCGGGTTTCAGTAAACACAAATAAACATAAAACTTTTTCATATTCGAAACACAAATACCAGCACTATGTATTCGGGTTTCAAGAGAATCCACAATTTCCTGAAAAATGTGGAATCTGAGGTCTCAAACTGGACCCCAGAAACTGCAGCACTTACCGGAGCTGAGCCACCTGCTCGAGGAGCCTGTAGTGAGCTATCCTGGTCCGCAGGGGCCACTGCTGTCTCAGAACTGCAGTCTCCAGCCTGTCTCTTATACACATCTAGATGTGTATAAGAGACAGCTACAACCCTTTCTAGAGCAGGGAATCCCACCACATTCTGCAAGCTTATATCCCCGAATGCATGAGTGTAGAAACAATGGGGGATCATCATTCACCTCTGAAATTTTGTCCCATGTCACAAGTAGGGAGATTATCAAAATGGCCAATTTCTGTGGTGCAGGANGCAGGGGCCACTGCTGTCTCAGAACTGCAGTCTCCAGCAGCAATGCAGCCAGACCCAGACACGGAGAAATGGTGAGTCCTTGACAGCCTTATTCCCCTTCCACAAGCCAGTGACCCCTTGAGCCAGCAACAAGGGGTCACTGGCTTAAGCAACAATCCCTTCCTTAAGCCTGTGACCCCACCCCTTAGTGAGAGACCCAGGCCCCATTTCCCTCCAACCCAGTGACTGCTCCCCAAGCCAGTGACACCCCACCAAACCAGGGCCAGCCCCATGCCCCCTCCCCAAGCCAGAAACTCCCCCTGAACCAGCCCCATGTTCCATTCTTCCCTCTCCCAAGCCAGCTGCTAGCCTCATCCTCCCTCAAGCCAGCAATTCCCTTGAGCCAGACTCATGCCCTATTTCTCCCTCCCAAGCAAGCCATCTCCTCTGAGCCAGATCCATGCCCTGTTCTAGTCTCCCCAAGCGAACAACCTCCCCACCAACCCAGCCATATTCTCCACCCTCCCCAAACCAGTGCTCTTCCCTTTCAAATTGGTAACAGACTTAGGAGCAGTTTTAACTGCATTTTTGTTTCCTTATAGGCTTATCAAACTGGCAGAGACTCACTGCACTTCTGCTCCAAAATAACCCATACACAGGCACCTATGTTGTTTTCCACATTGGCAGCATGCGGGAAATGCAGTGAACATGGGCAAAGATACAAATACAAATAAACACGAATAATATAACACAATTGCAAACACAGACACAAATGCCTGACCTCCATGCACAGTCCTAGTGTAGATCAAGGGCCCATCCTACAACCCTTTCTAGAGCAGGGAATCCCACCACATTCTGCAAGCTTATATCCCCGAATGCATGAGTGTAGAAACAATGGGGGATCATCATTCACCTCTGAAATTTTGTCCCATGTCACAAGTAGGGAGATTATCAAAATGGCCAATTTCTGTGGTGCAGGATCCTTGATTACCATGGATGGTTGCATAATGTATCATGATGCAAGTGCCCTGCCCACCAATTAGGAAGTCTGTCCCACAGAAGTGGGCTGGCAGCAGCAATGGAGTATCTAGGATCTGGTGCAACAGCAGCAGGAGGGAATTCTGGTCCCAGGACCTGCAGCAGACTGGGGTCCAGCAGGAGGTGAGTCCCAGCCAAGGCATGAGGGAGAAAGAAGCAGAAAGAGAGCACCCACTAAGGACAGACGGTAGAGAAGGGGGAGTGGGTGTGAGAGTGGATTGTCTCCTGAGTTTACTCTACAGCCAAAATGGTCCAAGGATCAGGCTCCCAGTTTTTCCAAGCAAGCTTGGCTGATATGTGCCCTAAAGACCTATGTACCCTTAATGACCACCGTGAAAGTCTTAAAGGCAGAAGAAAAAGGAGAGTGGCATGCGCCATCACTCTGCATAGTGGTGGAGGACACCCCAGTGTACATTAGTGTCAACCTGCTCTCATTTATCATCTGGCTTGGAAAGGCTGGATCCCAGTCCCTCAACCATTGCTTTGATGAGCAGTTATTGAGCACAGAAGGCTCAGACCCTCAGTTTGTAGGTTCTCCGCATGCAAGGTCTGTACAAATGCTTCCAAATCTTATCTTTCCTTGCCTCCCCTTTCCCTCTGCCAGGTGACAATCTTCTTCTCTGATATCGTGGGCTTCACCACCATCGCTGCCTCCTGCACCCATCTGCAAGTGGTTGAGATGCTCAACAACCTCTACATCTGCTTTGACACCAGGATCGAATCTTATGATGTTTACAAAGTGAGCAAAAGCCTAACAGGTGGGCTGGGAGGGGGGTGGGAGAAACAAACTGTAAGATGACGCTCCCTCCCCCATCTGTGGGATAGAGAATTCTCTTTTAACAAATCTCTCCCACTGGAGTCATCTCCCCAGCAACAGTTACAACTTAAGATGACACATGTAGCATTATCCTTCTTGAGAACGTTCTGTAGACAGTAGTTCTCAAACTGTGTGTTTGGGGGAGGGGCATAGAAGGTATTTGGGGTGAAGGGCAAGAAGGAACATAACTGGAAAACTCCTAGCTCCAATCTGGCTGAGCTAGGTAGAATTTCCAAAATGGTGGGGTAATATGTCAGGGAGCGAGAAACAGAAGGGCGAGAGAGGGGGGAAGCAACAGGAGGGTGGGAAGGGGAGAAAGCAAAAGGGAGTAAAGTGTATATAGAGTATTGTATGTGGGGTGGGGCCTCAACTACCATAGATGAGAAAGGAAGGGCACAGTCTAAAAAGTTTGAGGAACACTGCTGTGGCCAATGGTTCCCAACCTTTTTTGATGGTGAAACCCCATTTTGAGACTTGCAGGCAGGTTCCAGATACAGTATATCAAATACCAATCAGGATCACAACTCCATTTGGGGTCCTGACCCACAATCTAGGAACTTCTGCTGTAGACATTCACAGAGGGGCAAATGCTAAGTTTGAGTAGAACTTGTGTGTGAATGAGGAGATCAAGGTAAAAGTGTGTGTGTGTGTGTGTGTGTGTGTGTCTAGTAGTGAGGTTTGTAAACTCTGTGAGATTGCCACAAATTACATAGGAACCTTTGTCTTCCCTCTGCCACTAGGTGGAGACCATTGGTGATGCCTACATGGTAGTAAGTGGTTTACCGGAGAGAAATGGCACAAAGCATGCTGATGAGATCGCCAAGATGGCACTGGATTTGGTGGCTGCAGTCCGGCAGGTCGTGATACCTCATATGCCAATAGGCAGGCTGCAGCTGCGGGCCGGGATCCATACAGGTGAGGCAGGCCTTTAGAGAACCAATAGAGGGCAAAAATGGGGGAAGCAACAGCCTGGAGCTTATGGATTCTGGGGCTTATTCCCCACTTGCTGGGTGGAAACCAACATAACAGCAGTCTGGTTTGGCCCACTGTGGCATGCTTGGACATGGACCCTGCCTGCATGTGTGTGCAGGCGTTGCCAGATGTTGACTTGGGGTATGCCGGGTCATGTTGGTGGCCATCCTGGGTTCGGACCTCGGAAAACCTCCAAGGTCACAGCCTGGGCTAGGGTCTATCTGATTGGGCCAAAGCAGGCTACCCCTGGGCTGCTTGTTTGTTCCCAGGCCAGTCTGCCAGGCCAGGTCTTGGCTGGCTGTCATTGACCGGCATGGCGGCCCATCATGGCGGGGGCAGGACGCTGGGTGCAGCATGGGGGCAGGGCCAGCCAGCCATACACGCCTCGTTCTTCCTGCCCCTGGGCTATGCGGCCATTAGCGTAGCCAGGTGCATGTTTGTTTTGCGTCCTGGCCAAGCACACACCATGTCTGCCCAGGACATGGCAGCTCATCATCACTTCTGGTGTTTTTTTTACCTACTGTCACTGCTCTGGGCCCAGCATGCTGAGATAAGCAGCATCATTCTTGCTTACATCACAGGCTGTTGTCAGACTCTGCCACTGATCCTTGGGATGTGCTGACACAGCACTTTCAAGACTGGCCTGTTAGTTAATAAACAGAAATCCTCAGGTGCTTTCTATATAGAGACTTGCTCATCTTGATGCTTTGGGAGACATGAAAACCTTATGGATGAGTAAGAGGTCAGACCTGGGGTGGGTGGGACAGGAGCTGAGGTGGTTGCAGTGGGAGAGAACAAAGCAGGAATCATAACAGCAGCACTGGTCTCCTGCTCTGCCATCTTCCCTCACTCACTTCTGCATCCTCAACTCATCTGGATGCTTCACTTATCTGGAGATCAAAGAGTGCCTCTGGATAAATGAAGTGTCTAGGTCTCGACTGTATTCTCCCATCTCTTTGCAGCATCCACCTTGTGTCTATCTATCTTGTACTTTGGCTGTAAGCTCTTCAAGACAGGGACTTTCTATGCAGTTGTGCAGCATTCAGCACAGCAGGGTCTTGATCTGTGTTTGGGGCCCCCAGATGTTACTGCAATACTAAGTGCCTTTTCCTGAAGCCAGGTCTTCTTTCTTGCTTCTGTTTGCAAAGACCAACACAGGTTCTTTGGGTTAAACATGGGCCACAGCTTTATTAATTATTCAGACATGCTTCAGTTGTCACAGATCATAAGTGGGCATCCCTGCCCACTCAATCCCACCAGCCAACCCGCTCTTAGCACTCATCTTCCAGGCCGTGTGCTTTCTCAGAATCTGACCTCCGGTACAGAACCTGCCACTGGCAAGCCTGCCTGAGACAGCCACTCTCAGCACCACATATGGCCTTCTGAATGGTAGGGCTGCCATTCAGCCATGTTTTGGCAATTGGCCCCCAACCAGCCATTGGGATCGATAAGGGGGAAACAAAAAACTAGGAGAGGCCTAACCCACCAGCTGGGAGGCCCAGTGAGCTGTCTCTCCCCTGTCCCCAGATACCAAACTGCAGCGTCCCAGCTGGGCAAGCCTGTGGTAACCACGTTTCAATGCCCAGTCCCACAGGACACCTTTATTGTCCTACTGCCCCCTAGGGAAGGCTACTTAGGGTTGCTGGTCAGGACCCCTCCACTAGAGGCACTGGCTAGCTAGCTTGGTTGTCTCCACCCAGCACCGGAGGGAATGCCCAGCATGTTGCAAATCACAATCCGCATGTCTGCTAAAAACAAATTGGCCCCGACATCTGATAGATGAACCCCATCCATTCTGTAAAGTTTCGGGGCCATGCTCACTATGCAGCTGTGCCTAATCTCTGCACCAACCATCTCGATAACCCTCTAGGCCATCTTCTTGCTTATCTTCTTCTGCTTCCTCTCGATCCTCTCATTGTGAAACGCCCTACTCCAGACTCTGTGCTCCAACATGGAAGACCAGGCTATGATCACTTCCAGGCATGTAACCTTTACTGCCTCTAGGTCCCTCTTCATTTGTAATACCAGTCTCACTCACTTACACTGCACTAGATCATTCTCACCCAGGTGTACAATTATAATATCAATTGCCTGACCACTGCTGATGTCCCTGAGGAACCAAGGCATAAACTGGGCCCACCACATACCGGACCTCCCATGCCATTCAATCCGTGCCAGGTGGCTCAACCCAAGCTGAGACCCCAGATATGTATTAGCAGCTATCTTGTGTGCCCAACGCATGATGCTGTGGCAGCATATTAAAATTCTTGGCATCACCTGGCAAGGTTTCACACCTGCAACTTGCAGTAGAAGAAGATAAACAAGTGATACCACTTGTGGTAGCATCGAAAAATGCTACCACAAGTGATACCACCCAACACAGTGATACCACCCAACACAGTCATTCATCTAATATAGCTTCAGTTGGTGCCCAATCGCCACCACCTGATCACTTGTATCTCATCTACCCTGAATTCTGCCTCTGCTGCTGTGGTAATCTGCTCCAATTCTAAATGAATGTGAACTAAACTCCATGCTATCTAAACCCATCACCAACAAATGCCTATGAAAAACTGCCACAAATTGGAACCGAGTGAGCCAAATCCCATCGCCATGAATGAAGAGTGCCACCACCCAGCTGGACATAATGCTAAGTAATTCATCAGTACTCCCACCGAGCAAAGCTCAGCATCCCCAGCTGCCCACAGCATGATCTGATCGCCCCTACCCATCTGGTCCATTTTGGACATCCTGATTTTTATGGTCACTCTCCAGTGCCAGGTACCCATACTCAATTGCCCTTCTAGATCTGTCAGTTCTGGAACCCAGCACCAGCTCACTGATTCTAAAGGCATCGAAAAATGCTACCACAAAAGTCGCCCCAAATAGTATCACCTCTGGGCCTCCCCCAGACTACCTGGTGCAAATGTAGAATTAGTCCCCTCAGTACAGCTAGTCTGACTGGCCACCTGGTGTCCCCTGCATGCTGCAGTGCCTGAGCCCACCCCTCCAAACGCCCGTCTGTGCAGGAATCCCACACAAGGGTCAGGAAAACCAGCTACCTTGGCACAAAAGGAAATGCCTGAAAGCCTTCCTTGATCATGGATGGGGCCAATCTGCACCCCTCAAGGGCTGCCATAAATTTCAACACCATATTCTCCTCAATGGGTCCAGACCTGGATGCCATCCTTCATGCCAGCGGTTACCCGGGCATGCTGGTGCACCTTGGTCAATCCGACTGTACCTGCCATAAGCTTGGCACAAAAGGCTCTGCCTGATGTCACTACCTGACAAGCAAAGTTTGGATGTCCAATAACTGACTGCAACTCCTTTAGCAGAACCTGCTTTCTCGACAGTAATGACTCCACCAGGCATCTCAAGGTTATCTCAAGCTTATCAGCTGGCAGTCTGCAGACCCCAGGTCTAATGTTTATTTCAGTATCCAAATAGGACAAACACTCATTTGGGCCTTCCATTTTTTCCCCACAGCCAACAGCACTCCCAGCCAGGCCGCCAAGCTTTGGAAACTGGCCAGCAGGTTGCAGCAGTCTGTCATGCCCACCCAGCCACAGAAGAGGAAGTCATCCAGATAATGTGTTACCCCACCCCGCTGCCTGCCCGCCCACTCCAAGAAAGAACTGAAGCGCTCAAATGCCGAGCAAGGAATCGAGCTGCCCATGGGCATTGCCTTATCAAAATAAAATGTGCAATCAAACTGAAAGCACATTAAGTTGAAATCAGAGGGGTGAACTGGTAGCAATCTGAAAACAGACTTGATATCGCTCTTGGCCACAAGGGCCTCCCTGCCTAAACCCTTCTCCAGCTCAATTGCCATATTGAATAACGCATAGTGTATTGAACAGAGCTCTGGAGGTTATGGCATCATTAATGGAATGTCCCCATGGATGTGATATGATGATATGATATGATCTTTATTGCATGGCCGATGGCCATCACAAGACAAACAAACACATAAAAAAGGTTTTTTGGTTCCATAACCATGTGCAAAATTGTGACCCTTCAAATATGGGAAGTATAGTTTGAAACATTAATCTTCCCAATCACTAAATATATTAATCAAACTATACACAATTTAAATGCATTTAAAACCATGCAAATTAAACAAAAACAACCAATTTAAAACAACATCCAGAATATTCAAGATATACAAGACATATTGTTAAAATCAGCCCTACAAAGCAATTTCCACAGCATCAGTATTTTCCTGTGAATATTTAAAATTTAAGAAACTTTTCCTACAATAATAAACATGTAGTAGGAAAAAGGAAATGTTCCAGAGCACCTGAGAGTCTGCATTGTCTAGTAAAATTTGGAGCAAGACACAGTTAGATCTACCTGGGAACTTTATCAGGGTAGAGTTTAAAAATTTACTTCTAAGGTCATCAATCTAGGAGCATGTGGGCTACCATCTCTATAGCCAACTGGTCGAACGGGCATAGGCGCTCTAAGAAAGGAGTGCCCTGAATACGGCCCTCCAAAATCCTAGAGGGAAAAGAACTGACCCGTGATTTAAAAAGGAGCTGCTTGGCTTTAGCAGATATAGGTAACCTTAAATATCTTGCCACCTGTCCGCAGGGCGGGATCCAGTCAAAATAAGCAACCATGTGTGTGGAGGCTCTTATTTTCCCCTCCTCCTATCTAGCGCTCTGTAAAGAATCTCCTTTATAACCACTGCAAGGGATTTATGGGCCAAATACTCCTGGGTCAGCCCCATGGTATTTAGATGAGTTACTACCTTCTCCATCCATGGACTGACAAATTAATCCTGGGCTACCTCCCTCAAGATAATGGAACACTGGTTTGTAAAGATTTTGCACCATAATTTTAGGGCTAACACCATGGCCTCATATTGCCAGCTTTCCTGGCTGAGCTCCGTTCTTATTGCCGCATGGGGGGTCCCAACTGGTTTACCCAAAAGTCCAGAAAGAAAACTTGCCTGGATTTTGTTTACCTTCTGGGCTGCAAAAGGAGCCCAAATTTCAGCCCCATAAAGTAGCTGAGCTCTCACCTTACTATTCAGTACTCCAATAGCCGGGATCACCGCACATCTGCCTTGCCCAAGGAAGAGTCTAAAAATGGCAGAGGCAGGCCCTTTTGCAGCAACAATAGCTCTTGCTATGTGCTCATCCCAGCTAGAGTTTCCCTTAAATAGTAATCCCAAATACCTGAAAGATGTAACTTGTTGAATCTTATTGACCCCTATGGTCCACTGATACAATCTCTTCCTTTGAGAAAAGACCATTATTTTAGATTTATTGAAGTTAATATTTAACTTACTGGTCTGGGGAAAATGGTAAAGGCATTTAGTTGTCTTTTAAGCTCTATATGGGTTTGTGAGACTAAGGCCACATCGTCCGTGTAGCACAAGGCACCAATCGTTCTGGAGGCGAGCTTGGGTGGAAAAAAACTAGGATCAGCCATTTTGGGAATCATCTCATTTATATAGAAGTTAAATAAAACTGGGGCCAGAACACAACCCTGTCTTACTCCCACTCTGGACTGTATCTGAGGTGACAAATGGCCCTGTCCATCTGCTCAAACCACAAAAGAGGTATTCGAGTACAAGGTGTAAATCAAATTAAATAGTCTTTTAGCAACAGTAGTCCCCCTCAATCTAATCCATAAGATACTCCTATCCACTGTATCAAATGCAGCTGACAAGTCCAAAAAAGCCACATATAATACACCATTTAAGGCTCCATATTTGGCAATTAAGTGGGACAAAACCAGGCATTGTTCCACAGTGGAACGTCCCCTCTGAAATCCTGCCTGCTCTACTGCCAGGACATTTTCCTGAGCCATCCACACCGACAGCCTGCTCAACAGCAGCTTAGCATAGATCTTTCCTACTACTGTCACGAGAGTAGGGGAAGGGGAGGGGTAGGAGGGAAAGGAAGGGGGAAGGGACGGGGCCTCCTGGTCTGTATCACACACACTCCAGGGAAGGGGCGGTTTGCCTCGTTTAACTATGCCAGCCACAAGTGAAAGATGGTCCCTCAGGGTGGTATGTGGGCTTTCCCTCTGACTTAGAAGGCAACCCTTTTCATCATCGGGACAACGAGAGCAAACCAATTGCCCCACAGGGAAAGGGGAGACAAAAGACTGCAGATCCCACTCACACCAATTGCTATGTGGGGCCCAGGGAACCGTGAGGGCTGGTGGGGAAAGGAAGGGATGGGGTTTACCCAGGGAGGGGGGAAACAAGGGGGGGACCAAGGG
>QEPC01006580.1:974059-1022041 GCA_003113815.1 Sphenodon punctatus | reverse complement strand
GTAACCTTTATAGTCCCCTGCTCTCAGGGCGAGGCAGGGGCGTCCTCCACCCCCACCCCCCTGGAAGCACGTCAGGGAGCGTTGCATCGGGGCGGGGCTTCCCCTGTTCCCTGTCATGCGGCGCTAGCCCCTCCCCCTGCTAACGTGCTTCGGCTGTTGCTGTCTGCCGCTTCTTGCGGCGAAGTCCCTGACGTTGCGCACGCCGCACGGGGGGGTGCCGCCTGACAACTACTGAGAGTAGACTAATTGGCCTGTAATTGGCCGGGTCTGTCCTTGGCCCCTTCTTGTATATGGGCACGATAACTGCCTTGCCCCACTCCTTGGGTATCCTTCCAGAAGAATTTATAGCAGAAAACAGAACTGCCAATAGAGGCATCAACCAATCCCTAAATGTCTTTATAAATTCAATGTGTACTAAAATTCACCCCTGGGGCCTTGTTGCTTTTAAATGAGTCGACCAAATCCTCAACCTCAGCCTCCAAGACCGGGAGCCAGGGTGAAAGATCCTCAGGAGGGAAGGCCAAAGTGCCAATCCCCAGAGCATCGTCACCCGTCCCAACCAAGGTGTCAAAATGGTCTGCCCAGGCCTGGGGAGCTATTGGGAATGTAGTCCAAGTTGGACTGCTCCTAATTGAATTATTCACCAGCTGTCAGAATTTTCTTGCATCCTTGGAGTCAGCTGCTCACAACAGGGCTGATCATCTTTTCTCCCTGTATTCCCTTTTCTTGGCTGCAATAAGGCTCCTATACATTGCCCTTGCACTAAAATATTCTGGCGGCAGTCTAGATGCAGTACTTTCCCTATAACTGGCATATAGTTCCTTGACCTTTAAGTAGGTCAAGCAACAATCTGCATTGAACCAAGCCTTACACTGCCCCACCCTGCAAGTTGGCCGATCCCTAACTGCAGACCATAGCTGTTGAGACAATTTCACCATAAAGGCGTCGAAACACCCCATCGTCTCATTTGAGACCAGCCTCTGGAGGATGGTCTCATGCAGCATACCAATGCTAGATTGCGTGGTATAGTCCATCAAGGAGGCTATCAGGTTGTCATCCCATTTGGGGGCTCTATATATGTCCATGGAAGAATCTTGATCTACAGAATTAGCTAGTTTGGAAGAACCCAAGGGGGAGCGTGCAGCAGAAAGGGAAAGGACCAGTGGAAGATGGTCTCCAATCAGTTGGGTTCCAACCCTAAAGTCTACAAGGAAAGGGAGTACCGCTGGTGACACCAAGATATGGATATGATAAATGATGTATTAAATTATACTCAAGGAGGCCTTCTTGGGGACGATACCCAGGGGGAAGATCTGTAGGGTGGGGAAAGGCAGGCTACTAAAGGGGCCCGCCACCCAGACTGCCTAAACTTCTTTAGCAATCTTCTGATGTGCAACAGCCCCGAGACCCTGTACCGACTTCAAATTTGTGGCAGCAACATTCACCCTATCACGCGTATAAGGAATCCAAAAGCCAGTACCAAATCCCTCCAAGAGATAAACCCCATCAGCCACCACTGGGTAATCAGCCAGTAAAACCCACAGGGCATCCATCTTTACTGACATGGATGCCCTAGTCCACCGAGCCTGTAGATGCGCCACCATGGCCGAAGTGGTGGGACATCTAACCCCACTTCTACAGGCATTTTCCCAATTGCCTGAGGCGTGGGCTCCCCTGGGGCAAAGCAGCTCTGTCCAACTCATCGGTGGGGATAACCGGTGCAACATTTGAGCCACTGGATCCCGGGATCCAGGTTGGCTCCGGCCCATTAAAGTGTTGGCACCATAATGTAGGTTCACCAATTGATCCTGCTGACTATGCCAATTGTTGCACAGCTGTGTGTTCTTTGAGATCAAAATAGCGATAACTCAGACGTGTGGTGTCACTAAAGCTATTCTATTATATACAAGCATACAAAAAAATAATAAAAGCATCTCACATCCCTTTATGCACGCTGGGGAACTCCTACACTGGCTGCAAGATGATCCCCAGGTGGGCCCCAAGTTCTGCTATGCCCCTTAGTGTCTGTGCGACATGGGTTAGCAGTGAAGTTCCAAAATGGTTCCTCAGCTGCTGTGTTTTATAGGATTTTTGATGTTACACACACTTCTACAAATTCTGCATATGTGAGACCAATTCTAGCTAGCGCAGCTGCATCCTTTCTGCCTGCGTCATTCTTAGCTTCCCAATTAAGCTCACTACTGATAAGGGCTTCCCATAACATTTAGTTACTCGGCCTTGACATTCTAAACAACAACTTATATAATACAAGAAAGTGGCCAAAGAGGCTTACATAAAACACATCCATTGCCAGTGAGTTGCCAGTTCTCAATGTATATGTTTTTACACACGTCAATCAAAATGGATTCTACAACATATGCAGGCCAAAATAAGATGCCCACTAATCTGGCTCCACCGGTGCACAAAGGTCTTCTCACAATCTTTTCACTACACCATTCCAGACTGACTTTGAAGGTCTGGAACGTGCAAGCCATCCTCAACCCATGAGCGCCCCACTGCATATTGGGGGATACATACCGCCGGCACCTCCTCGTGCCCCTCCTACCGCTACTGTCTCTAGACCACCTCCTCATGAAGCAGTGTAGGTACCGGCCCATTACTCAGCCCCTGAACCGCTTCAAGCCACAAGGGATGAAACCCATTCATCCCGTTCTACAGCTCCAGTGGCTCTGCCCACTCCTAGGTTACAAGAACAACCAGCCTTACATGGGTGCTTTTACAGGAGGACTTGCTGTGCCATCCACTGCAATGTTTGCACTTGTGGAGAAACTGACAGTTGCTATGTGTACACTTGCTGGTGTTAAAGCCCCAGAAAAAACCCTCACACACACACACACACCCTTTTTTCTTCATGGTCACGAAGGGGAGGATCTGCCCTCTGTTCATTCTCAAGCCAGGTGTCGGCCACAATGGGCACATAAACCTCAGCCACAGCTCCTGACCACGGACCTCCCGACTTAGGAAGGGGTCTTCAGTTGCCCTATCCTTAAACTCCTCATCATATAGGAGCCATTCAGAGCCCCTGTATACATTCCTGGCTTTGCGTATGATGTGCTGTTATTTAACCATAAAGGCCGACCTCAAAGGTTGAGCCGATACCACCAAACCCATGTAAATAGCATAGGCTGACAGCCAGTTGTCCCACGACTTCTCTGCCATGGGCTTCTTCTTGGCTATCTTCTCCTTCTCCTACTGTTCCTCATTATCCCTAGCCTCCTTTATGGTCTCCCTATTCAACAGGGAAAACAAATCCACAAATTCTCCTTTGAAAATTGTCTCCCTGGTTGCAGGGAGGAGATGTGCTCTCAATGGACAGGTGAGGCTACAATATGGAAGCCTGGCCTGACTGGCCCCATCCACCCCCACTCCCAGTTGTGTCACCGCTTGCCTTTGGCCTGCCTGGCTCCCAGAACAGCCTGATGTGCACCTCCACCCCAGGTCTGTAGAGGGCCCGTCACTACCACCACCTGCTAATCTCAATAGGATACCGTACCTTGAAATCCCTGTTGCACGCCTGCTGTTATGTTGCCCCTGCTGGAGTTGATGAGTCTTGCCCGGCTGCACCACTCGTTTGCACTATGATCTAAAATTGCAAAATCGGGTGCTGGGTCACTGTTCCCACCCCTTGCACCACCTGGGCAGGCAGAGGAGCAGGAGGTGCCTGCAGGATGGGCAGAAAGGGCAGGAGATGGTAGCAAGAAAGCCTGGGCCCCTGAGAGCACCTTGGAGCTGGGCAGAGTGGCAGGGAGGCAGGCAGGGGCCCCAGGCAACTAATAGGGTGGTCAGAAATGGCTGAGCCACCGACAGGGCAGGCAGGGAGGTGAACTGCTCGACCTGCCTGGAGACCTCCCACAAACCCTCAGTGACAGAGCAAGAGGGCTAACAGCTCCTCCTCAGAACCCAAGGCAGCCATTCCCCCCAGCAGATGCCTGAGACTGCTGGGGGGGTGGGCTCTGTGCCCTTCCCCACTTCCACACCCGGAACCCGAACTGCAGGATCACCCTACCGCAGGGGAGAAGCAATGGGGGGGGCTTGCTCACCCACTTGGGACCGGCCATGCTGGCCTCGGATACTGCTCTGTTGAGCCCAGGAACCTCATGATCAGCTGGGCTCATCCCAGCTGAGGTTTCACCTTCCCTGTGCCCAGCCTCCTCCCTCTCCCCACTGGCCTGCATCATGACGAGCCAGTCTGGAGAGGTTGCTTCCTGTTACTGCTGCTGCTCCTTCTGCTGTTCCCCTCGGCCATCGCTCCTCTCCACTTGGACGAGGGGGCTGTCCACACATCCAGGACTGAGGGGGTGTGTGTGTCAAATTACCCCCCTGCCCTGTCCAGTCACGCAGATCCCAGGCCTGCAAAAAGAGGTGGGATACCCCAGCCCTGACTGGTCAGGTGAGCCCACCTGCCACACCCTCACCTTGACCAGGGACTCTTGACCTTAAGGCTGCCTGGCCATGTTACAGGCATGTAACATGGCCATGCATTAGAATGCACGTAATCTAATTTGCATTACATGCTAATCCCTCTCCTGGCTGCAAACCCCTTCCCTACCTTGAGTGGCGTGAAGGTCCTATTCAAGGGAATGATCCACTGGACTAAATCCTGAGCTGGACTGAGCACCCAACAGCTCCCACTGATCATAGAGGTTTTGGGATGGATTTACCTAAGAAGAGAATCTAAATGGCAGCTGTATTTGTGCATTTCCTGGTCTGGTCTTAATAAGAAGATAGAAGACCACTGCCCATGGTCCATCTAACCAAGGATCTTGCCTCTGAAAGTAGCCAGTAGCAGATGATTCAGTGGAAGATACAAGAACAGGGCAATGAATGAGTGATCCATCCCGTTGCTGTTAACTCCTAGTTTCCAGCAGTTTGAGGTTTAGGACATCAGGAACGGAGGCAGCATGCTTTAACCATCTTGGTAGCCACTGAGGGACATGAATTTCTCTAATTCCATTTTTTAACCCAGTAATATTATTAGGCTTCATACCATCCCATGGCAATGAGTTCCTCAGGTTGATTACGTTGTGTTCATGAATCTCTGAAATCTCTCTGCTGTGTATTTACAGGTCCTTGTGTAGCTGGTGTTGTAGGATACAAAATGCCTCGCTACTGCCTCTTTGGGGACACAGTAAACACAGCATCCCGCATGGAGTCCACCAGCTTGCGTAAGTGAGATCTGCTCACCCTTTCTGGCACCCCTTGAGCTCCAAGGCAAGCACCCTTAATACCGAGGCACCAGACAGACTGTTGCCAGCATCACGTGATAACTAGATACTGCACTGACTCAGGGGTGGGAAACCTTTTCTTTTCCCCGGCCACTCTGAAAATGAGTACAGCCTCCACAGGCTGGGTAAGAGTTGGGGACATGGATGATTAAGGGAGGTGCTCAGGATAGGGGAAGGAAGGGAAGGGTCCAGATCTATGCCATGGGTGGACAAAGTTTCCAAGCTCAAGGGCCACATACCAAAATGTTCATATCGCTGGGAGCCACAAAACACATTGCATTGCTTGTGGCTTCTCCCAGAGACAGGGCAGTGTGGCTTCCTCTGATTCCCCTCCCTTTCATGTCAAAGCTCTGATTCCCAGGTAGTTGGGCGGGTTCTTTCAGCACCAATAGTGGCAGAAGGCCTGCTCTCATGGGCCCCCAGGAAAATCCAACAGCAGCAATGAAAGAAATGGCAGCTCATCTTCTCTTGCTCCTGAGGGAGCCACATGGAGATGCCCCAGGCAGCACAGATGCCCGAGAGCCACGTGTGGCCCCTGAGGCACTGTTTGCCCAGCTCCGCTCTGTGCCATGGATCCATCCCCTCTCCTTGAGTGCATGCCCTCATCTTCACTCCTTTCCCATGAACTCACACTCTTAAGTGCTTGAGGAGGAAGTAGATCAGTGGGCCAGATCCAAGAATTGGAAAGCAGGCAATGAAAAACAACTACAGAGGTGGCTCAGGGGCCACAGGTTCCCAACCCCTGCACTATGCACCACCATAGATACATTGGTTCTTGAACTTTGTCCTGGTCAATTCCTCTTTCAATACAACTTGCTGGGGAGAAAATTAGTAGCAATAATAAAGGCAAGGGAAGCATGTTTTTAAGGGGAAATTGGGCTTTCGATACCAAGAATGCAGGTGTCTTAAGGTGCATTCACAAGGAACATTTACCTCCTGTTAAATTTTAGTTACCTTCAAGTAGTTTACCCAGGGGTAAAGTCATTTAATCTGACTTCTCTTATCCAGGAGTAAATTAATTTAGAAGTGACCACGTAAAAAGTTGAAGTGGAGTAAATTACCTTACACTCCCTTAGGTCTTTCCAACGAGTAAACAAAACATCCTTGGATATAGCATGGATACACCAGCAAAGGCAAATCCAGTGTATCTTCTATTTGCAGTGTCTGCTGCATTATTTCACACACTATTCTCTGGAATGGAGTTCCCAATCTGAGATCTTCCTGTTCTTGCCCTCCCCTGATCTCCCCTTG
Organism: Sphenodon punctatus; assembly: GCA_003113815.1. Classification (NCBI taxonomy): domain Eukaryota; kingdom Metazoa; phylum Chordata; class Lepidosauria; order Sphenodontia; family Sphenodontidae; genus Sphenodon; species Sphenodon punctatus. Next base: position 1,015,544 of record QEPC01006580.1, on the reverse strand, counting down.
CCTCGAAATGTCCCACAATTTAGCTCTCCCTCTCCTCTCACTGATTCCCATGCAGCACTGAAGATGCCAAGCCAACCCTCATTGTAGGCTGGAAGCACAGACTTCTGACTATGGGGTGGCTAGTGTAGTAACTGTTCTATCCTGAATTCTAGCCCAGAAGATACACATCAGCTCAGCTACATATGATGCCCTCCTCCTGGATGATGCCTATGAAATCGAGCCACGTGGGGAGATTGAGGTCAAGGTAACAACTTCCTGCAGTTCTGCAGCAATGAGGAACTATTTTTCATTGGTTTACCCAGGCTGGGAACCCTGTACAATCAAATGAGTAAAGTAGGGTAAATAATTGGACAGAGAATCTCTAGGAAAACCCAGAAGCCTTTGGGTGCTCTGCTTCCTCTCTCTCTCTCTCTCTCTCTCTCTCTCCCTCCCTTTGTTCAAATTTCTCATGAAAACCTACCTCTTCTGTCAGGCTTTCTCTAGCTCCTCCCCCCTTTGTGCTTCTCCTTATACCAGGAGTGGGGACCTCAGGCTAGTTCTTGGGCCTGGCCCCTGGATTGGTTCCTTTCATCAACCACAGAAAACTGAATCGGGGGAAGGAAGCAGAGATGAAGGGAATCATCAGGATTTCCACAAGGGTAGGGGATGGATCTGTGGCATGAATTCATGACCTGGACCCTCCCCTTCCCTAGGCTGAGCACTCCCCTTAAGTACCTCCAGCCCCAAATTTTATGCAACTCTCCGAGCTTGGAACAAATGTGAAAGTGGCTCCAGGAGGGAAACATTTCATCACCCCTGCTTTATACTGTCTGATCCTTCAGAATTCCCTTCCTCCCTTTGTAATTAGGCTAACCATGTGCACCTGCAGCTTCTCAGACTGCTTGCCCATGTACTGATTTTCACATGGAATTCTATCTCGCACGGAATCAGCAATAGCATAAGATTCTTGCTAGGCTGCAGGCCCACGCTATTTTCTTTCCGGTGTTTTTCCCCTCGTGAAGTTACGTGACCTTAAGGGATCTGTTAGAGGATCCATGCACATGTTTTTTTCACATAAGTTACATTCATGTTTAATCCACCCCATGCACACATTCCAATCTCACATAATACAGAACTCATGTGTCAGAGCTGGATTTCCCTACCCTGATAGCCACGATGAAACTCATGTTAATTTCCCTGCCAAATGAGCAAAGGTACAAGTTACAAAATATCACCTAAGATTCAAAGTAACATGACATTGTGTAACAGTGGGTAACCAGCCTTGCTTTCATGCATGTATCCCTGTCTCTCCCTATTAGGATTGCCACCTATGCAATTTTTTAAGGAACACTTATTAAAAATACCAACGGTGCAGGTCCTGCAACATGTATTTTTCATAAGTGTTCCTTTTTAAAATTGCATAGGTGGCAACCCTACTCCCTATGTTCCCCACCCCCTCGTCCATTCTCAATTGTAAATTGCTTAGGGCAGAGAGACCTGTCTCTCTTTCCAACTGTTCAGCACCAGGTTCATTGCTGATGCTTTATAAATAATTACTACTACTACTACTACTAATACTTTTACTTTAGAGGATTTATTTCCCTTTGCCTTTGTTCTCATGAGCAGAAGGAATCAGTGGTTAAATAGCTCCTTCCCTGGGAGCATGCAGGGAATTTCTAGTTAGCTGGAGGGGCATACATCCTGCAGGTAGTTGCCTTGGCCACCCTAAGGGTCCTCATTCTGACCACAGCCTATGGGGAAGGGTCTTTATTTCTGCCTTTTTTTCTTCTTCCCCAGGGCAAAGGGAAAATGAAAACCTACTGGCTCATTGGGAACAAGAACTACAGCGTCCAAAATGACAGCCTGGTTTGTCACTGGAACCCCACTCTGTTCAGGAAGAAGAAGATGGAGAGCAGCCTAATGTCTGTGCAACAAGTAAGGGGCAGGATGTTGTCTATTAGATGTTCCCAAATGCAATTCTAGCGACTTGTTTGGGACTGTAAATATGAGGTGTCTCTGTTATGTTTGTATATGTCAGTGTGACAGGGTCATGAGAAAGTCCTTGCCGGGTCAGGCCAAAAGCGAGGAAGGCTGGTATGTTTTGGCAGGGATGCCTCCCTTTCTGCCCAGGTAAGGCTAATAATCTAGAAAGGGTAAATTGTGCCATTTACTGTGGCCCAATGCCCCCAATTGGGCATGGCAGGGAACTGCAAGACAGCTCAGGAACACCAGGGATAAGAGGGCGCTTATAGACGAGACGAAAAGGCTGATCCTTTGATCAGCCGCCTTTCTTTGCGCTCGTCTAAAGATCGAGGCAGGATGTTACCCCGCGTCTGATGGGGCAGGCGATCCTGCCCCCTCAGACGCGGATCCCCGAAGTGCCGGCTTCACGCCACAATTCCGGGTTCCCTGGGCATGTGCGCATGCGCGGAAGGGCGCGCATGTGCACAAAGACTCTGCACTGTGTCTGGACAGCAGACTCGGCATACAGAGAAAAGCGGCGGGGGAATGCCGGCATTTAACGATCCTGCTTGTAAGTGGGATCGTCTATAAACGCCCTGCTCAAGGGGCCTGACTAGAGGCCTGGAAGCCTGGGAGAGGCTCACTCAGAAGAAGGAGCCCAGTGAAGGGCTCACCCATGTTTGGGGATATGTATATAGATTATAAGCTTTTATTGGAACTGTAAATATATCCATTCTGGATGTGAAGGAACAGATTATCGGGATTGCTTGGTAGTGATCCTGCAGTCACTTACAATGTGACTGGGCCAACCAGCTACACCACCAGTTACATGTCCAACATGAGATGATCTTGTGGCTGGTCATCGCAAGTTTCCTATCAGCCCATAGCTGCTGTTATGTCTAAACATGCACACTGCCTCGCCTCCTGTCATCCTAGAGCAGCCCATGCATTTTATGGGGAAAGACTTACCAGATAAAATTACAATTTCACATTTGTGAAGAGATTTACTCCTTGGTGTTGTGGCTGCTACAGGAGGGCATTGGGGGTGAACTAAAGCTGGTTGCATTACACTGTATGGGATTGACAAAGGAAACGGGTAGCAGTGCAGAGGAGGGAAACTTTACTTGTGAGTCCTGCACTAGCCAAACCAGAATTCTACAGGGGTGGGGGGCAGTGATGTATGGCAGCAGGGGGTCAGTCGTAAGTGTGGGAAGGTGGGGAATGGTCACACGAATGGCTGAGATGCATGTTCTTGGATCTTCTGTTGTGTTGCCAAGAGACCCCTACAGCGTTTGGACAGTAACTTCCCATGTCTTCCTTAATGTCCAATAGACTAGTTCAGGGGCAGCGGCAAGCGAGAAGAGCACTCTAGCTTCTCAGGCCGAGATGAGCTCCAGCTGCAACACCAGAATAAATTTTGAATTGGTTGGACCTTCTGTCAGTGAGACAGGCCAACCACAGAAAACTGGATCTCATCACAGCTTCCAGCAGAGCCTCAAGAACCATCTTGCACCTTCAGCATCTGGGCAAAGGGACACAGGTCCCAGCCCAGATCAAAGGCTCTTCCTGGGAGACAGTGGGAGTGGAGTACTGGGAAATAATAGCCTGCTGCCAGGATCTGTGGATGATGCGGTGTGATGGTGAGTGCATCCTGGGGGGGACTAGAATTTCCTAAGCGACCAGGATTTGATGGAAAAGAATCTCACATGTTTGCATTTAGCAATAATTCCAGCTTCTGGTTAGCACAGGCAGCCAGCCTGCTTTGGGAATTGAAAACTACATCCAAACCAAGGGAGCAGCTTCAGTCCAAGACAAGAAGGAACAGAGAAGCACATCACCAATAGAAAGGGCAGAAGTTGGGCCAGTTACACTCCGTTATGCTGGTTTAAATATGGAGTAAACACTGTCCCCATCAGGAAAGTTATTGCAGGTCTCTGAAGGGCTAACATAGCCCTAGGCATCCAAAACACGGAGAAGAGGCTATTATTATAATTTCTCTAGCACATTCAGTGCTCAAAGTGCTTTCCAATCCTTATCTAGTTTCCTTGAATAACGCTGTGAGATAGGTCATTATTAGTCCCACTTGACAAATGAGAAACTGAGGCTGAGACAATGACTTGCCCAAGATCACCAAGTGATTCCATGGCTAAGATAGGCTTCAAATCCCAGCCTCTAAGGTCCAAGCCTTGGAACTAGGCTACACTAGCTCAGGATAAAAAGCAAATTAAACTATTGGAAGGAAAGTGCATGGGAAAGAAGTCTGCATAGTATGAGGGAACAATAATCCTGTTTAATTTTATAGGCTTTCCTGACCTGAGCCCGAGGAGCTGTTCTGGTCCATAGCTCTCTTCTTCCCTCCTCCACCAAATACCAAGTTTTTCAGACAGTGGAAGCTGCCTCAGATTTCCCTTTTCCGTTCCTTGTTCTCAGGAACTCTAGGAATAACTGTCTCCAGCTCAGGTAACACTGGGAAGGCAGACTAGCATTTCCCATTGAAGTTTAGCTTGGTGTAATAAGCAGCCTAACCCAGCCTAAAGTACCTTCAGGATCACATACTTTCAGGATCGTCCTTTATTCCCGAAGCCCTCTCACTGTAGTAGGTCACCACCAGGTATTGCCCCATCTGTCTAGTCTCCCAGATGCCACCAGCTCCCCTGGGTGTGGCTAGCTCTTTCTGGAGACCCACCACTTGTACAATTCTTTCCACCTGACTGGGCTCTACTCCTTCTTATCTCAGCAGCCTGGCCATGTGACCAGCCCCACTGCTGGTCACCTGCCCTCATGAAGGGAATGGCCCTTCTCTGAGCTAACTGATCTCTCCTTTTATTCCTTCTCCTGCCCAGGTGACTAGTGACAGGGTGTTGACTAGCTGTGGCTCTACTCCTGCAAGGATTTAACCAGATCACCTTGCCACACTTGGTGTATGTCCTCCACTGGACAGAGACATTGCTTTACTTGATGAGGAAGTAGCAGGGATGACCTGTGCCCACCCTGATAGTTACAGGATGACCTGTGCCTAGGCCTGCAGGTACATTAAACCATCAGCCACTCCTTGGCTTTAGTATCCATTAGGTATTATGCCTGTATCCGAGCCCCATCAGCTAATGGAAAGGAGCCACTCATTCATCATAAACTAAACTATTTACATTTATAATAGCCATAAACTAAACTGAATGAAGTCATTCTTGAAACCAGATTAAAAGCGCGTCCACACTATGGGGTTGCAGTGACTGGTGTCTAAACCAGGATTGAGGAACCTTTTCTCCCGGACAGGTCGCTTTGAAAATTAGTACAAGCTCTGCCAGATAGGAGTTGGAGGGGTGTGCTCAGGATGGGGGAAGGAAGGAGAGGACCCAGATCACTAGGGGTGTGCATGTCATTTTCGTTATTACAAGAACGATAACAAAAATCTTTTTCGTTATCGTTCTTGTTCCTCCGACGCCACCCACCTACGCCTACTGCCAGAGAGTCTCTCTCTCTCTCTCTCTCTCTCTCTGGCACCCCTCACAGAAACATGCCCTGCTGCTGCTGCCGTTCCCACTCCTGCCAAGCTGCCACCTGCCCAAGTGCCTGCTCCTCTGACGCCACCCTTCGACGCCTGCTACCAGAGAGTCTCTCTCTCTCTCTCTGGCATCCCCTCACAGAAACATGCCCTGCTGCTGCCCCTGCTCCTGCCAAGCTACCACCTGCCCGACTGCCTGATTCTCTCTCTCTCTGGCACCCCCACACAGTTCCATCTAACTTTCTAGGACTTTGAGACAATTCCATGCGGGGATGGAAGTGCGGGAGACATGGCAAGAATGATCAGATTCAGTGCGAAGAACCTTGTTTACGAGGGAGCAACCTGCTGCTTGTGCCCATTTACGAGGAAGAATATAACTTTTCTTATGAGGCAGCAACCTGCTGCTCGTGCACAGAGAGAGAGAGGCTCCCCGCTGCTAGAACGAGAGACATGCTCCCGCCCATGCTGTCACCTGCAGTACATGACCAAAGAGAGAGAAGGGTTCCTGAGTCCCTACTGCTAGAATGTGGGGGAGGGGGGGGGAGAAAGTTGCATTCTGCTCAAGCTGCCACCTGCCAGAACCAGAAAGAGAGAGCTCATCTGTGTTCATGCTCAATGCCCACATCCAGCAGCAAACCCATCAGAATGAAATGGAAATAATACACAACATAATTATGTGCCTGCCTGCACCTGCTACCACCTATCACAATGATTAAATGAAGTGTGTCCAATCATGCACTAATTCTAGGGACATCATTCAGCTCCCATGGGCTGTCATTCCACTGCATCCAGAAGCAGCCACTCCAGTCCCAGGAACCATCATGAGGGTTTTGGGACCATCATTCTCCTCACAGGGAGCTGTCATTCCACTGTACCTGAAGCAGTCACTCCAGTCCCAAGAACCATTGTTAAAGTACTAGAGACATCATTCAGCCCCCATGGGCTGCTCTCTCTCTCTCTCTCTCTCTCTGAGACACAGACACAAGTCCTCCCCCTCCTGGTGAGCAGAATACGCTACCAGTGCTGCTGCTGTCAGGTAGGGATCTGACAAGCTGTATATATAATGAGGTTCTGCCGCCTGCCAGAAGCAACCACAGAAAAACAGAGATTTTGGTATCTTTAATCAGAATGTATGGGTTTATCAGAGACTATTCAATTTTTTGTCACAGAAAACTATGATCCCTGGTCATGACTACAGACCAGTCCCTGTCCCAAGGGATGGGATGGGAGACAAAGGGAAGGAGAGTGGGACAAGGGAGAGGAGACAAAGGGGAGGAGAACAAGGAGATATTCCTGAAGTTAAAACGTTTCAGGTGCACATGCTTAGCTTAGTTCATTCATGGGGAATCATTGCAATCCCCAGTCCCCATCACAAATGGGGTTCAACGGGTTACCCGTACCTGCTGGCGTAGGGTAGATGCATGCTCAGCCAGTCAGTGTAGCATGCATGCAGCCCCGGACATCCTCGTTCTTGGGGAATAGCTTAGTTACACGGGGAGGGAATGGATCCTGGAGAAGCATCAGTAAGCATTCGGGGTGGACGTGAGGAGAAGGGAAAGCCTGAGGGAAGTTTTGAGAGGGATTTGAAGGGTGGGAGCAGAGCATGTGTGTCCAGGGGTAGGGGAAGCATGCAAAAAGGGGCAAAGAAAAGATGATTTAAGGAGACTTTGGGTTGGTGAAGGTGGTTTCAGAGGAGTGAAGTTTTTGGGTAGGAATGTGGCAGGAAATGAGGGCAGAACGATAGGGAGGAGTGAGGTCATGAAGTGCCTTCAAGGTGAAACTAAGGAGTTTTTGCTGGATGCGAAGGGAGAGAAATCAGATCACATGAGAAATCATCACAAGAGAGCCTGGTGTCATAAAGATGCCCTTCACATACACAAATTCACATTCCTAGAGTTTCAGGGTAGCCGGTGTCATAAAGATGCCCTTCACATACACAAATTCNATGCCCTTCACATACACAGATTCACATTCCTAGAGTTTCAGGGTAGCCGGTGTCATAAAGATGCCCTTCACATACACAGATTCACATTCCTAGAGTCTCAGGGTAGCCCCACCTCCCCCTTAGCACCCAGATGCATGTGGGAAAGTGCCACCCAAAATCTGTACAGATGTCTATCCAAGCTGGAGAGCACAGAGAAATCCAGTCCTTCTGCCACAGCTCAAGAGACGTGATGGAAAACGGACAAGATTTTCAACAACAAATTTCAACCCAAGAAAAGAAACCTTTGGTGCAAAAATTGATTGATTGATTGATTCATTCATTCAAACTTATACCCACTTCACTTAGGCTCAGGGTGGCTTACAAAATAAAAACCATATAAAATCTACATATATAAATCCCCTAACCCCCACCCCAGCCCCCTATTCCCTGGAAATTTCACAACCAACCCAGAAAAGTGGCCATAAAAGGCAACTCATCAGCAAGGGGAAGCAACCAGGCTGCCAGAGGAACCATTGCATGAAGCTCTTTGCGATTGTTATGAAAATCTTCTGGCAAGATCAGAAACAAGTTATTTGCATGGGAAATGAGCCTGTTCTGATCTTCCGCCCTCCAGCTGCCACACATGGATTTCCATAGAAAATGTTCCCAATGCAAGCGGCAATTAATATTATCGATGCAGATTGCTCAGACTCAGCATTGAACAGTTAAGCCATGGCCTGTTCCAGACACAGAGATGGTTAAGCAGTCTCCTGCTCTCTAGAGCTGGCCTGGGCTCTTCTGTGATCATCTATATAGAAAGTGGGTTTCAAGCGATTTCTGGGCAGGCTGTGACTAAAAGATGAGATCATGGTGGCCTTGGGGAGGTGGGGGGATGGGCTGTAGTGTGCTCGCACTTGAAGTTAGTTCTTGACCCATGGAAAGGCAAGCCCTTGTCTATAACTTTGTGTATTCTGCAAACTTTCTTTCCAAATTCTGCAACCAGAAAACCCAAATTCTGTTAATGGAAAATCCAGATTCCATAATCAGATTAAATTATGCAAATTAACTCCACCTGGAAAGTGTCAAGTTTTAATGCAAATGAGTTTCCCAGCATGCCATTCCATCAATGTGGGATACTTCTGGTCTTTAGGAAGGATGCTTTGGCTCCTTAACAAAGCAAGGCTGATGTCTGAGGGCTTCCCAACACCTGCTGCTGATGGCTGCTCTCTGGATCACCTGAATGAGGAGAGAGGGAAGCACTGGGTTAAGAGAAGGAACCAAGTTATTCATATTGGGGGAATCTATTATATACATATTCACAAAAACGTCTGCATTCTCATGGCCAGCTTAACATCGCTATCTAGCACACACTTTTGTGAACTGTGAAAATATGGCCCTGTCAACAAACCGAGAAGAGAAGTCTCTGCATTAGCCCCAGGGTACAGTATTTGAGCATTTGCTGAGACACCAATTCACATATAATAGCAGAAGAGATAATTTTCCTAAACACCTCTACATGTTCCATTAACCTCTGTTCCACAGAATGTCCACTAGGTGGCACTAAAGGATTGGCCAATATACTCTAGGGCAGGCGTTCTCAACCTTTTCCCAGTCATGAGCACTGGAGTGACATAAGTGACAACTTGGGAGCACTGCATAATTTGAATGAATGAGCTTGGGGAGCTCTTTCACCCATTGCTGCAGCACTTTGGTGCTTCCGAGCACCAGGTTGAGAATCCCTACCCTAGGGAGCCTTAGGGTGAACATCTGACACAGTTTTTTTTGCTGTTGCAGGAGGTGGCCAGGTGCTTATTCAACTACAGCTTATAGCCAGTACCAAGGGAGCTTGGGAAAAGAAGTTTCCTTTGCCAGCTGCTGAAAGAGAATTTGGGAAGAAGGGAGTGTCTCCTGGAGGCAGCAATGCCTTGACAGAACAAGAAAGCTAAGCCTGCATAGCAGCCTGAATTCACCACTCCCATTTAAGTATTGCTCACAGGTAGAGTTGCCATGTCTTGCGGTTTGTCCCTGAGACTCCCACAGGCCAAAATGGAAGTTTGTGGGTCAAGCCATGAGAAGTGACAACCCTGCTCACTGTTCAAAATCATGTGTCTGATCCCCAAATCATGAGACTGGCAAAGAAATCATGAGATCCTTTTAAAAAACTCTCTCTCTGATCCACCAATCTCAATTTTGTGGTGTGTAGCACTAAGCTTTTCTTTGCAATCAGAGTGCTGCCGGTTTTCTCGTTGGTCTTGTGACCTATGGTGCTTTCCCCAAAGGCTCTGTTCCTAATGGCCTACAGCTAGAGGGGGAATCTGTCTGTTTCCAACCGTTGGGGTCACTGAGGAACACCTGAAAAAGAATGGCCCCAGTGCACCCAAAAGCAGGGAGTGGGGAACTTCTGGTCCGTGGGCCAAACCCAGGCAATGTATTATTTATTTATTTATTTTGCTCCTTTTCCGTTCCTGGCTCTGCCCCGTGAATCTAGTTCCTACCTTCATGCACTGAAAGACTCAGCTCAGGAGAAAGGAATGGAGATGAAGGCATGCACATGGAATTATGACATATAGATCCATGATATGGACCCTCCCTTTCCCTCATCCCTTAAGCACCCTCAACTCCTATCAAGCCCGTGGAGCTTGTGCTAATTTTCCAAAGTGTCTCATGGGAGGGAAATGGATTCCACCCTGCCATAAAGGTCCAGAAAGCAGAAGGTTAATGAAAAATAACCACTTTTTATTACACCCAGAGACATCCTTCATAAATGAGGGGCCTTGTGAAAAATCACATGTTGGTGCACTCAGAGACCATGACAGCCCCACCCCCCTAACATGGGTCTCATTGTGGGTCTTTGATAGGGTTCTTTCTAGCATGGGACTTGCTGCTGCACCAGATGTACATGTTTATGGATGCTCCCAATTAAGTCTCCCACCCAGAGGTGTAACCAGACTTTTCAACTTTGTACAAAGTCCTGCCAGACTCCTACCCTTGCTCACACCCTGGAAGTCTCTGCCCAGATTAAATCAAGTGCTATCACATGCCCAGGTTGAATCAAATGCCATCACATGCCCTTACACACCCAAGTCAAATGCCCTTGTGCACTCTCACAACTCTGCCCACCTTGGTTCTTTTCCCACCTCTTTGGACCATGCTCAGCTCTAGCTACTCTTCTCTGGGCCCTGTTGCTGGCTCCACTCCCCACTTTTTCTTTCTGTGGCCTGCTTCCTGTTGGGTTGGCACCTGGAATAAAATGCAGCAGCCAGAGCTGCCACCACTGGGAGTCTACCGTTGCTGCTGTTTCTGCCTCTTCACTGTGGTGTGGTCCACCTTCCCCCATTGGAAGCAGCCCATCTACATGCACAATGGGAGAGGCCTCTTCTAACTGGCAGCTGAATTGGCCAACATACCTATTCCAGCATCTGACAGGGAATGTGGAACACAGGCAAAGTCAGCCTTCCAGGAATCCACACAACACTGCACAGGACAGAATTCTAGCAGTCTGCAGAAGTGATCAAAGCAAGAAAATGGGCAGAGAAAGGAAGCTCCTAAGCAATCTTCCTAGCAAGGATTGTTGTTCTAAAAGGGGAATACACTTGTATGTTGCATTTTGATCCATGAAGCGGACAAAATTAAGAATTTAAATCCTTTGCCTATTTTTGCCTATTTATTTAATCCAGCTTTAGACATTTGTTCTTGGCCACTTGCTCTGGGCAGACAAAACTTTTTACCAAGTTACCACCTACAGGGGTAGTGGTGGTAGATTACAGATTTTAAAAAATCAAGAAAAGTCAGAAAATGTGTTCTTGACTTTATTAGCTGATAACCTTTGCATTCTAATTGTGGCTTGTTTACCTAATTTATATATATATAAATATATATATATATATATATATCAGAATTGGAGTGAATTTAAATTCCTCCAGCCTCCTGTTTCTGCAAAGAGAAGAATAAGAATAGAAGGCTCAAATAAGAATTCAGCTTTTCAACCGCTCATGATTTTCAGTCTGATTGCCTGATTCTGAGGGTGCTACTTATGGTTTTTGAATGCCTGGGGTTCGCCATGCTGCTGTTTGCATATACTATAACTACTGAAATTTTAGGGTGGGGGTGGGGAAACCTTTCCCCTCCTGTGGACCACTTTGAAAACGACTAGTACAAGCTCCACAGGCTGGATAGGAGTTTGGTGTGTGTGTGTGTGTGTGTGTGTGCTTAAAGGGTGCAATCAGGAAGGAAGGAGAGGGTCCAGTTCATGGATAGTGTTGCCATTTCTTGCCGTTTGATCCTGACTGACTCCCATTTTGGCCTATGGGAGACCTGGGGTCAAACTGTGAGAGATGGCAACCCTAATCATGGATCTGTACCATGGATCCATCCCCTGTCCTTGAGTGCATGCCCTCTTCTCTGTTTCCTTCCCCCAAGCTCACCGTTTCCGTGTTTGAGAGTAGGGGCTAGATACAAGAATTGAAAAATGAAAACATAGCACGGGAGTCAGATGTTCCCCACTCCTGTTCTAGAAACCCTTGCGTGAAAAGGCATATTCACAGATTTGCCCACTGAGTTAATCTAGACCTCAGATCTGCATAAAACAGTTGCCATGGCAAAGGGATTTCCAGAGACAGCATGAGTAGGCTGTACCAAGATAAGCTGGCAGTTGTTCCAGAGCAAACTATACTTCCATGGAGACCAGGAGTAGATCACTGTGGAGCAAGTTTCTTTGTGAGTAGGGTTGCCATATATGCAAATTTGTAGAGGACACATGAGAAATACAGGTTGCAGGGCTGCATTGGAGCCAATGGAGCCCTGCAACTTGTATTTCTCATGTGACCTCTAAAAACGTGCATATATGGCCACCTTATTTGTGGGGAAAGAGACCTAGAAGGCACATCTCTGCCATGGCCACCAGCAGGGTTGCCTGGCATCCCTTTTTTTGGAGGAATCATCCCTTATTTCACAGCCCAACAGCTCAATAGAACATAACGGGCGTTCCTTAATCTGGACACCACAGCTCCATGGAACAAAAGGGTTGTCCCATATTTCAGTATCCCTCAGCTCTGGGGTGTCCCCAGTTCTTAACATTTTTTAAGCACCAGAGACTCCTTGAGTGGCAGCCGGTGGCTGACCTGCCATGGCTGTGCAGGATGAACCTTTACACTTTACACTGACTATCATGGGGTGCCTGCCTCCCCCCTCCCCCCATGGGGTTAATCAGCATGCGCTCAGATCTGCTTAGTCATGAGCCCACGTTGTAGTGGCTCCGCTCCACAAGCACAGCTCAGTTGGAGAGGCACCAGGGCCCTGCATGGCCTCCTCACTGCTACAGCTCTGAAGCTGACCAGCTCCCACTCTCTCAATTCCTCCCTCTCCTACTTTGTAGACCTGGGTGGGTAGGGTTGGCACCTTTCAGGTTATTGACCCAGAATCTTCAGGGTCCGCTGATTTCTCTAGGTCACTTGGGGTGCCCGTTGCTGACCCAGAGAATCAGGGCTCCGGGGGCAGCCATGGCAGAAAGGGGAAATGGTCATATGGACTTTCTGGGAGCAGGCCTTTCTTACCTGGCCTCACCTCTATGGAGCACTGTGATATCACAACACTCCATTAAGGGGCAAGGTTATGTCAAAAAAGGACATGACAGCCCCTCTGCCCTGCTCCCTCAAAAGTGGCTCCACCCCTCTGGGTTTCCAGGAGGGAGGTGGGTGGCAATCCTATGGGGGTGCAGGGGTTTCTTCCCCAAATATAGCCTTGTATGGGGCCCCCATTACTACTAATCCAGCCCTGCCAGCAAATGCCCAGTACATCCTTGGGACGATGTTCCTTGGAGGGAACTCCCCATGCTTTACTGTGCTGCTGGAGCAGAGCATTCCTCTGGGCACGGCCTAAAGTTGACCTATGGGGCACTTTATGTGAGTGACACTCAGCTGCATCACCTCTAGAATTCCTCTCCACCGCGTCTTCTCCCGTCTAGGATAGACCTTGCACTGTGGAGGGCTGCATTCCTGCCTCTTGATGGCACATACTGTTCCACTAGCTGCCCCTTCCCTCCCCCCACATTGAGTCTCTCTGGCCCAGCCTTTTGGGCACAGGAGCAGAGGAGTAGCTAGGGGAATGGGCCCTGGTGCAGAAGATGGAATGTGCCCTCTGCTGGGGCACTCCGCTCCAGTGTGATCATGCATTCTACATGTGTGTGGGCCCCCCAAGCATGTGGGCCCCAGCTGCTGTGCATAGGATAGCTAAATCCCTGCACAGGAGCTCTTTGCTGCTAACTCCAGCCTGGCGGACGTGCCGGTGCCCACACGGCGAGTGGCAGACTGCCAGCGTGATCCTGCTGGCCCTCGAGATTTCTAGGCATCATCTGACACAAAGAAGTGCTGACATCACCCCACACCCCCCCCCTCAGATTCAGCCTAGCTCATTTCAGTCCTTATTGGGTCTGAGAGTAGGAGGGCTGTGTGCAAAACCAGTTCCGAATCCCTGGAAAGCAGGGTAAGGAAAGCTCGCTCACCACCCCGGCACTGCTCAGAGCTGGTACAGGAAAGAACTGGTTAGATTCCCCTGGTTGTATGCCCTCCAACATTTGACGGAGAGTAATAGGTACACTTCATGTCGTCCCTAATCTGCATAAATTTACATGTGCTTATGAAAATGTGTAATAGTCCACTGACTTACTTTGGGGTAGAGCTGTAAAACAAGAGATCTGTGTGAGAGCCTCTGTGTACCCATATGTTTGTATGTGCAGGACTGATGGTTCAAATTACAACTCAGGGTATTAAACCATTAAAATTTGCAAATGTGTGCATTGACTTTGGTTCTAAAGTTTTAGTTTTAAAGTCATTCAGAGAATCACAAGTGGAAGCAGTGACTGTCCTTTTCAACATACTACAGAATCACACTCACATCCCTTCTACCTTTTTTAGTTTTAATCTTCCTTCCAGGCACTCAGCTCCCTCCGGCCCGGATGTTATCTTTCTTTGTTCTTTGCAGTGCTTATCCCAAGATTGATAAAAATCACAAAAGGTACCCCCACACCCCAAGCAAAGAAATACAATAACAGCTACCAGGGCAATTAACCTAGGCAGGGAGTTACAGCTCTTTCTCCAGCTGGATTAATGAGGTACTCATGACTCCTATTTGTCTGCTGAACCAGGTACAAACCTTACTGTAGCAGGGCAGAGTGCCTATGAGACTACTGACCCTTTAAGGGAAGTAGCACCGGCACGAGGGATGCAGGTGCTAGCTGAGGCCCAGGTGCTTGAGTGAATGAGGATAGCGCCTGGATGCCCCACACCTGGGTCTGGGCAGGGCAAGGTCAGCCCAGAGCCCAAAGAGACTGGGTGGGGATCATTCTGAGGGAGACAAGGAGGAAGCAAGAGCTGGGGGGTAGGCTTTGCCTCAAGTACTAGGCAGCCTGAAGGTGAAGGTGAGGGCTGTGACTGGGAGAGCTTGGGAAGAGGCTCTTGCTAAAGGACACTGGGAACCTGGCTTCAAGGAGGATTTAGCCTAGTCAGTGGGTCTGAGAGAGAGTACCTCTCTCAGAGGACTGTGCATAGACAGGGATGGTGAAGAAATGAGCACTTGTATAAATAAGAGAGCATGGAGTGAAAATCCTGCTGTGGGCTGGATCCAGGCCAGACTCGCACCCCTAAGGGGCTGCCCTGTTATACTTACGCAAAAAGCCCGGTCCTTGGATTGGGTTACTAGCCTGGGTAGGATAGCTGCTGTTACCTCGTTTAACTACTTAGGAGTTACTCTTTCTAACCGGGGGTCATGGAATTTACATCTCCAAACTAGAGCAGCCAAGGTACAAATGGCAGCTAGAGTGCTGATCAGAGCTATGTATCTAGCTAAGGGAGTTCCTTTACCAACTTTTCTTAAAGTGTACAAAGCTAAAACTCTGGGAACATTGAGCTTCGGAATGGAACTCGTCCCTTTCCCTAACATCTTGATTTTGGAACGGGTACAAAATGCATTCTTGAGGAAATCGATGAGGGTTGGACCTAGTGTCCCAGGGGCTATTGTAAGAGCTGAGACAGGCACCCTTTCAATACAGGCTTTGATAAGGATGGTAGTAGTACGTTATTGGGTGAGGTTGTTACAACAGGAAGAGGGAGCTCTGACCTTAGGATGTCTTAAGGAAATGTTAGAATATGTAGGCCCTAGGAGTTACCCCTGGATGGTTTCTCTGGGGCAGTTGATGAACACACTGAGGTTTTCATTTAATTACTTCCAAGGGAAAAGTCTTGCTGAAATTAAGTCTGAAGTATGTGGGAGGATTAGAAACCTTGACCAACAAGAGGATATGAGCATTGTTAGTTCATGGAAAGTAGCCCCAAGGTTGGGTCAGTTCAAACAGATTTTTTCTTTTGAACCCTATTTGGACCATCTTAAACATCCAAGCTTGTGGCGAGCTTATAGTTACTTGCGTTTTCAGTTAGTCCCAACAGCAGTTACTAAGGGTAGATTGCAACATATACCCTTTGCTCAGAGGGTGTGCGACTGCTCTATGGGGGAAATTGGGGACATTGAGCATTTGATGTTGAGGTGCCCTGTTTTTGAGGATCTACGTGTGGTTTGGTTGGTTCCCTTGATGAAAGATGGACTTTCTCTTGGTGATGAAGGGGCTT
Organism: Sphenodon punctatus; assembly: GCA_003113815.1. Classification (NCBI taxonomy): domain Eukaryota; kingdom Metazoa; phylum Chordata; class Lepidosauria; order Sphenodontia; family Sphenodontidae; genus Sphenodon; species Sphenodon punctatus. The sequence goes on along the minus strand of QEPC01006580.1, from coordinate 999,559 downwards.
ATTCATATCTGCTTACACTTTCCCAGGAAGAGGCAATAAAGGCTCTGGCATCCATTGTTCTATTGGTAACTAAGAGAGAACATGTGGTATAAAATTGTTCTTGGTTATAGATAACCAGTTAGTAACCCTTCCCCAATTTTAAGTTAGTAAACTGGGGTCAATCCATAATTGAAGGACCAAATGATAGGCCGACTGATGTCATTTGTTGAAAGGTGGAGTTAATTAATTGGAGCTATATTGAAATGGAAATGGAATGGTTGTGATGTTAATTATGGTAATTGATATGTTTTATATTATATGTATATATATATGTTTGCTTTGGTGGCAAAGGCGAAAGCCAGCCATAATAAAATTTGGATATGATTAGGAGTTACACTTACGCTGCTGGGAAGGTAGTACAAGATAACAAAATCCATTAGTGTTCTGACCAAAAAGGTACTATTGGAGGGTATGCGACTGCCATATGGCAGTCTATAAAAGGCTGGAGAGAATACAGCAGAGGGAGCTGCTAGGTGACAGTCAGGATGCAGAGGGCCTGACCCAGCCCAACCAATGGAGAGGGCTCAGCACAGGGAAAGAGTCTTTAGTGGTTGGGTACAGTGCTGTGCTGTTGCACGTGTAGGTGGTCTTGATGGGACTCTACACTGTATAAAGAAATAAATATGATCCTTCAGTACGGGGGTGGGACCTGTAGACGGGCCACTTTGAAAGTTAGCATAAGTTCTGTAGGTAGAATAGGAGTATAACAACTGGGATAAGAGTAGGCAACAAACAGCCTCTTGATACCAGGAAATTGCACTGGGGGTTAATGCAAAGTCATTTTTAGGGGTAAATTCTGTTCTGCTACAATGGTGTGATTTCAGAGTTGTGGCACTGCCATCAATGGAACACCACACACACACCCCCCTTACTCAGGGTATTTTCAAATGAGATGCTACCACGCATGGCCACCCAGAAGTCACTCATCCAAATGTCCATTTGAAGGTGGTGGTGGGGGATGCACACTCCTGGGAGCCACACAGCCCCCACTCATGGCCACTCATGGCACACTTCCAAGAAATATGAAGTGCACCATGTGGGACAAGCCAAAAAGGTGTGTGGCAACAGGTGACCATGCATCCCAGCCCATATGAACTAGTGGCACCCCATGCCATCAGGCAGATCCGTGCCTCAACTGCCTCCCCAGTCCCATCCACAGCGCTGCCAGGCGCTCTTAAAGGGCAGGCGTGTGAACTACAACACTGTGTTGGCTCAAAGCACAACAGCCCCCACTCACAACACATGAGAGAAGAGCCTGAATGTCCCACCCAGTATGCGCTTCCATTGTTGCCTGGGATGAAGGAATTACTGGCTGCTACTGCTTCATGTTTCCATGGCATCCATGGCTGTGTGTCATGACAGGGGGCGGGCAACTGGGTGGGGCTTGAGTGGGGGCGAGGGGGAACGGCTGCCTGTATGAGTTTGTGTAGGGCCAGTCCATGGTGGCGGGGGTGCGTGGTGACTGCCTGTGTGGCCACCTCGGGAGCCACCCGTTAGAATCGCTCCCCATGCACATCACCTGAGTGGCTGCTCCACAGCTGTGCCACTCAGCAGTCACGGACCCCACCCCCCCTCAAGCCTTGCTCATTTAAAGACACCCTTTGAGGTTGTCTGTAACTATGCCAGAAATACAACTGAGGCCACTTTCAGACATGCCCCCTCCCCCCACGCATATTCTGGCTGCAGGAGGGAATGCGCAGCCAGAATATACGCGGGGATCAGCCTGTCTGAAAGCTCCCACTGTGCGGCTTTGCCGGCAGACATGCACATGGATGCACAGTTCGATTTCCTGCTCTGCATCCCTGCATGTCTCTGCCAGCAAAGCTATGCGGGGCGGGGGGCTTTCAGACCGGCCGATCCCCGTGCATATTCTGGCTGCGCATCCCCCCCGCTGCCCCGCAGCCAGAATATGCGTGGGCGGGGGGCATGTCTGAAATTGGCCTTAGTTGGGAGGGGCCTTTTACCTCTCATGGCTGTAGTCTCTTAATAGGTGGCTAGTGAGTGACCAGGATGCTAGAAATCTCCTTTGCTCTAAGCTGCACCAAACAGCCCAAGGTATCAGTGCTATTAACCTTTTCAGAGGTTCATACCCTGCAGGCACTTACAGCCACCTCCAACTTAGGATTTCACCCTGCAAAAAATGTAGGGTGCTCTACTATGCCTCCTCCATGAAAATCTGCACATATGGGTGTGACTAATAAATCATTCTTAAGGACATCACTCTTGAACTCAGTTCAATGAAAGTTGGTGTAGCCTAGACCAAGGTTCAAATCCCATTTTAGCTATGAGCTCACAGGGTGCCTACTGGGTCGCTATTTCTCAGCCTTAGTTCCCCATCTTTAAAATAGGAATAATACTTCTCAGGCTTGTTGTGAGAATGAACTAGATAAAGATCGTAAAGCACTTTGAACACTGAAAGCACTTTAGAAATTCTCATGATAATCAGTTCAGGACAAGGCCTTAAATTACGTCCCCTAAATGGTTCTCCACAGACACAGTGCTCCCAATAAACCCAAAGTATGTACCGGACAGACTCATGCAGGCCCCACAGTGGCAGCTGCCTTATACTGAGACTTCAGTCCCATTTCCAATCCTTTCCATGAAAGGTCTGGAACTTGCCGCCCTAGAGTTCTTGAATGGTCCCATCAATTAAAGCCCAACTGGATTGCCAGGAGCCATGACTTTGGCATTTAGAGCATTCAGTAACTCCTCCTCTTTCATGCACACCTTACGTGATCAGTCAGTATTTTTAGGCCTCGGATGAATGACAGCAAACTGTGAAGCTCCAATGGCCATTACAGACTCAGCAGCCTGCAGGGGAAATGTATAGATGGACCTGGCAGAGTATGGGCAACAACCTTGAAAGATATTGTTCCATCAGCCATTAATGTCTGTGTTTTCAAGGCTGTTCGCAAAGAACCCCAAGCAGCCAGTTGGGTCTCTGAGGTCGTTCGGCCGTTTATTGTTTGTGCTCCAGAATGTGATGCATTGAAGGCAGCAGGAAGTCCATTAGCTGATCAACCAACCTCGACACACAAGAGCTTGGTTAATTACCAGCTCTGAAAGAAGCCCAGGCGATGAGGGGGGAGCCTATGCAGAGGAGAGAGGCTGAAAGACAACAGCTCAAAAAGTCATTTGTTCTGCCCCCTACGAAACAGAACTCTTTCCACTGGGTTCCTCTCAAACTCACCACTAATTAAAATCAGCTGCTTGGTCCTCTCTTGCCTTGAGTTTTGGAACTTCTTAGGTTACCAGACTGTCAGGGAACTGCAAAGGATCGGAGGCTGAAAACTTGGAGGAGTCTGATGCACAAATATACAGCCAAACAAAATGGCCACTGGTTTGAAGGAGTGAGTTTTGAATTCTGGCCATCCTTCTGCTTGGGACAGCGAGAGACTGGAAAGAGTCAGTGTGGTCCAGTACAGTGGTTCTCCAAATGCCTTAGTTCCACTCTGTCTAAGCTAGGGGGAATTCTCAAACTGATGGGATGACAAGAGGGGAAGAGATAGCAAGGAACTGTTCTTCATGGCTACAGAGGGCGGGACTAGAAATAATGGGCTCAAGTTACAAGAAGGTAGGTTTCAGTTAAATAGGAGGGGGAAACACTTTCCGACAGTAAGAGCTGCGCGGCAATGGAACAAGTTGCCTAGGGAGGTCGTAGGCTTTGCATCGCTGGCGAGTTTCCAGAAAAGGCTGGACAGTCACCTCTCAGGGATGCTGTAGCTTTAGTCATCCTGCATCCAAGCAGGGGGTTGGAATAGATGACTCTAGTCTCTAGGATCCTTTCAATGAGAGAGAGGATAAAGGAGGAGAGAAACGAGTGGCAAAAGTAGTGTGGCAAGGAACAGAAAGGGAGCAAGGAGTCCATACATGCTTGCGATAGTGGGGTCTCGGGTACCAGAGACAAGAGGAGCGGGAGGCAAGATCTGGCTCAGTGGACAGTGTGTTGGACTCAGAACGATGAGTCCTAAGTCTGAAGCCTTGTCTCGCCGGGTTGCATTGACCAAAGCACTTCTCTCGGCTCGGCTGAGAAATAGGGTGCTGATAACAGGCCTAGCCAAAGTAGCCATACAGCCAGTGTATGGTAGGCCTGATAATGGAAGAGCACCTTAAATCCTGTCATTTGGACTCCCCCAACTATCTCGGGATGGATGCATGTGTTAAAACCGACTAGCTTCAGTAGCAGAAGTGAGCCCAAGTTGTAGTATGGTGAATGGCACTATACTAAAAGGGTCAGCAGCATTCACTTGGGTGTAACACCAAGGTGCTTAGGAATGAAGCCTGTCATGTAATGTAGACCTGGCTACTTAATAAATATAATAAATATCTTGCCTAATTGCAGCTTTAATCGCTAATCATAAAACACAATTAGTTGTCATTTATAAAGGACTGTCAGTGTTCAAAGTGCATTGCAGTCCTTGTCTAGTTCACCTTCATAACAGCCCTGTGAAATGGGCCAACATTATTCCTAGTTTATAGATGGAGGCTGAGGGAGAGTGACTTGCCCAAGGCCACCCAGTGAGTTTATGGCTAAGACAGGATTTGAGCCCTGGTCTCCCCAGTCCAAGTCCAACACTTTAGCTACTACACTGGCTCAAGCTACAATGTTCACCCTCTGATAGGGATCCAAAGCCTTCAGCTACCATTCATTTTGGTCTGAACTTATGGAATTTTGCAGCATCTCATGACTTGGACTTCTATGACATTCCATTACTTATCTATAGTGCCTATCTCAGGTCAAGTCCATAAATGGCAGCCATCTTCTCCAAGCATGGACAGAGAGAGAGTGCATTCCTCATGGCCCATATCTTGGCTAATTGATTGGTGCCTGAGCTGTAAACTGGGGACTTTGTTTTCCTACTTGCTGGGGGCACACACATGTCAGGGAAAATTCATAGTCTATTTCCAGAACGTGTTAGCTGCTGTGGGGCTAAAATTAGACACTTGGTTCCTAAAAAGACCGGGGAGAAAAACAAAGATTTGGCAAGAGGCTCTTCAGTTGGGAATGTGACACAGGAAGTGCCTACATGGCTACAATAAATGATGTCATCTGAAATACCCAATGAGGACGTTTGGTGAGGAGGGGTCACAGAAAACTCCCACAGAAAGCACATGGAACTCTTTCAAACCACTCTGTATCTGCAGGCGGCTGAGTGCAGAGCAGGTTGAAAGTGTTGACAGGCCCAACCCTTAGCTTGCTCAGCTGAGATAGAGAACTGTCACTCCAGTACTGTTAGCGATGGTCTCTTCTGCATAATCTCTGCCCTTTCCCATCCCACACTGCTGCTCTAAGGAAGTGTTTCCTCCCGCTAGTGAATCGCAAACACATCAGTTTGGCAGATATATTGAAAGCAAATTGTTGGGCATGTAAACTGGAATTTAAGTCACAGGAAGCCTAGTAAGGTGGATCAAAAAACTTGATTTGAAGCTATGTGACAGGCTAGTCACCCATGCTGCCCAACTAGACCTCTCTCCAATCTGTATCCAGGTAAAATCTCTGAACAGCAACATGATGTTCTTAACATAAGAGAAATGGCATATCTGCCCTGCTAGTCTTTAGGGCCCTGAATGGTATGGACCCTGGTTCTATCCAAGACTTGCTCCTGGAACCTCACCTTGTTGGCTCTCTGTGCTCAGATATCACCTGTTGTTTGGGGATCCCGACATCATGCCTTAAATCAGCAGGCGATCTTGCCTTTGCTGTAGTGGACCCACGGTGTGGACCTTGTTCCCTCTGGATGTCCATCTTAATTCCTTCCTCCTCACCTTCAAAAAGCACCTGAAAACATTTCTATTCCCTTGGTGCTTTTGGAGGATTCACAGCTGTTTCCCCTTAATGTATTTTTATTTTATTCTCTTCTTAGCTTTCCCCTTTAAACTGTTTTAAAATGGATCTTACATGAATTTTAAGTTTTTATATGTTATTTTATTGTATGTTATTATACTAATGTTATGCTTTATCCTCAGCCAAAGAGTGGAGGCTCTCTCCAGCTTAGTAACTTGAAGATTAAAGGGGCCCAATCTTCGGGGCTATTAGGAAGTTCCACCAGGCTACAGCTGCAAGATCTAGAATGTCACCTCTTAGGGCATTTGTGGCAAAGGTTAATTCCCAACTTTTGTATGCCTCTGAAATTTGGGGTTATGATGTAACTAATGATACAGAGATAAATCAAAACAAATTCCTTCGTTTTCTTTTGGGTTTAGTGCCCTCAGTTCCAGAGACATTTTTGAGATTGGAAACTGGTTTGGAATCTGTGAAGTCACAGATTGATTGGAGGTTATTATTATTTTATTTATTATTATTATTATTTTATTTATTTACATTTCTTAGCCGCCCCCTCATGCCCATGGCATCTAGGGGCGGCTTACAACATAGAAAATTTAAAACAACAATAAAACACAGCATAAAAACAACCACCCCCCACAAATATTACCCCAACCCACCCTCCCCTCCTCCAAAGAGCTGGGAGAACAGCCAGGTTTTGCAGGCCTGGCGGAAGGCCAACGGACTTGGGGCTAGACAGGCTTCCTCCGGGAGGGAGTTCCATAATCGCGGCACGGCCACCGAGAACGCCCTCTCCATTGTGGCCCCCCATTTTACACAGGGGACCTCCAAGAAGGTGCCCCCGGTGGACCTAATGGGCTGCTCTGGAGCACAGAGGGTGAGGCGGTCCCTGAAGTAATAATAATAATAATTAAGAAATAATTTATTTTGTGTAGCCATTGGCTATTACAAGTAAATAAAAACAAAACAATGATAACAAATATCATACAAGGAACAACAAAAATAACATCTAAATAAGATCCAATCTACTTTGCTATATAACTCTATTCCCCACTCCACCCGTGGGGTATTTCCCACCATTCTCACTGACAATAGCTACTACTGAACGAAATCCCTAGAAAAAAATAAAGATTTACGCCTTCGAGCCACCGCCAATCCAAAATATGCTACTTGACGAGACACCCTGGAGTCTGCTGGGTCTAGTAGTATCCTTAAAAAGGAAGAGGAGTTATTCGCAGACAGCTGAAATGTAAGAAAGTCCTGTAATCGTCCCCTTATGACAGACAAAACGGGACACCGGAAAAGTATATGAGCAGGAGAAACTGGCTCTCGTGAGTCACAAAGGGCACAATACCGGTTTCCACTTGGAATACCCGTATAACGGACCTCCTGAATCTCAGGAAGAAAAGCACCACATCTGAGCCGAGTAAAGGCCTGTCTGGCTTGGGCGTCCGTCCAAGCTGTTAAATAATTTGTTTTTAAAGATAAAATACTCGGTGGAAAGTAATCTGGGACTGCTCTCTGTGCTTCTAGTAGGGCAATCTCCTGCTGTAACTCCTGATCTGCTAACCTCTTAAAAATTTGAGATTTAGCTACTACATAACCCACCTCCATCAAACAGACACGGGAAAACCCCAGCTTTTGGATTTCGAGCTCCATCTCTAAGTTCCAAGGCTTCATTAGATTATTGGTCACTGCCAAGGAGATCAGAGACCCTTCCTGTCCTAAGAACAGATGGATCCGAAGCCAATAAATTAGCATTGAGCGCAGGGCTACAAGCCTAAGCGAATAGAATCTAGATTCGGCTCTCAATATTGCCTGTGGTGTACCTCTGGGAAGACCCAAGACTGTCCGGAAAAATCCATTTTGCATCACTTCGAGTCTACCCACATAGGCGATACCCCAACCCGCGATAGCATACATTATCTGGGGAATCACCTTTGCCCTGAATAATCGAAAGGCAGGCTGAGCCAATTTTCCACCCCGACCCATGTAAAAGACCTCTATTACTGCTGTTGTCCGCTTGACCTGAGCCCTGACAGCTTCATAATGAGCCCTCCATGATCCCGAGGCCGAAAAAATCACCCCCAGATATTTATAAGCGGACACTTGCTCCACTGGGATGCCCCCTATTGACCATCGATGTTCATTGTGACACCTGGAGTTCCCCAATACCATTACCTTAGACTTAGCGTGATTGATGGAAAGCATCTCATTACGGCAATAAATACCGAACTGGTCCATCACCCGGCGCAAACCGATCATGGTGTGGGAAACTAGGACGGCATCATCCGCATACAAGAGGGCAGGGATAACCCTGTCCCCAACTACCAGAGCATGATGGCCACTAGATTGTAAGAATGAGATTACATCATTCAGAAAAAGGTTAAATAGTACCGGGGCCAGTATGCATCCCTGTCTAACACCTGAAGATACCTGAACTTTGGGGGTTAGACCACTGGGGTTGAAACATCGGACCTGGAGAGAATTATCCGTATGCAGTTTCGTTATTAGAAACAGAAGCCGGGGGTCAATTGAGGTCTTATGTAATTTATGCCAAAGGCGCTCCCTTGAGACTAAGTCGACCTATGGCAGACCTAGTGGAGGACTGGCACTTTTAGTTTCTAAAAAACATAAGATTAAAGTTGTACAAGTTGCATATTTCAAATCCAATTTAGTGATTTTTCATTGCACCTTTCCATCAGGATTTAGTATTCGTTTAGGTATTGTGTACCTCCCTCCGCTATCGTTGGCGTATTTCCCTAAAAAATTTTGGGAGGCAGCTGCAGAGGCATTCTCTGAGGCTAAAAGATTGTACCCTTTCTCTCCCCTTATAGTTGGTGGAGATTTCAACATCAGATCTGGTAATCTAGAGACAGCTCTTGACGCTCTTCTGCTGGATGAATCTTCAGAGCCCACAGGACTGGCACCAAGAAGTTCTCGTGATAGGGTGATTAGTCCTGAGGCTAAACTTTTGTTTGACTTCTGTGACAATCTGGATTTAGTCCTACTAAATGGACGTTTGAGGGTTGACCTGATGGGTAATTTTACACACCATTCATACATGGGCTCCAGTGTAATTTATTATATTTTGTCCTCTAAGGTACTTTTGCAAAGTATCCACTCGTTGCAAATTAGATCTAGAGAGGAGTCCATTAATTTTATCAGTATTGGACAATATAGGTTCCCCTTTCCTGAGGAAGCCAACGGCAAGATCAGCCGAATTGCCAGTCTCCTTAAATCTGGTTCAGGTCAAGTGGTCGGTGGAAGTTGAGGCCAAGGTGGTGAGTTTTATCTCTTCTACTGAGACTGAGGTCTGTAGTGAAGGTATTATAGCAGGGGGTGATGATTTTTTGTCCCATTATGGGAATTTAATCAGGCTGTTGGCTCCCCTTTTGTCAGTAGAAAAAGCCCCGAAACTAAGCAAGATAAATTTTGCTTGGTTTGATGAGGAATGTCGGCTTGAAAGAACAGCACTCCGGAAAGTGGCAAGGGCAGTAAGCTTGAATCCCTCTGGGGGATCTTCGAATACAGCTGCAGTCCCTCAGATCCAAGTACCGGAAGCTTTTGTTGCAAAAGAAGTCGGCATTCCAGCGCAAAAGCTGGGGTTCTTTACAGAAGGCAGTTGTTGCGGGCGAATCCCAGAAATTCTGGGAACTGATTCGCCATGCAGGGATAAGAGGGAAGTCTTATGCTCTGTCTCCGATTTCTTCCGACCAGTGGGTACAGCATTTCACAGAACTTTTTTCCTTATCTTCCCCAGATAGCCTTAGTATGTCCATTCATCCAAGGGACAGTTTTCCTCAGTGGCGACCTGTCTCCCCGGGAGAAGTAAGGGATTTAATACTCCATCTTAAATCGAGTAAGGCACCAGGTGAAGACTTCATCCCTCCGGAGTGTTTGAAGTGTGCACCAGATTGGTGGGCTGGAATATTGGCCCCTCTTTTTACTTCTATTAATGAGACCGGTGAGATCCCAGTCTCGTGGCTAAATAGTATCGTGCTTCTCATTCCTAAGAAGGGGGATCCTGCCCTTCCTGGGAATTATCATCCCATCAGCCTGTTGAGCACGATGGGGAAATTATATGCCCGTTTTCTGCTATTAAAATTACAACAATGGTTGGACTCTACCCATTTTTTGGAACCAGAGCAGGCGGGTTTTCAAAACGGCAAGTCCACTATGGATCATGTAATGGTTTTGTCAGCTATAATAAATAGAGCTCTTGCCCGTCAGAAGAATTTTTTTCTCTGTTTTGTCGATCTCCGTATGGCATCCCTGAGGTATGCTGGGCCAAGACCGTGTAGGACTTTATAGGCCAAGACCAACACCTTGAAGCTGGCTCGGCACGCTATGGGCAGCCAGTGCAGCACGTGGAGCATAGGAGTGATATGCTCCCATTGGCTCGTCCCTGTAAGGAGACGAGCCGCCGCGTTCTGCATCAGCTGCAGCTTCCGAACCAGCGGAAGGGAAGTCCCACGTAGAGCACGTTGCAGTAGTCCAGCTTCAAGGTGATGAAGGCATAGATGATGGTGGCCAGGTCGGGTCTGGAGACATATGGACGCAGCCTCCGCACCAGATACAGCTGTCGGAAGGCAGCTTTGGCCACCATCTCCACCTGCCGATCCAGGTGGAGCTCTGAGTCCAACAATACTCCCAGACTCCGAACCTGCTGGGCTATGGGAGGGCGGATCCCCTCTACGAGGGGAGCCAACACCTCCTTCGCCCTACCCACGGCCATCACCTCCGTCTTATCAGGATTGAGTTTCAGGCTGCTCTGCTGTAACCAATCCGCCATGGCCTCCAAACATTGGGACTATACTGAGATGGCAGGACCTGGGTCAGTTGTAAAGGAGAAGTAAAGCTGGCTTTCATCAGCATATTGGTGGCAACACACACCAAATCCTCTCACAATCTCCCCCAAAGGCAGCATATATACGTTAAACAATAATGGAGACAAGATGGAACCTTGCGGAACATCACATTCCAGGGCCCGGGGGCTGGAAGATTCAGTCCCCAGGACAACCCGCTGGCTTCTCCCTGAGAGGAATGAGTGGAACCATCCAAGGACAGTCCCGTCCAGACCCCCCCAGGGCTCGCAACCGTCTCAACAGCAGCCCATGGTCCACTGTATCAAAATCGGCCAAGAGATCTAGCAGGATCAAAAGTGTTGAACGTCCTGCGTCCATCTCTTGATGGAGATCATCCACCAAGGCCACCATCGCTGTCTCTGTACCATAGCCAGGGCGGAACCCCGATTGAAATGGGTCAAGGAAACCGATGCTGTCAAGATGCGCCTGGAGTTGTAGTGCCACTGCCCGTTCAATAAGCTTCCCTAAAACGGGAAGGTTAAAGACAGGTCGATAGCTGGTGAGTGTGTCCACATCTAAAGACGGCTTCTTCAGCAGGGGGCACACCACAGCCTCCTTGAGACAGGGGGGCAATCTCCCCTGCTGAAGGCATGCATTGATTACCCTTGCCAGCACTGTCCCCAACGTCTCCTTGGAGGCTTTCACCAACCAGGATGGGCATGGATCTAATTCACAACTGGTGGCTCTGACCGACCCCAGGACATCCACAGCATCGGCTGGCGTCACTTCCCAAAACTCATCCGAAAAAGATAGACCAGATGGGGCCTCCATCACCTCGCGCTCCACCTCCACTGCCCCTAATCCAGCGTTGAAGTTGCTCTGGATCCGAGTGATCTTGTCTGCAAAGTAGATGGCAAACTCCTCACAGCAGGCCTGGGACAAGTCCCCGTCCAGGCAGAGGGAGGCTGGACTGATCAGCCCCCGCACCACCTGGAACAGCTCCGCTGGAAGCAACTTTGCAGACACTATGAGGGTGGCAAAGAACTCTTTCTTTGCTGTCCTCACAGCCTTAACATAGGACCACAAATAGGCCCTATGGAGAAGTCGGACGGATTCAGTGCGAGTCCGACGCCAGCGTCGCTCTAGTCACCTACCTGCCTGCTGCATACACCGCAGCCCCTCAGTAAACCAAGGGGCCCTGCGGTGACGAGAAGAGGTAGGAGACATCTCGGAGCCACCCTGTCAATGGCCTACCTGGGCAAGATGTTCCAAGCCCGGAGAAGTTCATCAACAGAGTGGCCGTTAGCTTCCTACTAGTTTAAAATCCAGCCTCTTTCCCCACGTAGACTACCCAAAATGTGTATTATGGAAGATAAACTTGCTTCTTTTCAAAACCAATCACCATGGTTGCGCTATGTATCCAACCTTTTTAGGAGTATGGGCTTTGGATATTTATTTACTAAAAGTGATGAACGCCTTTTTTTCCAAGCAGATAAATCAGCTTTTCATGTCCGACTTAGAGATGTGGTATGCCAATCAGATCTGGCAGCTGTATGCCTGGCTCATATTGCACCACATTATTGTCTGTGGAAAGATGAATTCAAACTAGAAAAGTATTTAACCCTGGATTTAAAACCCACTCTAAGAATGGCTTTGGCAAGACTCAGATTAGAACAAACTCCTACAGCAGTAATAGAAGGCCGTAGGACTGGCCTACCAAAACCAGAAAGGTTATGTCCTTATTGTGGGAATGCTTATGAAGATTTGATACATTATGTAATAGAATGTCCACTCTATAATGAAATTCGCCAGAAGTTTTTGTTCCCAATTCCATCTTACATTAAATGTTATACTCATTTGGAAAAATTGATCTGGGTAATGCAGCAAAAAGAGGAATGTTTTTTGAGCTACCTGACTGGTTTTGCTGCTAAAACTGAGATTTTAAGAAGTAAGTATTTGTTGTGCAGGCCACACAACAATTCTTGAATTATATTCTAAACTGTGTTAATTTTATTTTATTATATTTTGTTAATAGGGGTTTCCTCCCTTTCATTAAAATGTAAATTTTAATTTATTAGGGTCACGGTGAAGGCTAGTACTTAGAAATAAATAAATGGAATGGAATTTGTTATATGTTAGCACTGAGAGGGGTGAGGTACCCTTATTTTGTGATTCGGGATTGCTGTTTGGAAGCCCTGGCTTGTGTGCTATCCCTTGGAGGGACCAGCTTTTTATTTTTCAGGGGTCAAGCACTGCTGTCTGTAAGCCCCAAGAAGGGTTAGGCATTGTCCTGGGATCCAGCAAATTTATCTTGGGGTCCAACATTGGCTATATCAAAGCCCAGGTAGGGTGAGATGTTAGCATCCCAAGGGCTAAAGTACCTCTTCTTTGTAGGCCTGGGTTATTACTCTGGGGCAACATGCAAAGTTTATCTATTTTGGGGTTTTTATCATTATCCTGTATGAACTGTACTAGAATTGCTATGATTTGGGGCAATATGCAAAGTTTTTATTTTTGAGTTTTTATAATATTGTGTATGATTTGTACTTGAAATTATTTCCATGTTAGTTGATGTTTTTGTAGGTGTAAGGAGTATGGCGAAAGCTAATCCAATAAATACAAATACAATACAATACTACTGCTATGAAGCATCCTGTGTGCCATTTGTTGCTGGTGGTGGAGTGCGCTATATAAATAAAATGTATTCTTTATTATTATACTGGGTTGGACCAATGATCCATCTAGCCCAGCATCCTGTCTCCAACAGTGGTCAACTTTGGTTGCTTCAGAGAAGTCCACAACAGGTCATAATGGAGTGATCCATTTCCTGCTATTTCCCCGACACTCAGAGGTCTCATCCCCTGACCAACTTGGCTAATAGCCATTCTTTTTGTATAAGATCCCCCCATTGTCTCAGTAAAAGAGCACCCTGTTATTTATCTTCCAAAGCTCCTTGGAGGTAGGGATGTGCTATTGTCACCATTTTACAGGTAGAGAACTGAGTCTTAGTACAGCAGGGATTTGAACTCAGGACTCCCAAGTCAGCACACAAAGCACTGGGTCATCCTTCCCTCTCCTATTGCCCTCATCTCCTGCTTAAAGGGCTGAACGGGAACTGTTCAAAACAGATGCAGCACAGCCACTTGGTGATGTACAAGGCCCCATCAGCTACTACTGAAGTAGGGCACAACAGCCACATCTGCTCTGTTTTACTGAAAGTCACTGATTACCAGGCTACTGACTGATTTTCCCATAGGCTACTGTCAAATAGAAACCACCAGCTACAGCAAAACTATCTAAGCCAGGGTGGAAAACCTCAGGCCCAAAGAGGTCCAATTTAGGCCCGGCCTGGAGTTAATTTTTATTTGGCCTTTTTCCAAATCTTGGATCTGGCCCATGAATCCAGTTGCTATCCTCAAGCACTGAAAAAAAATGAACTTAGGGAAAGGCAGAAGAGATGAGGGCATGCCTCCAAGAATAGGGGATGTATTCATGGCATAGATCCATGATCTGGGCCCTTCCTCTCTTTCCCCCGTAAGTGCCCCTGCCCTCAACTCCTATGTGGTCCTCCGAGGTTATACTCATTTCTGAAGTGGCCTCCAGGAGGGGAAAGGTTCCCCACCCTTGATCGAAGCTGCATTGGTAGAAAAAACCCCTTACAGTCACATATTGCAGGAAAATGTACTTCACACAGTAGCACAGGGCTGGAAGAAACCTCAAGGTAAGGCCTGGTGTGACCCAATCGGTCCTGTCAGGCTTGGTTCGGGAGCTTTCTTGGCCCAAGCTGCTTGGACTTGGGCTGGGCTCCCAGAGGGCAGGAGGCCCACGGTGGTGTCGTGGCACTCCATAGGATGGGGCCATGTCAGAAAAGGGGTGGGGGGGATGCCTTAATCCTGCCCTTTTCTTCATGTGGCCCCACCCCCATGACATATTGGTGCTCCATGGGGTGCGGACACCTCTGTTACATTGGACACCCAGATATGCAACTTTTAGAGAACACTTATGAGAAGTACAGGTTGCAGGGCTGCATTGGCTTCAAGGCACCTGTATTTCTCATAAGCGTCCTCTAAAATGTCCATATCTGGCCACCCTAGTTGGGCCTGGATCTCTCTGGACACAGTTGGGCTTGGGCTGTAAAATTCTTCCTCAAGGATCGTTACCAAGGCACAATTAGCTCATTTCCAATTCCTGGATCTTACCCATGAATCCAGCCTAGGTTCCAGGTGGCTCAATATGCAAATTGTAATGGACACTTATGAGAAATACAAGTTGCAGGGCTGCACTGGAACCAACATTAAAACCTTAAGTGTCCTCTAAAACCTTAAGGCACCAATGCAGGGCCTGCAACATGTATTTTTCATAAATGTCCTGGGAAAATGTGCATATCTGGCAACCCTAATCCAGTTCCGACCTTCAAGTGAGTTCAGGTAGGGAGATGACACGAGGGCATGCACTCAAGGACAGTGGCCGGCATGGATCTATGATATGGACCCTCTCCTTCCTCCTCCCATCCTGAGCATACCCTTTAAGAAACTCCCCTCCCCCCCCCAACACACACACAATTCCTATCCAGCCCATGGAGCAGTATTAGTCCACCCTTGCACTAGATTATCTTTGTTGCTCTTTTCTGAATCCTCCAGCATGTCCTCCTTAAAAAGCAGTGACCAAGACTGGAGACAATACTCTAGTTGAGGCCTAGCCAATACTGAGTCCAGTGGTAAATTACTTCTCAGGTCTTTATACTGCTTCTACTTGTGCAACCCAGCCTTCTATCATAGCTGGGGTTGTCACTTTTCACGGTTTCACCCCGAGACTCCCATTTTGGCTTATGGGAGTCTCAGGGTGAAACCACGAGAGGTGGGGACACTAATCATAGCACATCACTGACTCGTCTTCAGTTTGCTGTAACCCCAAATCCTTTGCCTAACTGAGTAGGTGGTTAGATTGCAGAAGAGGTCGACTGTAGAAGGTGTAGCATGTAAGTACTGCGATGACTCTGCATTGGTAACAGAATAAAACATTGTGATAAAAGAACCAGGCCACTGAGACTGTGGGTAAAAACAAACATGCAGCCGCCACTGCGGTTGCACATCTGGGGATGGTTGGCCGCCCCCACCAGGATCAGGTCGGAGGACGGAATCATAGGTTCCCCTGGCCTGACCCAGTCAGGGATGGGGGGGCACAGAGCGATGTGCAGCTGGCTGGCTGTGCTCCGTGCTGCAGCCAGCGCCCTGCTACAACAGGTAGCCATGCTTGCCGATAACAGGCAGCCATGGCTCGCTGCCATTGCAACCCCCCACGCCAGACCAGGTGGGCGCAAAACCAGACACGCCTGCCTGGTTCGCCCAGCTCTGGCCTGCCTGGGCAGCTCATGGGGCTGAACCATGGGCCCGGTTCGTTCCTGGAATACATTTTCGGCCCAGCCGCCAACCCAACTGGGTTCTGAACTAGGCCCATATTTGCCGGGCCCAGAACAGACACACAGGATCGGCACTGGCCCAGGTGGGCCAGAGCTGGGCAAACTGGGCCCACATCGTTGGGGCCTAATCCTGCAAGGACTCTGAACAGTGGTTCATTTGGGAGCAGATGATATGAAATAGACAGGGCCAGTCCTGATCATATTAGAAAACATCACAGACCAGGAGCTTCAGCAGGAGCTGACGGGCTAATGAAACAAGCACTTGAAGCTGAGAGCGAGACTCACTATGAGAAACCTAGTGATGCAAGAAGCAGCTCCAGGATTTCCGTGGGAGTGGAAACACATTTACAGTCCCAGCAGCAAGGGAGACAGGGGTTGCAGAGGCTGGAGCGGAGCTTAGGCTTATGAGGAGGAGGGACTGCTGAGAAGTGTAGGGCTGTCAGGACCAAGGCTGTACGTTTATCATGGCTGGAGCTGCAGTGACAAATTAGTCCTTGCTGAAGCCTGGCAGAATGGCTTGGCTTTTTATGTCTTTGCCTTATTATTAGATGCTTGCAAGTAACTGCAAAATCGAGAATACTTTGCTCAAAGAGAATGTGCTCTCAAGACTTTTTTCATACCGCTTCACTCCAAAATACATAATCATAGGGTGGAGGAATCTGATCCTCAAAGGTCATCTGGTAATTAGAGAAGGGACAACATTTTTGCAAGTACCATCTGCCTGTGAAGTTTTTACAGCTAGGGCATGCAGAGAGGCATTCTCAGTGGCTGCCCCATGATTATGGGACGCCCTCCCTTTGGAGGTTCATTTAAGCATGAGCCTGTTCATTTTCTGGAAATGCTGTAGCACCTTTTTATTTGGCCAGGTGTTTGGTGGGCAGGGATAAGGTTTGGTGGGTCTGGATGGGGGGTTAGGGGAAGGTTTTTGCAGGCTTTTTCCATTTACAGAAGGACCTCCCGTTTCCACATCCTTTATCCCAGACATGTTTAATATCCATTTCCCTTTATTCTGCAATATGCGTTAGGTCTCTCTCATATCTAGACACCTCTTTAATCCAGAGAAGGAAGAGGTGTGGGTTAGTAGAGGCTATACTGCAATGAGAATTCAAGGGAAGCTGCTGCTGCTGCTGCTGCCCAAATGTGTGTCTCTCACACACACATCTCCTGCCCCCCTGGGGTGATCTCTTCAGTTTGATGCCCTACCACACTTTGGGGTGCCTGCCTATGCTGAAGCCAGTGCCTGCTGCTCCTCTGCAAGTCTGCATGGTGATTGTGTGTGTGTGTGTGTGTCTCTCTCCATATCTTCTCCCCCACCCCCACCGCATTCTCTGCAATTTGAAGCACAACATACTTTGGAAAGCATGTCTCCTTTGCCAGTCCCTGCTGCTTCTTGGTGCCCGCCTGATGCCTGTCAGTCTGTCTGATATTATTATTATTATTATTATAAGTATTTATATAGCGCCAGCGATGTACTGGGTGCTTTACAGAAAATAAGATAGACACGGTCCCTGCCCGAGAGCTTACAATCTAAAGACAGGGGGAGGGGAGACAGGGAAGGGGGAACAGAGGGAGAGACAATCTGCCTCCTGGGAGCATTCTGTGCCACTTGAAGTCTTGTCATACTTGGGCCACCACTGGAAATGGAAGCAAATGAATTTTTGGAAACGAAAATGAATTAACTTGATTGTGCTAGAGATGAGCCTAACCCCACTGACTTGAATCAAAGAATCTGGGATGTCCTCTTATGCAGTTTTATGAGTCTTGTGATTTTAGGAGTCTCCTAAAGCCTACATTTGGAGTTAGCATGGTTGCAAAATTTAGCAGCTTGAAGCCATCTCCAGCTTATTCATTATCCTCTAATGGCAGCTACAGACTCATTAGTGTCTGCAATGATGGATTCTTCCATCCTAAAATTAACATCATTCACTGTGTCTTCCTGAACTGACATGTCACCAAGTGCCAAAAGAAAGTTCCATGCCCCAAAGTATCAATGGTCTCCTCATCCCATATCACTGGTAACATGTATTAGATCTATCTAGGAATGGGAATGTTGCTAATTGAGGCCCTTTCACCATTCTCAGGGCTCAATGACAGGCAGCTCTCTTGGTCACTTCCTGGTCTGTGATACATGATGTCATGAATCACACCAACCTTCACACTTCAACACCAACCTAAACTATGTGCCGTTATCCCCAGGAAGGCGACACAGTGAAGAAACCCCTCTTGGTTCAACAAGGCAGCAACTATGCAAAAAATCCCAGAAGGGAGAACGGAGTGGCAGAGAGAGCTTGATGCCTCCGGCTATTCAGAGCTCCTGGCTCCCTTTGAGTGCACAAAGAGAGGACACAGTTATTGTGTTGGCCTCGGATTAAACAATTATGAGTGTAGAGGCCTGTTCTCAGATTTCTTTGGGGACTCTGCATGCGGGTGTGATTTCATGTTTACAAGCCAGCCTGCTTTGATCCCTTCAGAATGGCAGGCACTTCTATTGTAGTGGGAAGTCTGGATGCCAGGGAAGCTTGTGTTCTTGAAACACAGTCCCGTCCAAAGCTTCTGGACATGATTTTCAGAAGCAACTCAACTACCAATTTGGAGCAGCCAAAGCAAGGCACCTTAAAAAGGCCAGCTCCTTCAGAAAGCACCAGGCACCCATCCCTGGACAGTCTTGGCCTCTATAATCACTGTTTGTTCTCAGGGATAGGGAATCTCAGATGTGGGGAATCTTTTCACTTCTGTGAGCCCACACGTTGAAAATTAGTAAAAGCTCTGCAGGCTGCATAGGAGCTCGGATGCTTAAAAGATGTGCTCAGAATGGGAAAGGAAGGGGTGAGTCCTACACATCATGGATCTATCCTACCAGGGATCCATTCCCTGTCCTTGAGTGCGTGCCCTCATCTCTATTCCTTTCCCCTGAGCTCACGCTTTCAGTGCTTGAAGGGAGGGGTTTTATCCACAGGCAAAATATAGGCATTAGAAAAGGGCCAAATAAAAAACAGCTGCAAGCCAGATTTGGCCCTCAAGCCAAGTGTTCCCTCAGGTGGTAGAGAGCATGCGTTGCATGTATAAGGTCCCAAGTTCAATCCCCAGCATCTCCGATTCAGGCTCTCTAGTAGCACGCCTGGGTGAGGCCTCTGCCAGAGATCCTGGAGGGTCTCAGTAGCACGCCTGGGTGAGGCCTCTGCTGGAAACCTGAGCTGGATTTGAAACCCTGCTGCTGTGTCAGGTTGTGACAATACTGGTCTAAGACAGACCATTGGTCTGCCTCAGTTGGGCAGCTTCTTACACCTCTGCTCTATCTCATTCTATTACTGCCAACATAGTGTCTTCCACAGTCATACCTCTCCCTCTGATCCTTTATATGTCATCTGAGACCCCCATCTTTCTTCTCAGATTACTAACACTTTCATCCTGACCTCCATGTTTTACCCAATGACTTCCAGCTGGGCTGGATTTAGAGGTATACGGGTCCTGCATTGAGGCCTCCACTTGAGGTCACTACACCAAATGGTCCTAGCCTGACCCAACTTCCCAATACATGTGTACAGTCCTAAGTCCCTGCATTCTCTCTACATGGAGGGATTCTCCTCAACCCCATCCTCACACTGATGAAGGGTATGCGTGGAGGAAAGGAGAGTAAAGAAGTCAACCAACATCAAAGGGAGGGCAGGGAGCGACAAGAGAAATAGGTGGTAGGGTTGCCACCTATGCACTTTTTAAAGGAAAACTTATGAAAAATACATGTTGCAGGGACTCTGGTGCCAATGCAGGCCCTACAACATGTATTTTTCATAAGTGTTCCTTACAAATTTGCATAGGTGGCACACTTAGTAGGTGGTGCTACTGCGGCTGCCTTTCATCTCAGTCACACCTGGGCAGCAACAGCAATGCAAGCTCTGTAGTCAAGAGTTGATCTGTTGTTCTTCTGCTAAGAGGGAATACGTATTAGGGATGGGAGAACAGATCGCGTTTCGGGTTCGTCCATTCGGTTCAGCTGCGTTTGGTTCGTCCGTTCAGTTCGGCTGCATTCGGTTCGTCCGTTCGGTTCGGCTTTGTTCGGTTCGTCCGTTCGGTTTGGCAGTTCAGTTAGTTTGCCGGGTTCAGCCGTTCAGTTCGGCCGTTCGGGAAATGTTATGGGTGATTTTTTTGTTTTTTATATGGTTTTTTGGTTTTTTATTGGGTTTTATATGGTTTTCTTTTGTTTTTATTTGTTTTTTTTGTTTTTATATGGGGTTTTTTATTTATTTATTTTATCTAATATTATATATATCTATCTACACTAAATCTAACTACTATTAATTATTCTAAATGCTATGAACTAAATGGATTATCTAATAAGTACACAGGTCTACTCCTACAAACACTAAAACTAAATCACTAAAGCTATCTCTATCACTAAGCTAGCTCCTACAACTACTATCCCTAACCTAATATCTCTCTCTATATATATATATATCTATATCTCTCTATCTCTCTCTATATGGGATGGGGGGGAGGGGAATCACAAACACAAGTTTTCAGTTTAAGGTTTAAGTTTCATTTCAGTACAAAACTGAAATGAAACTTAAAGCAATCTAATAATCCTACTCTACGCCTGCAGTTCAGGAACAGTGACTAGCTCAGAAGGTGTTGGGAAGGGGGGAGGCAGATAGTTTCATTTCTTGCAAGCCTCTCCACCCCTGGTGCCTGGAAGTCTGCTCCTCAGTGACTAGTACTATCCCTCCCTGTCACCTTACAGTGAACCTTTTTTTGCCACCCGAACACGATCCGAACTGACCGAACTGTTCGGCCATTTTGCCGTTCGGTGTTCGGTTCGGTATGTTCAGGTTCAGGTTCGGGTTCACATTCGGGTTCGGTCATCCGAACAGGCCAAGTTCGGGCCGAACTCCGAACTTCTGAACAGCGTTCGCCCATCCCTAATACGTATGCACCCACTGGTCTAGCTCATTCAAAAGGGCGCGAGTATATAATTACTTGACACTGATAAAAGTCTAATGGGCCTATAACAGGCCAAATCAGCAGGGTTGCCTTTTTAAAAAATAGGTACGATAATTGCTGAAGACCAAGAACATGGTATAGAATGAAGCACACTGACAGCAGTTATGCCTCAGCTTCTTTATGGAGCAGAGCTGACTTGGTCTAACTATGGGGCAAGGGAGGAACGTCCCCAGAATCTTTTCCTAAGGACACTTCTGAGGGCTCCCAAAGCCTCCCCTTTGCCAATGTGGCACCAGAATGTCACAGCTGGGTTATGTCAGAAAGGGGGGGTGTCAGGAGGGACCCTCCTCTGGGTAGTTCCCCTCCAGATCAGACTCTAACATCAAGGTCCACGCACTGGGAATTGCTTTACGTGTCAGTTTATTTACAGCATCCACCTTCACCACATATACAACGGTTACAGTTCCAATCCCAGTAGCATCTCATCATGGCAATAGTGCCGGCCCCAGTACAATCAAGCCTCTGGTTTAGCCTTCTTGGCTCCTAGATCAGTTCCCCATCTGCCTTGCAAGCAAATCTCTTGCCAGCATCTGCCTTTCTTGCCTCTTTGCTCCTCAAGCCTGGGCCAGCTAGAGGGTTTTTACTTCCTGGCTGGCTTAGCCACGCCCATCCCAGGTGTCATGGCTCGCCTTG
This sequence comes from Sphenodon punctatus, assembly GCA_003113815.1. Taxonomy (NCBI): domain Eukaryota; kingdom Metazoa; phylum Chordata; class Lepidosauria; order Sphenodontia; family Sphenodontidae; genus Sphenodon; species Sphenodon punctatus. Next base: position 977,880 of record QEPC01006580.1, on the reverse strand, counting down.
ACTTAAAGGGCCAGCACCCAATTGAGCCTCTGCTCTGCTACAGGGTGTGACACTTTGTTTGCCCATGCCCTTTCAGATGTGGCTCTACCCCCTGAAGTGCGTTGTGGTGTCATGACACTCTGTAAGTAGGGTTGCCATAGATGCAATTTTTTCTAAGGCACTTATGAAAAATACATGTTGCAGGTCCTGCAACATGTATGGCAACCATATCTATAAGGGAAGGGATTATGTCAGAAAGGTGCATGACAGAAAGGGGCACCCCCTCCAACATGGCCCTGTCCCCTTCCCAGATTCCTCCAGAGGGAGGTGGCAACCTCAGTGGTACCCCGCTGTCATATTACCTTTACAATTTGTCGAAATCTATGGTTGTGACAAAATTAAGTTGATTGATTGATATTACCTTTACATCCCATCAGTGGGACTCCCCCAATCTTCTCAAGACTATGGAGGTGGAAGGAGCAGCCAATAGGCGCCTGTCTACTAAGACTCAGGTGTAGTAAGCTAAGACACAGGACCATTAAGGTAGTACGAGACCCAGAACCAGCCTTGGCAGAGAGCTACATCTGAACTGCCCAACAGTCAAATGTGGCTCCTGAGTTTGCCCACTCTGGCTATAGCACCTATCACAGCAAGTCTAGTGTCCTTAGGTATTCCTGACAATAGTATAAAATGTACACAATTTAGCATTCTGTCTATAGCACCTTTCCACTCCAAGAGCTGCCATCTTGTAAGGTAGAGCTGGCGCAACATGTTACAGAAGCTGTGTCCTCCCGTGGATCACACTTGAGGTCTTGGTTTACACCAATGACAAGAAAAAAAGACAAACTGAGCTGAAAGAATTTGGTGAGATGGTGACATTCAGTGGCACAAATGACAGTCTCGATCCCTGGTTGTCACTGGACATCTCCCATCATGGATGAAGACAACCCTGCCATTCTAAAAGGACCTTCAGAACAGTAAGAACCGAGTGCTTTAAAGACAGACAGAGCTTCGGTGGAACAAGTAACAAGGTCCATGGTCAGCTACAACCAGCAGCTATTGCCTCCTCAATGTCACCCCAAGGCCACAAGCCGTGCTGAAGCCAGTGGGCCTTTCTCAGGACTCTGTAACATGGAAGGTCGGACACACACCCAGGGGTTTGGTAGCTAGAAACTAATGAGAAATACAGAACCCCAAGGTGCTTAATGCAACAGGAGAGGTGTGAACATGGAGCTGACAGCTGGGCTTATCTACAGCATGAGCATAGGCTCCAGCCCTGTAGTCTGAGCGCCTTATCAGAGCTCAAGAAGTGTTAGTTTTTGAAACACTACTGGCTAATCTGCTGGTGCTGACAAGCGACAGTTAAAATATCCTGCCCTGCTGGCAGGGACCCATGATACCCGCACTCTACTGCAAAAGAACGTAGCTATTTCCAGGGGCTTGGCTCAGCATGGAGAGTATTTTCTGGGAAAGCAGAGGAGGAGTGTTTTCAAATTAAGAACAGCAGGGTGATAACATCACGGCAGCCAGTTGCTAATAAAGGGAAGATTAACAAGATCAATCTATGACAATCTTCCTCCTACCACATAACATGGAGATCTCTCCCACTCAACCCAGCCAGAGTTGGGTTCATCCCAAAGCCTCATGATCATGACGCAACCACAACTAGGATCTGGTCACTATAGCATGAAGCGCTTCCCTTCCATTTGAGATGGGCAAGGATGGTTGTGTGCCTGTGACCCAGGTGTCAATCTGTGTTTGACAACTGGGTCACTCTGTGACAACTGCGTTCCTCTCTGTGCCCACTCCAGAGAGACCAGGTCTCTGTTAACCTGCAGCTGGCTCCTGGAACTGAGGATCCAGTGATTTGTGAACTGGAAGTTGCCAGTTCAGCCTCGATGGTTGGCCAAATGGAAGTTGTCACTCAGAGGTAGAGGGTGTAAACAACATATAGGTACAGGAATGGGTACATGTAGATTTAAAGACCAGCACAGACCATACGCTCATCTAACCTGATCTTTCCCTTCCCACTTCCCCTCCCCCTGCCATACCACAGGCCAAAAACTCCATCCAACTATTCATGTATCAAGCCCCAACCATTTGACTGAATTATAAGCATGTGCTTGAGAATTATTATTTATATTTGTTATATTTATGAGCCACCCCCTCATGCCTACGGCATCCCGGGGCGGCTTACAACACTAAAAACACAACAATAAACTATCAAAATTTAAACACTTCTAAAAACATCTCCCCACCCTCCCCTCCGAAGGCCTGGGCGAACAGCCAGGTCTTGCAGGCTCGGCGGAACGCCAGCAGACCCGGGGCCAGGCGAGCTTCCTCCAGGAGGGAATTCCAGAGTCACAGCCTGGCCACTGAGAACGCCCGTTCCATTATGGCCCCCCGCCTAACATGGGGGACCTCCAGGAAGGCGCCCCCGGTAGACCGCAGGGATCGGTCTGAGGCGCGGAGGGTGAGGCGGTCCCGGAGGTATGAGGGGCCGAGACTGTGTAGGACTTTATAGATCAAAAACAACACCTTGAATCTGGCCCGGTACGATATAGGCAACCAGTGCAAAGTGCGGAGCACAGGTGTTATGTGCTCCCACCAACCCGTCCCTGTAAGGAGATGGGCCGCCGCATTCTGCACTAGCTGCAGCCTCCAGACCAGAAACAGGGGGAAGTCCCACGTTGCAGTAGTCCAGCCTCGAGGTGATGAAGGCATGGATGAGTGGGGCCAGGTCGGGCCTGGAGATATATGGACGGAGCCTCTGTACTAGATACAGCTGGCGGAAGGCGGCTTTAGCCACTGCCTCCACCTGCCAATCCAGACGGAGGTCCGAATCCAACAGCATCCCCAGACTCCGAACCTGCTGGGCTACAGGAGGACAGACATCCCCACACACCGGAGGAGCCAGCACCCCCCTCACCCTTCCCACAACTATCACCTCTGTCTTATCGGGATTAAGTTTCAGTCTGCTCTGCCACATCCAATCCACCACGGCCTCCAAATGTTGGGAAAGTATCGAGACAGCAGGACCTGGGTCAGTTGAAAATGAGAGGTACAGCTGAGTATCATCAGCATATTGGTAACAACGCACCCTGAACCCTCTCACGATCTCCCCCAGGGGCTGCATATATATATTAAATAATAATGGAGACAGAATCGAACCCTGCGGAACGCCGCAGGTCAAGGCCTGGTAGCTTGATGTTTCAGCCCCCAACACGACCTGCTGGCTTCTCCCCAAGAGGAATGAGCGGAACCACCCGAGGACGGTTCCGTCCAGACCCCCCAAGTCTCGCAGCCGTCTCAGCAGCAGCCCATGGTCCATGGTGTCAAAAGCGGCAGAGAGATCTAGCAGGATCAGAAATGTTGAACATCCTGCGTCCATCTCCCGGCGGAGATCGTCCACCAAGGCCACCAACGTCATCTCAGTACCATAGCCGGGGCAGAACCCAGACTGAAAAGGGTCAAGGAAACCGATACTATCCTGATGCGCCTGGAGCTGCAGTGCCACTGCCCGTTCAATAACCTTCCCTAAAAAGGGAAGATTAGAGACAGGGCGGTAGCTGGCGAGTGCACCCACATCTAGAGATGGCTTCTTCAGAAGGCGGCACACCACAGCCAGGGGCGGATTGGGAAATCAAAGTGGCCTGGGAGAATATAGTCTTAGCCACCGGCGTGCCAGAAATGGGCCAAGGGGGTGTGGCTTGGGGGAGCGTGGCTTGGGGGGCGTGGCTTGGGGTCGGGCAGAGTGCACCAGATTTGGGGCCTATCAGAGCTGAGTCCCCAGACTCAGATTCTCAGCAGCCTGGCAGGGGTGAGTGGGAGGTTATGGGGGG
>QEPC01006580.1:946983-973323 GCA_003113815.1 Sphenodon punctatus | reverse complement strand
CATGCGGTGTGACCAGTCCAGAGGTGCTGCTATCACACACACAAGACACCCAAAATGCAGCTAGCTTATTAAGTGCATTATGCCATGAAAAGAGACATATAACCAGTTCAGTTGTGCCCCCATAATCAGTTCATGCTGCCCCCACCCCATAACCAGTTCATTTGTGCCCCTGCCCCCATATAATAATCAATTCACGCTGCCCCCACCAATAACCATTTAATTTGTGCCCACAGGGCAGCGTGAATTGATTATATGGGGGCGCAAATGAACTGGTTATGGGAATGCGGGTTTAAAGACAGTATTCCTGTTAGCAATAACTTCATTAAGAAGAGTTAGTGAAATAACAGCCATAATAATATCAGAACCATATTTGCAGATTTATTTTCCAAGATAGAATAGATACTGCTTTACATCCTAAATTCCTACCTAAGATAGTAGTAGAAGTAAGACAGTTGTGAGAATGTGGCCCTTTTTACATGGGCCTCTCCCAGCCATGAACACGCAGATTTCTGTGTGTTCATGAGTGGGGGAACCCCATGTGAACAACGCGGTGCATGCGCCCATGGTGAGTGGGGGTACGTGCGTGCCTGCCTAACACGCATCCCCACTCACACACCCCCACTCATCCCCACGCACTGAGCAACCAGGGGAAACGGTGTTTACTATGTGGGTGTGAATGAGTGGTGGGGGAGTGGGGATGCGTGTGCAGCTGTGTACATGCCCCATCCACGCGCTGGCGCGCCGAAGGACTCCCCACCCAGCAGAGCCATGTAAAAATATCATGTGAGGAGCCACTCGAAGAAAAACAGAAGGTTGCTACCTTGTAAACAAGGTTCTTTGAGATGACTCCGAACATTCTCACAACAGCCACCCTTCCAGCCCCACATGGAATTCTTTTCTTATATTTCTAGAAAGGGATGGAAGGAACTGTCATTCTGAGGGGGAGAGTCAGTGCTTTTTATACTAGAGGAGCTTGAGACCATCATGTGGTCTATTATTTGAACAGGGTGATCATGCACAACCCAGTTGTGAGAATGTTGGGAGCCATCTCGAATAAACTTTTTTACAAGGTAGCAACCTTCTGATCAGCACATGGGGAGGAGCTGTTTGTAAACAAACAGTGTTAGCTCCCAGCCCAATCTAGGACTGGACCCAGGGAGGGGAGGAAGAATCACTTATTGGGGGAGAAGCTGGCTGCAGCCTGCTGCCCAGCTAGGCAAGTGTGGGGCCCCAGCTGGCCGCAGGGTGGACCTGGAACAACGGACAGTGGGACAGGCCCTCTGGACCGGACTGGCCCCCCAGGAACCCTCCCGGTGGGTTCAATGGCCAATCCGCCCCTGACCACAGCCTCCTTGAGACTGGGCGACAGCCTCCCCTGCTGGAGGGATGCGTTGACCACCCTCACCAGCACAGTCCCCACGTCTCCCTGGAGGCTTTCACCAACCAGGACGGGCATGGATCTAATTCACAAACTGTGGCTCTAACAGACCCCAGGACATTCATTGCATTGACTGGCGTCACTTCCCGAAACTCCTCCCAGAAAGATCGACCAGATGGTGCCTCCAGAACCTCGTGCTCCTCACCCACTGCTTCCAACCCGGTGTCAAAGTTACTCCGGATCTGAGCGATCTTGTCTGCGAAGTAGATGGCAAACTCCTCACAGCGGGCCTGGGACAAGTCCCCGTCCAGGCGGAGGGAGGCCGGACTGACCAGCCCCCGCACCACCCGAAACAGCTCCACTGGACACGACTTCGCAGACGCTATGAGGGCAGCAAAGAACTCTTTCTTTGCTGTCCTCACAGCTTCAACATAGGACCACAAATGGGCCCTATGGAGAAGTCGATCAGATTTGGAGCGAGTCCGATGCCGACATCCAGTCTTGGCTTAAAGACCGCAAGCAATGGAGAACCTGTCATATTGCTAGTCTGCTTGTCCTGATGATTAATAATTGTTGAATTTTTCGGAAGCATGGGGAAAAAACATTTTATGTATATTTATCGAAAAGACTAAATTGATCAAAGATGAAGACAAAGTAGTCCAGATGAAATCTTTTATTGGACCAAACTCTGTTGGTGAGAATATGCAAGCTTTCAAGCCACACAGGGGCCTTCCTCCAGTATGTAAAAAGTCAGAACCATAGACCGAGCACATGCCAGGCAGGTGTATACATGATAGAAAATACTAGAGAGACGGCTGTAGGAAGGAGGTTGTAGAGTGAATGGTAACTAGCATTTCAAAATGTTTAAATACAGTAAGGGAACACAGCAGATATAGGTGTCAGCGACAAGTTGTCTGTTACACATTTCTATAGTGGGTTATAGAGCCCAGGTCTTTAGTTAGTCTATTGTTTTTGGTATCCAGTTGAGATGAATTTCAGTGCCCAGGCCTGTCTTTTCAAGGTGTTGTTCAGGCTCCCTTTCAGGACAACGAATGAGAGATCAGAAATAGAGTGGTCATTCTGGAAAAAAGTGAACACCCACAGTTGATTCCGTCTTTGGCCATAATCATAACCTTGTTTCCTAAAGCCCCCCACCCCCCAAGTGCTTGCTCTGACGTACACTCCTGGCATGCATTCATTTGGTTTATCATCTGAGTGTTGGTTTTCCCCATAATATTTAAATGTTTGAAATGCTAATGACCTTTTTCGTAACAGCTTCGAAGTACATACTTTCATACATTCACAAACACCATCAGAAGCTGGTCCATCAAAAAGACCTCATCTAGATTACTTTATTTACATCTCTTACATTTGGTATCAACACAGCAACTGCACTCGAATCTGTCAAGTAGATTTTTGGTTCAGAAAATATAAACTGGCTGTAGTTAACACACCAATGGGATTACTGGGGACAATCCACAGCTCTCAAGACTGTGGTTCCAAACTGCCTGAAACAGTTACCATCAGGGTGAGAGGTGGTGGTTCAGGACAGAAGAAAAGCAGAGATCAGAATGAGTCAAAACAGATCACAGACAGAGATCAGAGAGAGACTTGGGCACAGGGACAGATTGGAGACTCAGGGCAGATATAAATGGATAGAGGAGCCAGTCTGGGACTCAGGACAGAGACTCAGAACAAAGATCAGACAGGAACAGAATGTAAGCAGGATGTTCCACCTAGCTTCCTGTTGCTTCCACCCAGACATATATACTAGCTGGCAGTGGTTACCACTGGCCAGACGTGTGGTGAAATGGTGGTGCAGTGGCTCCAGGAACCCCAGGGGTGAGGGTATGAGACCCAGCTCCTCAACTCCACTTGCAGCAATAGAGCTAATTGAAAGCTCATATTGAGAAGGATCTGACTCTTCCATAGGACTAGATAAGTATACCAAGCAGCCAGATGCACCCTTCAACCTGGGCGTTTCACACACAAGCCCCTTATGGACCAAATTGTATACTTTTATTCCGATATCACACATACCCCAAACAATACACCCACAGGACAGAATGTGACTCATGACAGCCTAATGCCTGGCTCAGTGTGTGGGAAGGACATTTTGACCCTATGATTCTGTAGCTGCTACATTCTTAGGTCAGTGATTAAAGAAACCATTTTATCAAAACCCCTCAGCGCTTGGCATTTGCTCGGTGGTTTGTTAATGACAAACGTCAGGATGTGTTCTCCATTCGCCAGCAGAGGCCACCGCACACTTCATTAAGCACAGAGGCTACAGGACCAGAATGAACTGCAGAGGTGGCTGTAAAAAAAAGTTCCTCTCCAAGCTCAAACCAGCTGAAAGACATGGGTTCTAGCTAGCTCCCACAATCCACTTCATCTCACTCCTGCAGTGGGTCCCCTAGGAGCCAAGACCCCACTGGGGTAGATTTTCCTATTTGCCCACCCTCCAGGAATTAAAGATTAGTCTCAAGGATCCTACTACATGTAACTCGGGAGGAAAAAACTCACAACAATCACAGAGAATTCTCAAAGGGGAATCAAATTTACCTTGTTACCAGCTTCTCATTTAGCTTCAGAGATTCCTGGAGACTCTCCTCCACAGCCCATGCTTATCAGGTTGCAGGAACTGGACCTTCATTTCCAAAGTGTTCCACATTGGATGTGGTTCCTAAAGCCATTATGTCACGTGATGAAACTAACAAAAATATGTGCACAGTGCAGCCAGAGCAGGCAACCCCAGCAGCCAGCTATATATTTTTTTACCCCTGTTTCTGCTACATCCAGACAGAGGTGGGGTCTTGCAGAGCACTGGCAGGGCCTCAAAGGGGTGCTAGTGCTCAGCCCTGGTACAAGTTAAATCCTGGCACCCCCTTAATAACTTCCATAGGCCAATTCAGCTGAATTTGGTCAAGGGTCAGAATGCCAGGCTCCCTGGGGCAAAAGGCCCTGTCTCCTGGCCGAAGCACCATGACATCACAGCACTCCAGGAAGGCCAGGCTGCAGCAGGAAAAGGGTAGGGGGATGCCTTAACCCCACCCCTTTCCTGATGTGGCCCCACCCCCTGGAGTACCGTGATGTCACAGTACTCTGGGGGACATCCCCTGGTTATATTGGGCTGATGCTGATGCTGCCTAGGAACGCCGATGGGGCTGGAACAAAACTAAGCCTGAGCAGCTGTGAGCAATCTCTGTCTGTGCCTGCTCACCACGTCCTGTGTCCAGGTTCTAGTGCTGTGAAGGAGCACAGAATGCTCAGAAGCTGTGAACAGGTATGTTTGCAGCTGTTTGGGGCTAGCTTGGATCCAGGCTTGCCCCCGCCCCCCCCTCCCGAGCAGCAGCATTATGCCTGCTCCCTGCAGAGGCACTGTGGCACTGGGGAAAGTCTGCACGAACACCTCAAACATACTGTCAGGATTTGCTGGTGGGGCTTCACCCCATTAGCCCCTATGGATGAACCACCACTGGGTAAATCCATTTAACCCAGTGAAAGTTATTATTTATTTCTTTATGTGTATAAACTGGGGGTGACCAGACCTATGGTATACATCCACTTGATCCAGACATTAACCTCATTTGATCCACTGGGACCCCTCCTGGGCTCCTGCTGGCTCTGCTGCTCCAGGCTGGTTCCCCTCTTGCTAAGTTCCAGCTCCTGGGCACCTCAGCAGCTAGTCTCAGAAGTGGAGAGGTGCACTCCCCTTTTGAGAGAGCCTTTCTTCCCACTTTGGAGGAGCCCGCCTAGCCCGTCTCCTTCCCAGAGACACTCCCTGAGGTGCAGGTCCTATTCTTCTCCCCAGAGGCGATCTCTAAGAGCCTGATCCCTCTCCTACATTGTGATTTACTGGAGACTAGCTTGTGATCTACCAGTAGATCACAATCTACCTCTTGGCTGCCCCTGATTTAAACATATATCCTGCTCTTTCCCTAAGGCTCAGGGCAAATAGGTTAGGCTTGTCTAAATGGGGAAATGAATCTAGATCAACTAAGGAAGTGAACTTGGATTAGTTGATCCAGTTTGAGACCCATGTGGGCACTCCTAATTCTGATTAAGAGCATCTTATTCTGTTTTACCTGGGCAGTGTGATCCTCTGTGAGGATAGAGTCCGTTTTAGTGAAGGACTCATGCCCATGCTAACTGCAAACACAGGACTATCCCCCCTAGAGGATCATGCCCTAAATCAATTAGGACAGTGGTTCCCAATAATATTTTGCCTACATAACTCCATTTTGAGTCTTAAATATAATCGGAGACCTGTGTTCACTGGGTTTTCCTCATTGCCGCCAATGGGGAAAGTGCAGTATACACAGGTCCCTGATCCGGTCTGCAGATGACACAGCTCTACTTGAGGTCCTGACCCAAAGTTTGGGAACCTTTGAGTTAGGAACAGAGTTAAGGCTTGAGCAGGATAAATCACTTTAGGGGTTCACTCCTCCACCATTAAAGTCAATGGGAGCTACACTGTTGATATTAATAGATGGAAGCATAATCTGGTTTAGCTAATTCATACCAAACTTCTAGCTAGATAATAAGTCCTTACTCTGCCCTGAGACATGTCTAGCCAAGATCAGAATCTGGCGCATAGTCCTTCCCAGTAAGAATCACCATTCGCAGGCTGTATCACAGGAGTCAGATTAACAGACTCAAGTGCAATCTCAGGCCATTTCATCGTCCTTCCTTAACACTATCTCCCCGCTGGGCTTCATTAGCGTCAGCAGAATGTGATAAATGGGTCTGACAAAGCTAATACAAAGCCTTTGCCATCAAAACCCAACACTCCAGAACAACCTCCGACCTGCTGTTAAACTCCACAAAGAGCCGTCATCCTCTGGGCGCCGCACCAAGCTCTTCTCACTGCCGTGTGCCAGACAAAGGTCCTCCGTGCCCAGCGGGATAGAAGGGAAAACCTCCCCAGGAATATCAGCCAGCGTCAATGGTGGCGGGAGGTGAAGCACAGTCTGGGGACCCCAGAGAGGGGCATAAATGTGACTGCTTCGCGCCCTGCAGTGCCACAGAATTAAACAGGGGGGAGACCTGTTGCAGCAAAGACTCTAAGATTATTAATCCTTTCAGCTTCCAAACGTGTTTAAGGAGCCCAAATCCTATTTTTTTAAAAAGCACTTTAGATCCTAGTCACACATAACAGTTGTTCCAACTGGAGCAACTTGTTCCAGGGGCAAAGGGGGTTCCAAGGACAGTGAGACTGTACTAATCCGGAGCAAACAACTCCTCTGGTCATCCGGAGCAAATTGCTCTATGGGGAATTATCCACGTGGACAAGGGAGCTGCCAGTTGCACAGGTGATACTCAGGATTTAGCTTTCAATGCCCCCCAAATGAGAAAAATAAATAAATCCCAATCTCAATAGGCCTTAGATAGCGATTCCAAAACTGTTTGTCTGCGTCACCCCATTTTGAGAATTAAATATAATAAATAACCCTGTGACCTCAGACGGTGAAGACACGCAGAACAGCACACCAGATAGGGTGCAACCTCACTTAGGGTCCTAACCCTCAATCTCCTTAGGCAACTCATAAGGGCTTACATCTCATTGAAGTCAATGGGATTTAGGTGTTTAAGGGGTAGATTTTCTAAAGTGATATTTGGGTGCCTAATTCCTGTTGACTTTTAAAGGGAGCTTAACACCTAGAGTTGCCAGCTCCTGTCGTGGTTATATCCTGAGATTCCCATAGGGCAAAATGGGTGAAACCATGAGAAGTAGCAAGCCTATCAGCACCTAAGGGGCATTTTAATTAAATTTTATTTATTTATTTATTTATTGACATTTATACCCCACCCTTCCTCAAAGGCTCAGTGCAGCTTACAAAATGCAATTAAAAAACATTAAAAATACAATCTCCACCCCAAAACCCCAAACCACTCCCAACAACCTCCCATCTAATCCCACTCCCTATCCCTGCAGTGCTTACCAAATGCTTAACCAATAATATAAGTTGTACACTGCCTTCAAAAGATGCCCAGGCCCGGACTCCGACAGACCTCCAGGCGAAGGGAGTTCCACGACATTAGGGCAATGAACAAGAGTAATTGGGGGAACCCACAGGAGGGCACCTCCAGCCGACCACAGGGGCCGCGACGGCATAGGGTAGGAAAGGCGGCCTTTCAGATACATGGGTCCCAGGCTGTTTAGGGCTTTAAAGGTCAAAACCAGCACCTTGAATTCTGCTGAGAAAAGCTATAGGCAGCCAGTCCAGACTCCAGAGCACTGGTGTAATGTGCTCCCGGAGACCTGTCCCTGAAAGGAGCCGGCCGGCCACTGCATTCTGCACCAGTTGCAACTTTAAGGGCAGCTCCAACGTAGAGTGCATTGCAGTAATCCAGCCTTAGGATGATGAAAGCATGGATGGCAGTGGCCAAGTTTGAATCATAAAGAAAAGGTGCAGCCTCCCCACCAGATGAAGTTGGTAAGAAGTGTCACAACCTGAGAATCCTGGTGCAGCAAGGGGTCTAGAAGCACTCCAAGGCTGTGAACCTCAGTGACCAAAGGGTGTCAGACCTCATCAATAACAGGAATCCCAATTCCCCCCAGGCCACGGGGCTGGACAACCATCATCACTTCAGTCTTATCAGGATTCAGCCTCAATTGGCTCATTCTCATCCAGTCCCCAACAGCAGCCAAGCATTGGGTAAGCACCGAGACTGCAGGGCCTGGGTTGGATGAAAAAGAGAGGTAAAGCTGAGTGTCATCAGCATATTGATGGCACTGCCCCAAACCTCCGAATGACCTCGCCCAGTGGCCTAATATACACGTTGAGAAAGAGCGAAGACAGAATAGAACCCTGCAGGACCCCACACGGGAGGTCCTGAGAGAACAACGATGAGTAATCACCCATCACCACTCTCTGGGACCTCCCAGACAGAAAGGAGCGAAACCACTCAAGAGCGGCCCAATGCACCCTCACCAAATCCCGCAATCATGTCAACAACACTTCATGATCAACAGTATCAAAGGCCTCCGAAAGATGTTCAACAGAGTAGAATTTCCCTTGTCAATCTCCAGGCGCAAGTCATCAACCAATGCCACAAGCGCAGTCTCCGTGCCATACTCAGGATGAAAGCCCGACTGAAACGGGTCCTGGAATCCAATGACATCGAGGTGGACCTGAAGCTGTTGTGCAACCATCTGTTCAATAACCTTCCTTTAAAAAGGATGGTTAGAGACACTGACAGGCCGATAGCTGACTGGAGAGTCAGCATCCACAGATGGCTTCTTAAGCAGGGCTGGGCAACTGCAGTGTTTTAAGGACGTCTGACACCCTACCCTCCCAAAGGGAGGTGTTGACAACCCCAACCAGCAACGGCCCCAATGTCTCCCAGCTGTCTTTCACCAGCCAGGATGGGCAAGGATCTAATTCACAACTGGTTGCCCTAGCACCGCCTCCACATTGGTGGGTGATATCGATTGAAACTGATCCAAATAAGCAGGGCAAGACAGAGCTTCCATAACCCCAAACTCCAATTCTGCAGATAAAATGGCAGCACCTTAGTCATGGTGAATACGAGTGATTTTGTCTGCAAAGTAATTCATAAAAATGTCACAGTGGGCTGTTCCAGGCAGAGACAGGCCGTTTTGACCAGGATCCTCACCCCCCAGAACAGCTCCGCTGGATGAGACTTTGCAGACACTATGATAGCCGAGCAGAAAACTTTCTTTGCTGCCATCACAGCCACAGCATAACCCTTTAAAAATGATCTATGTTGCAGTTGGTCAGCTTCAGCCAGCACAGGCCAAGCACCACCTGTGCTCTAACTGCCTACCCTCCTGCTTCAGCTGCCTCAGGTCCTCCGCATACCAGGGGTACCTATGCTGCCGCGGTGGAAGCAGACGCCTGGGTGCAACCGTGTCGATGGCCATGGTCAAGATGTCATTCCACAAAACGACAAGGTCATCGACAAAGTAGCTGCTAAGATCAGTAGGTAAATCCCCCAGAGTATTCTGAAAACCAGTCGGATCCATTAGCCTCCAGAGGCAGACCAACCTAACCAGTCCACCACCCCGATGAGGGCATAGGAAGGATGGGATCTGGGCTTTCATAAGGTAATGGTCCAACCACGACAACAGTGTGATAACGACACCTCCGATAATCAGAACCCCCCATATCCAGGCTGGAAAAATCACCTTAGAACAGGGAGGAGGAACATATCTCTCTGGGGCCACTTTTGAAATGAGTAAATGCCTGTGGGATAGATAAAGGCTCAGGGCAAGGGCAAGGGCAGGGCAGGCAGGAATTGAAGAACTGTGCTCCAGGTGGGGGGAGCAGAGGTGGTGGGGTATGTGCTCAGAAACAGAGGAGCTGAGACAGAGGCGAATGAAGGAAGGCGTGGCATGCCCTTGAAGGTACGGAATGGATCAGATTTATGAAATGAAAAGGGGTTGCATAAGAAAAGATCATGGGTTATATTTGGTCCACAGGCCTGAGGTTTCCCACCCTTGCCTTAGAAAATATTATTTTAGAAATGTTACCCTCACATTCTATCATTTATTATCTCTGTGGCCAGGAAAAATCGCCCCAACGAGGCAATAACCAGTCAGTCTTTGCAGCTGTTAGCAAGAGGCTGCTGTCCCCATGGCTACCTAGCCCCGTTCCTTACTCTAGAAACTCTTAACCTACAGCCCTTTGGAAAGGGACAGTGCCCCCCACTTGCATACTCAAGGCATAGCTGGCAGTGGCTTTATACAGTCTCCCCATTGTTCTTGTTCTTCCGGTCACAGTGATGAGACATCAGTCCCAAGTACTTTACTCTCATTAGTCAGGAGTGAGCTCTGCCTGGCCACCCGTTAGCACTCTGTACTCACAGGAGGAGGATTTATTAATATCCATTACTGAGTCTCTGCTCTTGCCGATCCCTCTCAGGCAGGCTCTAATTTCAAATGCTGGAGCAATTTCTCTAGCTCTGCTGGACTGACACTGCTATAGGTGGGAGGCTAATTTGATTCACTCTCTAGTGCTTTGTATAGACTAGTATTGCTGGCAGTCCTTGTCACTGCCTCTTCTTCTTTGGCTCTGAATTATTACTTCCACTCATAGGTTGCGGGAACAGAATGGCAACCCACCCTCACCGTTCCCAAACTTGAAAATTGTACGGGAGTCCCATAAATGTATCCCCACAACGTTTGGCATACTTACTATCCCCTCAAGCAACTCATGGCCTCTTTCAAAATGGTGGCCACAGCATACCTCACAACACACCAAGTGCATAGAGAGGGACAGAAGCCACACCATTGGCCCCAGAAGCCACACCTTCAGGTGCAAAACCACCCACCCCAGTGCACAAATAACCCCACACCTTGAGCAATCAATCCAAAACCCAGGGGCGTAACCAAGTTTGGGCGGGGGCACTGTGCCACCTCATTCAAGGCCAATCCCCCCATTAGTTTTTATTCTCTCTCTATCTGCTGTTGTCCTCCCCTTAAATGTGCCCCCCCCAACAAAGGAAAGTGCCCCCATTTGAGAGACCTTGGTTACACCACTGCCAAAACCACCACTCACAATGCACCAACACCACCCCACAAGAAAATGCCACTGTTATTCCACACAGCGCCATATCATTCCACTAATTTCCTATGACACACTCCTTGTCATTCCACTCAGGGTCTTGTCATACCACCCATTCCCCATTGCCTTCTTCTTATTTTACCCATTCACTTGTCATTCCATCTACTACCTGTGATCATCTTGTTGTAATTCCAACTAATCTTTGGTCATTCCATTATCTGCTCGTCACCTCTTTTTTGTCATTCCACACAATCACCACCGCCCTTGCTTCACCCACTCCTTTGTCATTCTACTCAGTCCCATAGTCTCTTCATTGTCAATCCATCCTCTTATTCTAGCTCTCCTGCTTATCATGCCACATAATAGTTTCTTGTCATTCCATCAACTCCCTAGTGTCCTCTCAAGTGCTTATCTTGGGACGCAACTAGGAAAAAAAAGTGTCTGAGACTAGGATACATCATCTCTCTCTCTCTCTCTCTCTGTCTCCTGAAAAAGGGACTTTGCCCCTTTGCAGGAGGGACAGTGGGATTCAACACCCAAAGAGGGACTGTCCCTCCTGAATAGGAACTGTTGGGAGGTATGCCAATGGATGTAGAAAGAACCGCTTTGAAGTGGCAGGGATACTCTAACCTGCAAACTCTGGGGTGACTCTAGTCCTCAGAGATCAGGGTTACCATACCTCCCCTTTAAAAGAGGATGCTTATGAAAAATACATGGTGCAGGGCTGCATTAGTTGTAGCCCTGCACCATGTATTTTCTATAAACATCCTCTTTTAAAGGGGAGGTATGGTAGTCCTATCCGAGACTGTAGTTTAGAGAACTTCCCCCCCATCACACACAGATTTCTAAAAAGGGGAAGAGCCACAGTCAGCAATGGCATCAGCCAGTTGCTTTGTTTGGACATGCTTTTATGGCTAGCGTTGCCACCTTCAGTTGTTTTTTTACCTGACACTTCCATTTTGGTCTATGGGCGTGTCAGGTAAAAAAACCACTGCAGGTGGCAATGCTATTTGAGGTAGGGTGAGTAAAAGCAGGCCAGTAGGGAGGCATACTCAAAGTAAAGAAGGCCCAGTGGGTTCTTTACTCAATACACAAAGCACTTTATCTATTCAGCATCCGCAAAATCCCATCCAGCGGAGCTTTTCTGGGTTGTGCGGTGGCTGGTCAGTCTGGCCTCCCTCAACCTTGGAGTGGAGTCATCTACTGCTCGCTGTGACATGTTTGTGGATTAATTTGTGGATAATATCGCTCGTATTCACCATGACTTCAACTTCGCACTTATTACACTAGGGGAACCAGAGGCTATGGAAGCTCTGCCCTGTCCTGTTTTATGGGATCAATTTCAGTCAGTGACACCTGCTGATGCGGCAGATGTTCCTGGGGCTGTCAGGGCCACTTCTTGTGAATTAGATCCTTGTCCATCCTGGCTGGTTAAGTTCTGCTGGGAGACAATGGGGCCATTGCTGGCTGGGGTGGTCAACGCCTCCCTGCGGGAGGGCAAAGTGCCGGGCTGTCTCAAGGAGGCGGTGATGCGGCCTCTGCTCAAGAAACCATCACTTGACGTTGACTCCCCCACCAGCTATTGGCCAGTCTCTAACCTTCCCTTTTTAGGGAAGGTTATTGAGCGGGTAGTGGCTCAGCAACTGCAGGGGCATCTTGATTGCATCAGTTTTCTTGATCCCTCTCAGTTGAGCTTTCATCCAGGGTATGGCACTGAGGCTGCGCTTGTGGCTTTGGTAGATGACCTGCGCCAAGAATTGGCTTGGGGTCGTTTGATCCTACTGATTCTATTAGATCTATCGGCTGCGTTTGATACCATTGATCATGAGATGTTGGCGATGCACCTGTGGGACTGTGCAGGGGTGGGCGGGACTGTTCTTGAATGGTTCCGCTCTTCCCTGACCAGAAGAACCCAGCAGGTGGTGCTCGGGGTTAATTTTTCATCATACTGAAACCTGTCGCGTTGAGTCCTGCAGGGTTGTTTTGTCCCCTCTTCTATTCAACGTGTATACGCAACTGCTCAGTGAGGTGATTAGGGGGTCGGTGTCATCAATATGCTGATGACACCCAGCTGTACCTCTTTTTTTCAACAGACCCAGGCCCGGCAGTCTCAATGCTTACTCGGTGTTTGGCGGCTGTGGGGGACTGGATGAGGACTA
The DNA here is from genome assembly GCA_003113815.1 of Sphenodon punctatus. NCBI lineage: Eukaryota > Metazoa > Chordata > Lepidosauria > Sphenodontia > Sphenodontidae > Sphenodon > Sphenodon punctatus. The sequence goes on along the minus strand of QEPC01006580.1, from coordinate 960,253 downwards.
ATCAACCGAGGCTGAATCCTGACAAGACAGAGGTGATGTTAGTGGGTAAGGCGATGGAATTGGCGGCCCCCATTATTGATGGGGTCTGCCCTCCATTGGCCTCTCAGGTATGGAGTCTGGGGGTGCTCCTCGATGCGCAGCTCCACCTGGATCTCGCGGTTGTGGTGAGGAGTGCTTTCCACCAATTACATCTGGTGCGACGGCTTCGGCCATTTGTTTTGGACTCTGACCTGGCCACTGTCATCCATGCTTTCATCACCTCTAGATTAGGCTATTGTAACACACTCTACATGGGGCTACCCATGGTGATGGCTCAGAAATTGCAGCTGGTGCAGAATGCGGCGGCCTATCTGTTAGTGGGACTGGGCCGCGGGGAGCATATTACACCAGTGCTCCGTTTTCTGCACTGGCTGCCTGTAGTTTTCAGGGCCCGATTCAAGGTCTTGGCCTATAAAGCCCTAAACGGCCTGGGCCGTGCCTATCTGCACGATCACCTCACTCCCCGCGTCCTGGATCAGCCCTTGCGGTCATCTGGGGGTGCCCTGCTTGAGGTCCTTCGAGTCTGCCGGGGGGCCACGCAGGAGAGGGCATTCTTGGTGGCCACACCGCAGCTGTGGAACTGCCTTGCAGTAGGGGCCCAGTTGGCCCTGGATCTTCCCTCCTTTCGGAGAAGTTGTAAGACCTGGCTGTTCCGCCAGGCATTTGGCGGGGGAGATGGGTGTGGGGGCGGGGAGTTGGGTTTGGGGGGGGGGGAATGAGTTATTTTCCCCTCCCTTTTATGTGATTTTAAATTTGTTGTTTTTAGTAATTGTAAGCCGCCCTGAGCTGCCTGTGGCAGGAGGGGCAGGGTAGCAACTTTTAAAAATAATAACATAAATAATAATAAAATAATTATTATAATAATAAAATTAAATAATAATAATCTTGTGTAGGGGGGGCAAGAGAAAACTCTTTACTCAAAGTCACAGTGCTGAAGACTAAAGAACATGCCAATTTGCTGCTTGAAATGCAAGCAAAAATGGTGGCGCAAGCAACCCCTACTTGCTGCTACCAGGAAAGGAAATGGTGATGCAGGAGGCTTTTAGTTAACCCCTTAATAACCACTCTGCGACAGTTTCTTAGGGACTCCTGGGCAGCCCTGCAGCAAGTGGAGAGGCAAGCTGTGAATTGCAGGAGCTAAGGGGAAAAAAAGGAGATAGGGTGGAAGCATAGTGAAGTTTGGGGAAGGGTCATCTGCAAGGTGCTTCTATGCCTCTTCTTGTAGGGTTGCCATATATGCAACTTTTTCCAGGACACTTATAAAAATACATGTTGCAGGGCCTGCATTTGCACCTAAGGCACCCATACAGACCCTGCAACATGTATTTTTCATAAGTGTCCTGGAAAAATTGCATATATGGCAATCCTATCTTGGCTCCCACTCAGCCAGTCCCCATAGCAACCCCAGCTATGCTTGCTCAATACTGCCATAAAGGCCTGTCATGTACAGCCCAGTGACGGGCACTCCTATAGCAGAGGGGGCTATAGATAAGCTGGAACTGAGGCAGTCTCGTGCTCTAAACCCAGAGAGTCCTACAGAAGGCTACATCCCAATGGAAAAGTTTCTGCCAACTCCCTTTAGTTAGAGGTTGGCTTTTGTCCTGCGAAAGGTTGTTCCAGTTCAAGGAGCTCAGAGGCCTCAAACCAGGCTGCTGCCCCTGATGTATTTGGGGCATGGGCCAAGTTCTGCTCTAAGGTACACGACATTGTAAATGCAGCAGAGTTACACCAGGTTGAGCCTGGTGGAAGATTTGGTCCCCACTCTCTTTTTCTTTCAGTGAGAGCTGCTGCCACACTGCAGGCTTCCCTTCCTGCTCTGACAGGGCCTAGCTGCGGGCATGTAATGAAAGGTGAAGGCAGCTAAGTGCCGGAGGGCCTCGCCAAGTGACCGCAGCTGGGTAATTACCAGCCAAGCACGGGCACATGATGCTGTGCACTGAACCTTGGTATAGCTTTGCCACCCGACAGCTCTGGGGGGCAGCCGGGTGAAGGCTCAGACACCCAAGCAAAAATGTTAATGTCCCATAATAAGGGGCCCCTTGTGCCAGCTCCCATCAGCAAGCTGGCGATACAGCTTTGACGAAAACGCCATAAATACGTCACAGCCCTTTAAACTGGCTGCAGAGAGCCAGCAAACTGGGCAAGGCCAATGCGGGGGCAAGGGCAGGAGGCTGCAGGGGTCACTGAGCTAATAGAGGGAGTAGGATAACAGCCCAACTGCATCAGTGCTCAGACAGGACTGAAACTCATTAGCATGGTCTAAGCCCCTGCTCGCTTTCAGTTTGGGATCCCAGTTTCCTCGCAGCCAGTCCTGAGAGGAAAACAAGAGGCAGCAGCTGGCATCTCCCCAGGAATCACACTTTGCCGGTCGTGTGAGGCCCTGTGCCACTTTACCGGCATTGAGCCTCACAATAACCCTCTAAAAGCAAAGCAATAGCAATGAGAGAAATACTGTCATGCTCCATTTACAGATGGGGAAACCAAGGCACAGAGAGGCTATGCATCTTGCTCAGGGCCACATAACCTCACAGCAAAGCTCAAGTCTTGACTCCCAGTCCTTTGATTTAACTATTAGGCCCTGTAGCCTCCCTATGCAGCAAGCTGAGAGGCTGTTTGTGACTGCTAAGGGGTTCTATACATGAGGCACTTACACCAAGGTAGGCATTGTTATTTCTCAGGGATAATCTGACTTCCTACGGCAGGAGCAGGGAATATTTTCTCTCCTGTGGGCCACTATGAAAATGAATACAAGCTCCACAGGACAGACAGGAACTGTGACACTGTGCTCAGGATAGGGGTGGTCCAGATCACAGATGGTCTAGGCCGTGGATCCATCCCCTGTCCTTGTGTGTATGCCCTCATCTCCACTCCCTTCGCCCCCAGTGCACTTCTTCAGTGCTTGACGGTACAAGGATGGATCCATGGGCCAGATCCAGAAATTGGTAAGGGGCCAAATAAAAAACCAGTCAGAGGCTGGATTTGGCCCATGGTCCAAAGGCTCTCCATCTAGGGCTGCTGCTATCATGGAATAAGGGAACTCTGCTAAGCCCAGGCCCTTTGCATGCAGCTTGAGCAAGACTAAATAATTTTCAGAGTGGGTGAGGGAGTGAATGGGGCCAACTCTCTGCTCCCACCCACTCTGAAAATTTTCTGCTGGTGCTCAGGGCACCTGCAAAGGACCCTGCCAAGAAGGAAGTTTTCAGAGTGGGCAGGAAGTGGAGTGCTGGCCCCGCCCACACCTACTCTTAAAACGTCCTTCTTGGTGCAGTTGCTGCCACACCCATGGCCGGGCTGGGAGTCAGGGTGGTGCTACCACCTTGCAGGGGGTGGATGAGGCTGTCTGGGTGCCCCCTTGGAAAGGCTGCCATTTAAGGAGACCCTGCTCTTTGCCCTCAGGGGGCCCATCATTGGGACATGAGCCCAGGCCCACAAGAGCCTTGCTACGTCAATGTCCCCACCCACCTTTGTCCTAGAGCTTGATAACTGTGTAGTTTGGATGCAAACACAGCAACCCAAGAGTTTTCTTTCCAGGAGTCACCCAACCCCTTTCTGATACCAGGATCCCAGCCAGTGGGGGTGGGTGGGGTGGGTTAAAGGGACAGCGGCCAGCGGCCTGGCAGGTGCGGCCCTTAGGTGAGGGCTGGGGGAGGCTGGGCACGGGCATTTTAGGGTAGCTGGCCGGGGGGTATATTGGGGGGATGGGGGAAGGTGGAGGGTAATATAGTTCCCCCCTGCATATGTGGGGGTGGGGAGGGGATTGGGGAGGATTGGATACGGTCCCCCGGTGAGAGAGGGGGGGTCTGACCCAGTAAGGGTGGGGGGGTCTGGTCTCCCAGTGAGAGGGGGGAACCAGGGGAGGGAAAGAGGGTTGGGGGGGAAGGGGGAAGGGAAGGGGGGAGGGTGTGGCCTCAGGGGGGCGAGTGGGGGGAGGGGGCCAGGGGGGCATCCACAGCCATTAAGGTCATGATGGGCTGGGGTAACTATGGTCTCGCTGGGAGGTGGAGCCCAACTTCGGGGAAGAGCAGACATTTGGTTCCGGTTCTCCACATAGGCCCCCAGGCAGGTGATACAGGGATCAGGATCGGAGGAGCCCCTGGTCTGGAACTGTTGCTGTTGAATCGGTTGGTAATAAATCAACAGCGATATGGGAGTTGATCCTGGATCAATCAGCTGACCTCGTATGTATTACAGAGACCTGGCTGGACAATGAGTCAGGGCCAATATTGGCTGACCTTGTACCAGCCAGGTACTCTGTGCAGCACCAGTCTAGATCAGAGGGGTGGGGAGGCAGTGTAGCTGTTGTTTGTAAGGACACTTGGTCTGTGAGGCGGTATCCTGTGCAGACCATCTTGGGCATGGAGGGGGCCCACCTTGTGATCGATTTGGCAGGAGACAGATTAGGGCTGTTGGTGGTATACCGCGCACCTAACTGTACCGCAACATCCCTACATGCTCTAGCAGAATTGGTATCGGAGGTGGTCTTGCGATCCCCGAAGACTTTGGTCCAGGGGGATTTCAATATCCAAGCTGATGCCGGTTTAGGGGGAGCAGAGCGTGAGTTCATGGAAGCCATGACAACCATGGGACTGTCTCAGAGGGTTAAGGACCCGACACATGAGGGGGGACATACCCTTGACCTGATGTTCTGCACCGGCCTTGAGGCGGGGGATCCGGTGGTGGGGGATGTAACGGCTTTACCCCTGTCATGAACAGATCATTACCTCCTCCAGACCAGTCTCCTGGCGCATGTCTGCCCCCGGAAAGGTGCAGGGCCAGTTCGTTGGGTCCGCCCCCCGGAGACTTATGGAACCAGAGAGATTCCGGAATGCTCTAGGGGAAATGCCTTTCGATCTTGATGATAATTCACTCAGTGACCTCATTCCTTCTGGGACAGCTTGTCGTCTGAGGCTATCGACTGAACGGCTCCCAAGCATTCGCTTCCAGAGAGCCGATGGCGGGGTCGCCATGGTTTACAGAGGATCTGTGCCGGATGAAGCAGGATGGACGGTGGTTGGAGCAACGGTGGTGCCAGACTCGTGCTGAAGCTGACAGATTGCAGCATAAAGCTAGTTTAAGAGCTTATGCTGTTGTGATTCGGGCAGCAAAGAAGTTCTTTACTGCCCTCATCGCGTCTGCCAAATCACGTCCAGCGGAGCTTTTCCGGGTGGTGCAGAGGCTGGTCAGTCTGGGCTCTCTCTGCCTGGAACTGGAATTTTCCAGTGCCCGCTGTGACATGTTTGCTGATTTTGGGGGGGATAAAATCACCCAGATTCACCACGATCTTGATGCTGCATTTATGACAGTGAATGTATCAGAGGTACAGGAAACCCTGCCATGTCTGTTGTTATGGGATCAGTTTCAGTGGGTGTCACCTGCTGACGCGGCGGATGTCGTTGGGATGGTTCTGCCCACCTGTCGTGAATTAGATCCGTGCCCATCCTGGCTGGGGAAGGCCAGCCGGGAGACATTAGGGCCATTGCTGGCGGGGGTGGTCAACGCCTCCCTTAGAGAGGGCAGGGTGCCGAACCGTCTCAGATAGGCAGTGGTGCAGCCTCTGCTCAAGAAACCATCTTTGGATGTTGACTCCCTAGCCAGCTATTGGCCTGTCTCTAACCTTCCTTTTTTAGGGAAGGTTATTGAGCGGGTGGTGGCCTGGCAGTTACAGGGGCATCTGGACCGGGCTGGTTTTCTTGATCCCTTGCAGTCTGGTTTTCACCCCAGGTTTGGCACAAAGACTGCATTTGTGGCCTTGGTCGATGACCTGCACTGTGAATTGGATCAAGGCAGATCCTCAATTTTGAACTTATTGGATCTGTCAGCAGCGTTTGATACTGTTGACCACGAGATGTTGGTGGTGAGGCTGCAGGACCAGACTGGGGTGAATGGAATTGTTCTTGAATAGTTCCGCTCATTCCTAGCAGGGAGAACTCAGCCGGTGGTTCTTGGGGAATGTACATCATCTCCCTGGAATCTCACGTGTGGAGTCTCACAGGGTTCTATTATGCCCTCCCCACGCGGCTGCTGGAGGGGCGTTATGGTGGTATCCCCCGGCATTTAAGACTTTGTCCATTTGACAATCAGGAGGTTGAGGGCACAGGGCACATTTTTTGCTCTTGTCACTTATATGATTCCCAGAGGGATCTTTGGTTGGCAATTTTTCTGGTCCATCTGCCCGGGCGCACCCCGGACGAGTTGACGCGGTTTCTTCTGGCGGATGTTGTTAAAGAGGTGACCCAGGCAGTTATGACCTTTCTGGTCTGCGCTTTTAATGCACGTCGGAAGTTCCTGTCCTTCCAAGCCCAATAGGTGCTAGGTGCTGTTTGTATCCATTTGAGAGTTCCGCCTGGTAAATTTGTGGGGTGAAAGCTTATGTGCTGGGCTGTCATGAGTTAAATTTATAAGATGTTTTGTGTATTTAAACTATACCTAATTTTAAGTTTGCAAACTTATTCCAGGCTCGCTGGAGAGTCTATTTTTGGTGATGAGCTGGTCCTTTTTATTTCGTTTTCCTAATGTTATCATATTATTGTTGTGTATTGTTGTTATGTACTATTGTTTTATTTTTGTTGTAACTGTTTGGCTTTGTGGACAATGATGTATATGCAACCTTTGTGTGAGGTCATGAGAGGGTTTGGCGTATGATGTCATCAGTACGCCAATGATATGCTTTACCTCTTGTTTTCTGGAGACCCAGGTCCGGCAGTCTCGATGCTTACCAGGTGTTTGGCAGCTGTGGGGGCTGGATGAGGACGAGCTGCCTGAGACTGAATCCTGACATGACGAAGGTGATGTTGGTGGGTAGGGCTGAGGGGGGGGGGTTCCCGTCATTGGCGGGGTCTGCCCCCCTCTGGCCGCTCAGGTTCGTAGTCTGGGGGTGTTCCTCGACCCGCAGCTCCACCTGGATTATCAGGTGGAGGCAGTGGCGAGAGGAGCATTTCACCAATTGCATCTGGTACGACAGCTGCGGCCGTATGTCTTAGGCTCGGATCTGGCCACCATCATCCATGCTTTCATTACCTCTTGACTGGACTACTGCAATGCGGTCTACGTGGGACTACCTTTGATGACAGTCCAGAGGTTGCAGCTGGTGCAGAATGCGGCGGCCCGCCTCCTAACGGGGACGGACCGCCGCAAGCACATTACACCGGTGCTCCGGACTCTGCACTGGCTGCTTGTTGTCTTCCGGGGCCCAATTTAAGGTGTTGATTATGCTTATCAAGCCCTAAACGGCTTGGGTCCTGTTTACCTGCAAGACCGCCTCAAGCCTCGGATCATTTTGTGGCCCTTGCAGTCAACCGGGGGCACCCGACTCGAAGTCCCCCAGGTATGCCGGGTGGTGATGGCAGGGAGGGATGTTCTCAGTGGCCGCACCTCGGCTGTGGAATTCTCTCCCGTTGGAGGCCCATTTGTCCCCTGACCTCCCCTCTTTCCATAGATGTTGTAAGACCTGGTTGTTCCGTTGGGCCTTCGGGGAGGTGGGTGGGGAGGGCTTTTATTTGCTAGCTGCCATTTTATATGTCCATTTTATATATTGTAGTTAGATGGTTTTATTGTTATGATTTTATGTTGTTCGCTGCCCCGAACTGCCGAGGTGCAGGAGAGTGCGGGATAGAAGTCTTTTGTAAATAAATAAATAAATAAATGGGGAAAGGGACGGGCTGGGATGGGTTTCTGTTTCTAGTGTGGCTCATGCAGACCTGCATTTCTCACCGGGCTTTTCTCCACAGGGAAATTTTTCATTCAAATGATACATGCAAGTTGCTTTATGAAACCGGTACAGAGGCCTTCATTGGCTTCCTGCTATTTCCCGGAAACCTCAACCGAGCTTCCTGCTCACAACAGATTAGACAGTAGCAATGAAGCCTCTGTTTCCTAACCAGGGATCAGTTCTTGTACGTCCTGAATATTAATGTGCTGATTTCAGATGCTAATTATGAGGCCAGTGGAAGAGCATGGGAGCACATCCCTACGGGAGAAATTGAAGTTTTTGGTGGACGGCTTCTCCTTCTAATGACTTAGCTCAATGGGTCCTGGTGGGAGGTGGATAGGCAGATGTGGCTCATCCAGAATCTGATCCCCCCCCCCCCCCTCTCTCTTTGCTCTGGAGTAGGAAATGTGTGACACATGCATGAGAAAGGTGTTATAAGTAAATGCGTCAAATCTCACATGACTAATCAATGCTCTTGAGATTTAAAGCTTTCCTGGTTTACTTGACATAGTATTTCAGTGGCCGTGGGTACAAACAACCTTATATACGGATAACCAGGGCTGGATTAACCACTAAGGGGAGTATGCTACAGCTTCCCTGGCGGCAGCAACAAGCAGCACAGAACGGATCTGGGAAATTCTCCCAAGCTGCCTGAGGAAAAATCCCTGGGTCTGTTCTGTGCTGCTTGTTGTTGACACTGACGTAGTGGTGGCAGGGAATGGTCCCAAGGACTTTTCCTGAGTTGGCTCCCCAAGAGAGTGGGTACTGTCATCAATTTGTTAGGTGGCAGGATTTGGGGGGTGAGTAGCGCTTCCATAGCTGCTACTCACCCCCCCACTCGTGTCGTAATGCAAGGCCATCAGAGTACCATGGCATTCTGGGTAAAAGTACTTGCACGTAGTTGTGAGCTCTGTTAGGCAGTGAGGCTCTCAAGCTTTTTTGAGGCATGTTCCTCCTTACACTTGTTTGTTATAGTTGAGGCCCCTTCTCACACCACACACACTTAATGCATCTTGCTCCCTCTCTTCTTCTCCCCCTTCCAACTTCCTATTGCTTCCTGTCTCTCCCCTCCCCCTTTTCTTTGACTCTCTCCCCCTTGCCACCCCATTGATTTGAAGATTCCCCCTAACTCAGTGAAAGTGTGGAGCTAGGTGTTTACCAGCTGGGGCCCTTCTCACACCCCTCCAGGACACCTCCCCCGCCTCCTGTTTGAGAACCTAGGCATTAGGAGACCTTGCAACAACTAGATGCAAGGGGGAGAGTGGGTGGTTGGAAGCTGTGATAGAGAGTGGACCAGTTCCACTCTCTGCCATAGCTTCTGATGCTGCTAAGATATATAAGGAGCTGCCTAACTGAGTCAGACCAATAGTCCATCTTAGCCCATTATTGCCACAACCTGACACAGCAGCAGGGTTTCAAATCCAGCTCTCCAAGGTTTCCAGCAGAGGCCTCGCCCAGGCATGCTTCCTTAGACCCTCCAGGATCCCTGGCAGTAGGTGTGCTACCAGAGATCCTGAATCGGAGATGCTGGGGACCTTATACATGCAACGCAAGTGCTCTCCCACCTGAGCCATGGCCCACCGCAGGGTTGTGGCAGAGGAGAACTGGCTGGGAGCCTCTGGCTCCATCCCTCTTCACCACTACACCAGAAGCAGCATCGGAAGCTGCCTGCACTCCTGCTGCTGGATTACCAGTAGACATGAATGGACCAAGCGACTCCCATGTGAAAAAAAATCTAGGTGGTTAATGTCATGTTTCCTTACACTCTATTTGCAAATGCTCTGCATTCCCTCCGGGCCCCCTATCGCCTGCTCTTACACTGTGAGTGGGGACTGAGTAGCAGCTACGTAGTCACTACTCATCTAAACAATCCTGCCACCTAACAAATGTGGTGGTATGTACTTACTTGTGAGTGGTAATTGTAATATTTGTTTACACTTGGGGCTGGGAAGCTCCTCCACCAGCCTCTTTAAATACCCCTCATGCTTTTGGAATCAAAGGTGGGACTTCTGGGACAGGCTTGCTTGAGCCCTGCCTTCTCCCCCCCTTTTCTTAGCAAATTAAACTCTGGTCATAAGGCCGGCCCTACCTGCCTGTAGTGCTCGGTGGGGGTATGTGGGCTGGGTCTGGAGCAAGAAAGAGCCCATCTTAGGGCAAGAGTATTCGGGAAGGGGGCTGGGAGACAGCTTCTGCCCACGTAGCATCAATATTTTGGAGCACCAGGTTGTAAACAGGAGAGACTTTACGAACCAATGATCTTTATTTCTCTAAAAAGTGCTCAGAATCAGGTCACACTGAAATGGGGAAGTGTGCTCATTTGCCAGTGCAAATAAGGTGGCTATAATGAGTTTCTTTCTCAACAGGGCTCTGATTAAAAAGGGCCATCAACAAAACAGCAGCCCCAAAGACCTTCTGACATCCATCTCCCCCTTCTGTTGTCAGGGGACGCTTCCAGCTATCGCCTTCAAATACCCTTTTCCCAGAAAGACGCCAAACCATTGTGTTTCAAACTGATTTCACAGATGAATAAAGGGCAAAAAAAAGATGTTTACTTGTGCACAGAGTGTGAGGAATTATTTTCATACATCTGGCACCGACGCAAGGCTCAACCGTGATGAAATACGACTAACAGAAAACCAGATGGCTCATCATTTCCATTTTCCCCACAAGGCTTCTGCTTAATGGCCCCAGTCCCTCAGCTTGGTATGTGCAAAATGCGTCTTTGTGAGAGAGGCATTGTAGGAGGAATGGGGCATTTCCACTGTGAGGATTTGTTGAGCCGGTACCAGGTACCATTCTCTGACTCTGGGTTTGTTTTTCTTCCCCGCTACCCCCAAGGCCAGCAGCAGCAGCAGCAGCAGCAGCAGCAGTTCCCTACCTTCTCTCTGGAGAGGGGTGGGTAATGCCTGGCAGTATGGAAGATTGCCTCCGTGCAGCTAGGCATCCTCCCTCATGCTCTCACTGAAGCACAGGCAGCAGGTGGGGAGATTTCTGCTTCGGGGGCTCCTGTTTGAAGAGGCTGGGTGCTAATTAGGTTCATAGGAGCTTCCCCACTTGTTCACCTGAGGAGTCAATCAACCGTTTACGTGAGACTGCTTGGGGGGCAGTACAGCTGTTCCTCCCTGCTAACACTTCTGGTGGTGTCAGCCTTTCTCTATTGCTGGGTATCCTTTATTTCAGAACCCCACAGCTCTGTAGAATGTAGTGGCCGTCCCTTAGTTACATAATGGGTGTCCCTTATTCTGAACACCACAGCTCCTTCAAACAAGATGGATGTCCCTTTTTTCAGTATCTGTCAGCTCTGCAGTGCATATCCCTTCTTTCTGAAATGCTGATCTGGTAACCTAACTCCCATCTCCTTTTGAGGACAGGAGGCCATGTACAGAGAAGAGTTCAAGTGGCATCCATTTGTAGAGGCAGAGTGGCCATCCCTCCATATACCTTTAGAAGCTCCCAGGAGCAACTACTGCTGAATGAGAGAGAGAATCCCCTCTAGGATCCTACCGCAGTATGGGAGGTAGGACCCCAACTACAGGTCTGTGCCTTAAGAGGACCCCAGCCAGCCCTTTCCCCCTGTGGGTGCACTTTGGTGAACGGCACCATGAGAGAAGAGAAAAGAAAAGAGGAAGAAGGGTGCAATCCTCCACCATTAAAGTCAATGAGAGTTTAGCTACTGACTTCATCTTTTGGGGCACCACCTCCATCCATTGCTCACAATAACAAGGTGATTTTACGCTGCCCTACAGCATGGATGAGTTTGGATCCAGGTTTGGGCTGCAGCCTACAGGAAAGCGAGGGAGCAAGTTGTAAAGGTCAGAGCTGGAGCTGGGTTTGGCTTGGTACACACACATCCCATGTGTTTGGGGTGTGTGGAGATGGGATTTTTGGATCAGAGACATCATGGGTAAGGTTGCAAATCCTCATCAAATAAAATCAGTGCGGGTTTTGCCACCAACTTTAAGGGGAGCAGGATTGCAACCTTAGGTATTTCGAATGTGATCCTTTGTCTGTTTAGCATCAGAGTTAAACCACTTCAGTGGGACATGTGGTGGTTCTAAGTGCTAATGTCAGCACTAAACAGGCAGAAGATGATGCCTTTAGTGACAAAAGTACATTTTTTTATTATTTTATGTATTTATTTATTTATTAAAAGATTTAATATCCCGCCCTCCTGCCACAGGCAGCTCGGGGCGGCTCACAACAATACAAGTCAACAATTAAAACCATATAATTATAAACACATGTCACTACCCCCCCATCCCTCTCCTCCTCCCCCCTCTACCCAACTCCCCCGCCAAATGCCTGACGGAACAGCCAAGTCTTACAACTTTTACGAAAGGAGGGGAGATCCGGGGCCAGACACATCCCCACCGGAAGGGAGTTCCACAGCCTTGGTGCAGCCACAGAGAATGACCTCCCCTGTGTGGCCCCCTGGAAGACTCGGGGGACCACAAGAAGGGCATCCTCCGATGACCACAGGGGCCGGTCCAGTACCCGGGGGGTGAGGCGGTCTCGCAGATAGGCAGGACCCAGACCATTTAGGGCTTTATAGGTTAAAACCAACACCTTGAATCAGGCTTGGAAGACTATCAGCAGCCAATGTGGAGAACGGAGCACTGGTGTAATGTGCCACAGTAGCCCAGTCCGTCCAAGAGACGGGTCGCCACATTTTGCACCAGCTGTAGCTTCTGGGCCATCACCATGGGTAGCCCCACATAGAGAGTGTTACCATAGTCTAGGCTCGAGGTGATGAAAGCATGGATGATGGTGGCCAGGTTGGAGTCTGAAACATACAACCTAAGCCAATGTACCATATGTAATTGGTGAAAGGCACCCCTCGTCACAGCCTCCACCTGAGCATGCAGGCAGAGCTGTGCATCGAGGAGTACCCCCAGACTCTGCACATGCGGAACCAATGGAGGACAGACTCCATCAATGATGGGGGTCGTTAGCTCCATCACCTTCCCCACCAGCATCACCTCCATCTTGTCGGGATTCAGCCTCAGTCAATTAGTCCTCATCCAATCCCCCAGAGCCATCAGACATCGAGTAAGCACGGAGACTGCGGGGTCTGGGTCTGTTGAAAAAGAGAAGTATAGCTGGGTGTCATCAGCATATTGGTGGCACCGTACGCCAGACCTCCTGATCACTTTGCCCAGAGGCTGCATATATATGTTGAAAGAGAGGGGGGACAACACCGAACCCTGCAGCACACCACACGCGAGGTCTTGGTATGATGAAAAACATTCCCTGAGTACCACTCGCTGGGTTCTCCCGGTCAGGAATGAGCGGAACCATTCAAGAACAGTCCTGCCCACCCCTGCACAGTCCCACAGGTGCGACACCAACATCTCGTGATCAACCGTATCAAAGGCAACGGACAGATCTAATAGGACCAACAGGGTCGAACGACCCCGGTCCATCTCCCGACACAGATCATCCACCAAGGCCACAAGCGCAGTCTCCGTGCCATAACCCAGATGAAATCCTGACTGAGAGGGATCAAGAAAACCAATGCGGTCA